>JARGCV010000081.1:23497500-24040000 GCA_034064705.1 Bothrops alternatus
ACCGACGATGTGGAACGAGCTCCCCCCTGAACTCCGGATGTGTCATGATCTCCGCACCTTCAGAAGAGAGTTGAAGACTCATCTCTTCAATCAAGCCGGCCTGGCCTAGATCTCCTCGGGTTTTAAATTTTTAAACAAGGCTGTTCGAGTTTTAGAATTGGGTTTTTTAACAGGTTTTTAGTAACAGCCTTGTATTTATTTAATTTAATTTAATTTTAAATATTTATTGTTTTATATGTTTTTATTGGGTTGTAAACCGCCCCGAGTCCTACGGGAGAGGGGCGGTATAGAAATTGAATAAATATAAATATATAATATATTTAAAGTGAAATCCCTAGATCTTAGTTCTGTAGTAAATTATTTCGTTGTAGCACATATTTCTGCCGTAGCCTCATAGATCTTTTCCAATATAACTGTACAGTTTAAATGGGACTGAGGTTTCTCCATTTTGATAGTAATTAAAAAGAGTCTCTCTTTTCTTTTTTGTGGAGGTTATATTTAATATAATTTAGGCAATATCCACCCCCACAGTTCCCACAGTTACCCAGCTTATCTTTCCTCTTCAAAAGTATTTTGGAAGTCAGCTATCTTCAAACAAAGTCACCAGAAGTTGCAGTATTAAATCTTTGCCACTAGATGTCCTCAGTAAGTTAAAAAAAGGTCTTTTCCAAATGCCATTTCCCTTTTTCTATCTTTTAAAATATAATGTGAAAAAGAAATAATCTTCCAGCATAGGATGATAGTACAGTTCTTAGAAAAAGAGGAAAAGAACAGAAAATTTTTTTTTCTATACCCCAAAAAATATAAAAGTAAATATATAATCTTTAAAATTTTGTTCTATTTTTATAGAACGCCTTTCTTCCCAAAAAATGTAGAAGCTGCCTTTTCAAGCCAGGGAAGTAATTCCAACAAGGCTCTTTCAGGTAGCAAATACAAAATAGAATAGAGAGAATAGCAAAGAAAAGTCTCACCTGGATTCACCACGGGGGTTCTTACAGCTTAGATGTTCTTTGACTTGCAATTTGAAGCAGCAGGGTGATCGGCCATTTTACTAGCCGATCTTCTTCTCCGTCGGCCCCCAGAGATGGCTCAGACAGCTGAGGGAGCCGCTGCTCCTCAGCAGCCGAGCAGAGCCTCCTCAACAGAAGTCACACCCTCCAGGGCGACTTTGGACCCGCATAAGGGTCTGCCGGCGGAGGAAAAGCTAGCCGACGAGGAGACAAGTCTCTCCGTGCGACTAGAGATGCCGTAAACTGGAACCGGAAGTCAAGAATTCACTTTCTTTCTTACACACACACACACACACACACACACACACACACACACACACACACACACACACACATGTGTTGGTGCCAGGGTTTTTGGGTTTACCAAATTAAATGTAAAAAGACAGGCAGGAAAAAAAAGCAAATTATGAGTCTCAACTTCACAATAGTTAACTGGTTTTTTTTAAAAAAAAATCAATGGTGCTTCCAATGAGTGGAAAAGTGAGTAATTATAGCTGCCTTCCTGTAGTCAAAAACATTATTCTGAGATTCATTTCAGCTGTCTGTGGAATAACACCACAAGTAAATCACTGGCAATACATTCCCAATTATAGATAAAGTTCATACATATGACTAAGGATCAGTGAGTGAAGAAAAGAAAAGGAAGATGGTTCAATGCTTTAGTGACTTTAGGGCAGTTTAGTGACTTTATAATCATTTTAAAAATGTAAAGTGGAATCAGCTGATAGGAGATGGATATTTCATCTTCTGTATAGTAATATGAACACTGATTAAATCCAGCTACTTCAATTTACAATGATTGCTTCTTAAGTTCATTTTAATGGTGAACTTAATACAAGTGGAAATTGAATAAATCAACAATAAAGGATGGATGAGTCTAATGAGGCCATGTAAAGCATTTAAAAAGAGGGGTTAGCAAAGCATTCTGGCATGAGCAAAGCACCCCGCTTGAAACAATAAAGCCACTATATCCTTGAAGATCTGGGGCTGCTTCAAAAACTATCTGTATGTATGTGAATAGAGAACATTTCTCTGCTTCCACTACCAGCAAGAGAACTGTACATGCCTATATCTGAGCAGCATAAAATAGCCACACATATTCCAAGAAAGAGTGTTTTGTTCATGCTAATATTCTTTGGAAAATTACCCTTTGGACTGCTTTGCATAACCTTAAAGCAGCGGTTCTCAACCTTCCTAATGCCGCGACCCTTTAATACAGTTCCTCATGTTGTGGTGACCCCCAACCATAAAATTATTTTTGTTGTTACTTCATAACTGTAATTTTGCTACTGTTATGAATCGTAATGTAAATATCTGATATGCAGGATGTATTTTCATTGTTACAAATTGAACATTATTCTATTCTATTCTATTCTATTCTATTCTATTCTATTCTATTCTATTCTATTCTATTCTATTCTATTCTATTCTATTCTATTCTATTCTATTCTATTCTACTCTACTCTACTCTACTCTACTCTACTCTACACTCTGCTCTGCTCTATATTCTATTCTATTCTATTCTATTCTATTCTATTCTATTCTATTCTATTCTATTCTATTCTATTCTATTCTATTCAACAATTTAGGATCGTCTTCTTCCTGGTTATTTGAAAAAGATTCAGTTATAAAAATGACAACTTTCCGATCATTCTCTACATCTCCCAGCTTTGCATTTGGAGTGAAATGAATCCCAAATTGCCCTTAGTATATTTTATCATTTTATTTCAAAACGGTCAGAGGAGAGTAATTTCCCTAAGAACTGCCCGCCGTGGCGCTCGAGGAGCTCCTGTCTCTCAGCCCCACCCCTTTCGACGAGGAGAGTTCGGGTGGGGGAGAGCAGAGGGAAAGTGTTCTTTTCTCACGGAGGAAATTGGCCTCGGTGGCTCGCCGTACGTGAAACCTTAAGCAGTGTGAGAGTTGGAAGAGTGAGGGGTTCCCCTTTCCATCCCTGCTGTGATGCTTGCAGCTTTGTGGGTTGGTACTTTCATGCTCGCGGGATTCGAAACATCACAATGGCTCAGAACATTCAGAGTGTTACATTGTCGCTCACGCTGCCCATCACTTGCCACATTTGCCTGGGGTACCATGCGGAGTGTGGAACGTGTCCGGTGTCAACGCCCCACTCCCTTGCAAAATGCACCTGGGATGCAAGAAAAAGCCCCTTTGGTGGGGGAGAGGAGGAGAAGCGCTTTTAATTCTATGCATTCTTTCTTCTTTTTCTCCCCCCCTCCACCCATTTCTTGCGTGGCTTTGAATAGGCGATTATTTCTGAATTCTAGCTTTGTCCCTAGTTTTGACTCGATGAAAACTTTATAAGCGGTGTGTCAAGCCTTGACATGAACTGGTGGGGGACAGGGAAGGAGCAGCCAGCAGCCAGCCGACATCCGTATGACGCCCCGGAGTGCCGCCCGGCTCCCGAGGACCAGCTGGGAGTGGGCGAGGCCGCCATGCACTGCGGCCGTCTCCCTCCATTGACGCGGACACCAGGGAAGTCCCTACCATCAGCTGGACATCAGAGGCATGCCAGCCAGATGCCGGAGGGACTGCCTCTTGCTTCAGCTGCCCCTTGCTCTCACTGGACGCAGGAGGAGTCCTAAAAATCAGGTGGGCATCAGCAGCAAATCAGCCAGACGCCGGAGGAACTGCCTCCCGCTGCGGCCACCTCTCCCTCTCGCCGGGTGCCGGGGGGAATCCCCAGAAGCCAGCTGGGTGGCAATGACCAGCTGGACATTGGGGTGGTCGTCTCTTGTTGCTGCTACCCCTCCTGTGTTGCCAGTGGTCCAGGGAGGCTGCCGGTTGCTGGGGGGAACTATGGCCTCATAGAAGAGCGTGGAGTCTCAGTTCCTAAGACCATCGGAAATTTGTGTTTTCTGATGGTCTTAGGCAACCCCTGTGAAAGGGTCGTTTGACCCCCAAAGGGGTCATGACCTACAGGTTGAGAACCACTGCCTTAAAGACTATCAAGCTTGATTTATCCATTTTACCAAGCTAAGTTTGTCATTTTACCAAGCTGGCTTCAGCTTATTCCACTATACTCTCTGCGCATGTAAAATTAAAATTAAAAAAGATTGGACTAAATGTTTGATCCACATACTTTCAAGCACAATGTCAACGCTGCTAATATTGAATATTCTTGCTTTGACAATATATGCAGAACTGTCTGGTATTTTTAGAGTTAAATCAGGTGGCAGGGAAAGGGGAGGAGAATATAAGGAAAGTCTGGGGAAAAAGAAATGGAAGTGAATCTTTGCCCTCCAAGTTAATTGGAAGATGTGAATCAATACTCCAAAATAGGTGAGGGGAAATGCCTGGAATGTTATGTGCAAAGGAAGAGAAATGCAGATCTTAGCATTTCCACCATGCTGTGCTGATATCTCTGTAACACTAATAAAGGCTTTTTAGGTTAAAAAAAATGCCTGAAAGTTCTTTGAAGTGTTTCGTTAATCAGACACATGACACACAGCTTCCCCCCCTTACATCTCAGGGATTCTCCTTAGTTATTGTGTTCAGAAAACTTAAAAGTCCATGGCAAAGAAGGAAGTTTTTCATATGGAATGATGTGAGGAGAGAAACTAGCGACTGGGTAAAGGGTAGTATTCTATAGCATGGCTTTTCAACTGGTGGTACGCGTACCACTTGTGGTACATTAATGAGTGGCAGGTGGTATGCAGCCCTGCCTAGCCAAGTGTAGTGGGGGAGGGAAAGAGCCAGCATAGGCAAGGACTTACAGTGAGAGAGTCCTCTGGAGCTGCAAAGGCCCCAGGCTCACTTCTGGCTCACCCTCCCTCATGAGAAAGGAGGAGGGGTGGAGACAGGAGAGCCTATAAAAGGAGGCAGTTTGGGCAGGAGAGGGAGAGAGAAAAAAAGCAGCAGCCATGGGAGGAGGCAGAGTCAGCTAGACAGGGGGAGGGGAGGGTGGGGGGAGAGGAGATCAAGCAGGCTGGCCATGAGCCGATCTACAACTGCTGTGGCAGCCACCTGTGCTGGCAGCAGCAAACAGGCAAGAGATGCAGCGCAGGGAGGGGGTCACCCTCCAAGAGGAATGAAAAAAGGCAGCAGTGGCTGGAGGTGGAGCACAGAGGAGGGAAGGAGATGGAGATTGGAAGGATTCTTATGTGCTTTTGTGACTTTGAAGTTCTGGGATTTGTGCAATGAGGGCTTTGTGTTTGGCAATTTCTATTTGGCTGATGGCTGATGTCTCATGTTAGCTTCTATTGCTCTGCTGTTGTTAGCTGTAAGTTTTGCTGCAAGGGATTTTGAAGTATTTTTCTCCTGAATGGATTTTGCCTGTAGCATTCCTTTATTTATGAATTGAGCCATTTGGGGAGGTTGCCTTAGCGGCAGCCAGTATTTACATTTTTTTTCTTCCTTAAGTGCCGGCTGTGCTCCTTACTTTCCTTTCTAGCCAGTAGCTAATTCTTAAAGGGGAATGTGCCTTTTTAAGCTAGTTCACTCAGCAGCTTGTCTTTTCTGTCTCTGGAGGCCTTTCCTTGTTTGATCAATATATGGAAGAGGGAAAATATGGGGGCGGGAGTTCAAATTCATCCTTCAGAAGAGGATGGGAATGAGAAAAAGGGAGGCAAGGAAGGGAGGGAGGAAAGGAAGTCCCGCCTTAGCACTTGGCCACCAGCAGCTCTGCCATTGACTTTGCTTGTCAAAAGGTTGCAGAAGGGGATCACATGACCCTGGAACACTGTGACCATTATAAATATGAATCAGCTGCCAAGCATTCAAATATAAATCACATGACCCTGGGCATGCTGCAATGGTCATAAGTGTGAAAAATGGTCATAAGTCATTTCAGTGCAATTGCAACTTTGAACAAGTTTTTTTTTTGGTCAAGTTTTTGACACCTTGTTAGGTGGTACTCGAATATTGCCATATCCTAAAAGTGGTACAATCGGTAAAAAGGTTGAAAAGCCCTGTTCTATAGGAGGAACTCACAGTAATATACATAAACTGTGCTGGACTGAGGTTAGTGTTGTGTCCACCCACCTAACTGCTTGATCTTGGGTAAAGAATAAAGAACTTAATTCATGCATCTGTCTTTTTTTTCCTGATCCCAGCTTAGAAACAAATTTGGTAAGGGATAAAATGTTCCAACAAACTAACAGTGCTACAAATAATAATAATAATAATATTTCTATTAATCTATTGGTGGTTGATATTGACAATTTTGGGGAATCTTAATAAAATATCTTATCTTACAATACTAAGTTTATATGGTACCCAAGGGTTAAAACCAAAACCATTGTAATTTGCAAAGACAAACATCCAAACCAGTGTATCTTGTTTATGGTAATTCCAATTCAATAAAACAATGACTAAGCAAAGCAATGAACAGGACTGCTTAAACTCCCAGCCCAAATGCTTGTGGGGCCAGTCTTCAACACTTCAAGGTGATTGCTAGTCTGGTAGACAGGCACTGCATCAGAGAAGGCATTATTGCTAGGTCCCAGAGGATATATTTCCTAATAAGAGTTACCTGAGACATGCCAATTCTGCTGATCTTGGTGGATGAGCAGAGATAGTCAGAATCAGATGAGGAGCATAGTGGCTCATGTGGTTAGTTTATTTATGTCATAAGCATTACAATTAAAATAAGGCATACCATATGACATAAAATATAAAATACAAGATTAAAATATATACAAATTAAACAGACCTTGCCTAAAAACTAGCAACATTAATTGTGTTCCAGGCACTGGGTTAGAGGTTAGCAAGCCTGCATTTGAGACCCAAGTGCTGGTGAGCTCTTGTCCTGTGTTCCAGCTAGTGCCAGGTGCAATGACAACCCCAGGCTCAAGAAAGAAAAAAGGATCTGGGAACAACCTTGTGATGGTAGAGAATGAGGGAGGCAAGGGGAAGAGGGGTAGAACAGAACTTCATTCTTTCTTCATAATGGAAAAAGGCAGTTGACAGTTGCACCAGTCATGTTGGAATTATTCTTATTATTCTGATTTTTATACTTTTGAAGCAATACCTATGGTATTGAAGCAATACCTATGGTAACTGAAGCTGTTAAAATATATTTGTCTAAAGTCATTATAACCCATCAAAAATATTTCATAAAAGTTTAAAAAATAGGCACCATTACTTTTGCTTATTTTTGCAGCCGGTGGGCAGCTTTTGTCTATAAAATGATCATATTCATCATTCTCATTACTGTCTGATCATTAGAGAAACACCAAGGCTTTTACGAATTCATTGTTTGCTCTGTTGGAGCTCTACTAAAAGTTTGTTGTCATTGTCTTTAAAAAGATGTTCATCTCTGAAGGCAATTTACAACTCTTGTAAATCTGAAAATATAAGGACAAACCTCTTGAATAAAAAAATACAATTTTTCTAATGTGTTGACAAGATAAATCTAGAAAAGCAGTGCCAAGCACCAAGACAAAACCTCTCTCTCTTTCTTATGAATGTCACAAACTATGGTTAGCATATGCTGAAATTATTTTACAAATAGCCTTTTTTTGTGATAAAACACCCAGAATGGAGTTCCGGCACCTTTTTTGGATGGAACCTTGTAGGGTAGGCAAGGCGGGTTGTATGACGTGTGTGAGTTGTGGCACCTTTTTTTTTTTTAATAAAAAAAAGCACTGGCCTTCCAAAATGCTCCACTAGATTTGTGAACAGAAAAAACATAGGTTAATCTTTCTTCCATAAGGAAAATGAAATTTTCTAACAATTTCTCAAGGACAAGGGATAGTGTGAGCCTGAAGTCCAGTAAAGTTCTTTGTGTAAGGATGTGTTTCTGGAGTTTCTGTGTGTCTGTTTTTTTTTTAACTGTTTCATAAGCTGCCCATAGTTATGTTGCATAACAAGTGGGCCTATATAAATCTAATACACAAACAAATAAGAAAATACAGGCCTACACAGTTCAGTGTTGTATGTAAAAGCTCTGAAATGCTCCAAGGATTCTAGAGTGAATATGAGGGAATTTTAGTTCTCTATATGCGTTGTGGTTCGAATTCCCATTGAACCTCATCCAATATTTATACATGCAGACAAACTGATGGCCATGGGTTGCCCTATTCTGTTTTAATAACATCAGATGCTTTCTGAAGAGTGGGGAAACATCCCCATCATAACTACAAAACACATGTTGCTCTTTTGAAGTAGGGAGAGAAACTATGCTGTGAGCCATTTGCACAATTAACATAAAAGAATATTCTTGCTGATAAGCTTACATTATCAAATAGCATAGGGTGATAAAATTGATAAAAACAATGCTGATGCAGAGGATTGTTTGGGAAGAGTATGTAAAGCCAACTAGAAATAAATGTCAAGAAGCAGGGCACACACTGAGAATGACAAAAAAATGACATGCAAAAAGAAGCAAATGAATTGAACAAAATAGAAACACCCTAAAAAAAGAACCACAGAAAACTGTGGAAGGAACCAACAGCAGAAAGGGAATTGCATTGTCTTGATACATCAAAGGACTTTTCTTCTTAGCACATTATTTTTTTAGCACGGAAATTAAATGTTAATGCTCTATATCATGGGTGTCAAACTCGATCGTGTCACATGATGTATTGTGACATATTGTGATGGTTTTTTGTCTTTGCGGAGCTCAGGTGGGTGTGGCCTGCATGTGACACATCCGGCCCAAGGGCCGCCAGTTTGACACCCCTGCTCTATATTGTCAAAACCTCACTTCTTTATTGTTTTCACAGCAGTAAACATTCTAGGGAACTCATTTTGATGAAGAGAGTTGGCAAAAATTATTACAATTGGTAAGAGTTAATATTCTTGTAATGAGAGTTATGTGAAGGCAACCTGTGGAAAAACAGGATCTTTCATAAATGCTCACCTGTCTAATAAGACACAGGGATACAGGTAAATCATATAAGAACTCATTTCTAATTTTACTCTGTTCATTCCCTTACGGTGTTTTAGTTGCTGCCTTGGGCAGGTGATGTGACTCTGCATGTTGAAAGAAAAGGGAGGAGCAGAAGGAGAGGGGAGGAAGAGGAGGAGGAGACAACCACAGAGAACAAATACTGCCTTTGCAGTATACCATTGGTAAAGATCTAAAAGCTCCTGAGTGATTATGTGTCAAAAAATGCTTTTGACCTTGATACAGTCGAAGTGACCAACAGTATATCATTTAGTTTTCCAAATTTCTATCCTTAAGTACTGTTCAGTATCCCTCTTCTGGTATTCTTTGAGAATTGTGAAGTAGTTTAATCACTTATTAATGCTATCATTCACGCAAAATACCAAACTTTCTAATTAAATATATATTAAACTCAGTATGGTGTCTTTATTCCAGTCTCAGCTGTGTTCCTGATATTCCGGCTTCTTTTATTCTTTCTTTCCAAAATGCTTTTTAGCAAAATTATTTTTTCAGGAATAAAGAAATAGCACACAGAAATTCCGTGAGAATGATTTAAGAATAAATAGTATGAATATTTTTTTCAAATATAATTTTGCAGTATATTACATAATCTTAGTACATCAATTATGGTCAGGCTACTCTATATGCTAAAAAAGGCATAGATAAACTGAGATGGACAAATTAAACTTGGCCTTCCACACAGTTTACTGGAATGTGAAATAAGGAGGAGCTAAGAAATAGTATACATTTTTCTATTTTTTTACAGACAATATTCATTGAAATCATTAATTGATGACAGTTTGTCCAGAACTCTATCCACTATAGTTGTTATATCATTTAAATAAGAATAATTTAGATTCTGATGAATATATATGAAATCAAACTTCTGTCAGTCCAGATGAAGTGGTACTCAATTTCCACTGAAATAAAAACTCATATTTTCACACTAATTCCACGGGAGTTGAAATGCACCCATGTTTTGCTAACCATCCCTTATTGTTTGGGCTCATATGTCATACTAAGGCATAAACTATAGCTTACAAATCACCATGCTAAATACAATGTATGAACCAGATCAATTTCAGAGACCATTGAACCTGTAGCATAATCCTATACCTGCCTACTATACTGTGTAATGTAGTTTACTCCCAAACAGATGGATATAGAAATAAAGCTTTGTTCATTTATAACTTTTTGATAACTTTTAAAACCTGGAGATGGGAGGGAGAAAAAAAGAAGAAGATAAATCTCTAAAAGATACATTACGAAACTGCAAAATTGCAAATGAAGATGGTTAAAAATCAACAGTGCTATTTAATATACCATATGTGAATATTATTCAGAAGCATAACTGAGAAAAACAGAACTGAATAGAGCAGAGACACTAATATAAATAGTAGTCTTAATTCCAACAAAATTAACTAAGCACATTTTAGCCTTGATCTAGTAGAAAGGAACTGGAATAATCTAAATTAAAAGTCCACTAAGACATTCCTAATGCCTAATCATCCTGGAAAGGAGAGGTTAGTGCAATATATCATTCAGGTTCTTCATCATTCATCAATCATGGTCTTGCTTTCTTCTCAGAACCAGGGACTGACTTTATATTTTATTGCAATGCTGAAATAATAACAATAAATTTGGTTTCACATATCAGTCATTTTGAAGGACACAAATATTGAAAATTTTTAGTATTAATAAACATACAAGACCAATTCTGAACAAATTGGAATATAATATAATGTGCCATTCTTCATTCTCTAGGTCTCCAGTGTAATGGACCAACACTTATTTCTTTCTCCTCTTTACTTATATAAACTCTTCTCAGACTTTAAAAATAATTTTATTACTAATTCAGTTCTCATATTCATTCTATTCTTTATCAGTAACAATCAGTAACAATCATGCAATAATTCCCTGATAGCAGGACATTGGACCTTTTATAGATTAGATTAGTCAGTTAGAACAGACTATACTTAGAGCAGATCAATCATACCAATAATTCTATATTCATCATACCCATGTACATTTTCAAACAATTGTTTTCTTTTTTAAAAAAATGGGTTACCCCCAAAGGAATATGTAATAATAAGTATCCACTCTTAAAGTATGAATTAAATATCTTTCTAAGACGCTAACTTGCACATACAGTTTGGTGTGTACCATTTCAGAATGTAATCAGAGAGTTTCAGTTTTTCAAACAGAATTTTTCTATTACTAAGAACTTCCTATTGCCAACTAATGTCACATACTGAAAATATAAGGGTTTTTTTCAAAATGGCTAACAATTTAATTTGATTTACCATGTTTTGTACTTAGTGACATTGCAATACTTGTTTAATCATGGTAACCAGAAGTGGCAGAATTCTAACCATCACAGTCATGTGATGTCATGCTTTAGGACCATATTAATTACTGATGGAAATTCCAGTTCCAATTATGGTTGTTAATTACAATTACTATCTGTACTCACTCATAGAACCATCTCGAGTTATGTATAAAAAGACATGTTAAAATAATTATTTTGTGGTTCACCACACAGTCAGCAAGATATTTATTGTTATTATTAATTTGGAGCTCCAGGTTCTTATAACCCTGTGTCAAATATGCACTGAAACTGAGTCAACACAAATATTAAGGGCCTTTATCTTACCTAATTTGAACTAATTCAGCTATCTGTTTGTGGAGATTCTCAATCATCCAGATCATAATTGTTTCCAAGGTGCTTTTTCAAAAGGCAGCTGGACTGTTTTTTCCTTGAGGAAGGAGGAGGAGGAGGAGGAGGAGGAGAAAAAGGAAGAGAAGGATGACTGTGGGGTCCTGGTGGTCTCTGAGTTTAGTTGTTTCCTGACCCAAACTAGGTAATATCATCAGTGCTAGAAGGAAATATGGAGAGAAGGAGGAGGAGGAGGAGGAGGAGGAGGAGGAGGAGGAAGAGGAAGAGGAGAAAAAATTTACTTCAGTTTAGGACTAATCCTTCCATTGCCCCCACCATTCTGCCAGAACCGATAAAGTTTCTTGGATAAGAAGGGAAATGCCTTCTTCTTCCTCCTCAAGGAAAAAAACAGTCCAGCTGCCTTTTGAAAAAGCACGTTTGATATAATTCAGCTATTAAAATCAATACAATATATTAGTCAGTGAGGGCAGCCCATACCTGAAAGTTTCTTGTTTTAGAAAAATATAGAAAAGTTTTAGATTACAGGGACAATTCCTAATAAATGCCTTTGAAGCTAACAATATGTTTTTTTTTTATAATTATTTTTTATTGGTTTTTTTATAATTTTAACAGAGAAAAAAAAACTAGTCATATCAAATCATAATATAAAAGTAAACAATCCTCCATACACAAAATATAAATACATTTCAATACATCTAGTACTAATAACTCAACTGAGAATAATCATCCCAAACAATTAACATCACTGCTCGGCACCCCCACCACCACATCCCACCAACCCTATCCTTCCCCCTCACTTACCAACTGACTACCTACCTTCTCCCTCCTTCTCTTCTTTCTGCTTCCTTCTCTATCTCCATCCTCCTTTTCCCCCTTCTTATCAACTTACACTTACATCCTTCACTCCTCCTTCCTTTTTCCCATCAGATGTGGAGCCCAGAGGACACCCGAGCAACCCCTTAATAACAGTAACAGTAATTATTTATTCTTCCTCCAACCCCAATTGCAGTTGAGAAAACATCATGTATAAGATTATCGAGCCTCCCTAACCCCCCCCCCCGACTTCCCAGAGTGAATACAGGGTACAACAAAAGAAAGCCCCACTACATCAAACAAAATAATTATATAATCTTAACAAGAATTTTAAACTATATAAAAAAAGAAAGAGTAATAATAATTATATTCTTATTCAATTCAATTTACCATAATATATCTTAATATATATCTTCATTTAAACATCCTCTCCTAAACCTTACTTATAATATTTATCCTTAATTCAATCCATAATCTTAAATTAACCTTAATTCCTTTAAACAATCAACTCATCTTGTTAAGAATAATATTTATCATTTACATCTAAACCACCAATCTAAGTCAAATCTAATACATTTAATTTGTAATAATATATCTTAGTATAACTTAATATATCATTTAAACATCCTATCTTACAACTTACTTATAATCTTAATCTTTAATTCCACTCATAATCTTAGATTAACTTTAATTCTCTCATTTAGCTATAAATTTCATTTAATCAATCAAGTTCTGGGCTCTCCCACTTAACAAATAAACCTCCATAATAAAAACAAACTATTTGTACCATATCTAACTTACATTCCAATCTAATGTCAAACCTAGATCATCGAAGCAAATACATCCTTCATCAATTTAATTTAATTACATCAACCATTAATCATCTTACTCATAATCTTAGCCCTTGATTCAATCCTTAAATTACCCATTCATTACTTCAAACGAATTCTAGGTTTTTTTTTTAACCAAATAAACCACCATACCAAGGCCACCCTTCCAAATAATAAGTCTCTCCTCTTTATTTCTTCAACCCCATAAACAAATTGCTTCTTAAGTTGAGTCTTCCTTTCTTGGATCAGATCCTGCTTTCCGTAAACAACTTCATTTGGAAGAAAGAATTTAGCTAATTTAGTTGCTAGTTCTTCAATATCTATAAAAGCCTCTTTCAATATTGCTTTCATTTCTTTAAACTCTTGCTTAAAAATCCTCATTGTATCAAACCATTTCTCATAAAATTCATCAGTAGAATCCAGCATAGGTTTAGCATTTGGCTGTAAATTCCCCTCCATTTTAAAATCAAGTAATCACAGCCGTCTCTCTGGCTGCGCTTAAGAAAACAGGAAGAGAGTAAAAAGTAACAAATCCACTTTCACTTTCCAGTGAAAACAGTGAAAGCTAAACGCCATTTTGAAACATCATGTTGATTGTAGAAGTTAGAAATGTATAACTAAAAAGAAACAATAAAAGTACTTGCAATCCATTTAAAGCTCCTGTATTCATTCAGCCTGCTAACAGTCTCTCCAGTGTTGAATTTTTAAAAAGCAGAAGTGGTCGC
This sequence comes from Bothrops alternatus, assembly GCA_034064705.1. Taxonomy (NCBI): domain Eukaryota; kingdom Metazoa; phylum Chordata; class Lepidosauria; order Squamata; family Viperidae; genus Bothrops; species Bothrops alternatus. The sequence goes on from JARGCV010000081.1 coordinate 23,511,402, forward strand.
GGCGTCTTTCTCTGCCCGAAGACAGAAGCGTCTCTGGATAGGAGCGTCCTCCGGAGCTATAGGGAGCTCACTCTTAATCCCTGAAAACTTATTTTCCAGGGATTTAAGAAGGCTCAACCTTGCTCCCGATGCTCTTCACCTCTCCTTTGCCCGGAGAGGGGATTTTTCACCGCGAAAAAACAGCTGATGAACGCTGTTTTTCGCGGCTTTACAGTTCCAGATGACGGAGTCTCACCGAGGAGACCCAAGTGGCGCCGGCGGAGCCACCGGAAGTGAAGCTAACAATATGTTGATGACACTGGAATTCCAATTATTTATTCTTGCATTTTTATTTGTAGTCTAAACGTGATTTTCCACTGACTCTTCTGTGGTTATTAGTTGGCAAACAAATGATTGAATAATTAGTTATTTCGTTTACTAAATCCATCTGTTTTCAACAAAGTCCACTACCTAAATACACACACACACACACACACACACAGAGCCCTTTGCAGAATCCATCACCTCACATGTAAAAAACTCATTCCACTTCATAGAGATCATAAAGAAACAAAACTTACAGCCCAGCGACCTACTCGTTAGCTTCGATGTCATATCCCTCATATCCCTCTTCACCCAAGTGCCAATCAAAGAAGCCTTAACAGCTATCCAAAACAAATATAACCCCCCCAAACACATCCTAGATCTGACCAACCACTGTCTATCCAACACATACTTCATCTATAACAGACAAAAATACAAACAAATAGAAGGAGCACCCATGGGATCACCCCTCTCACCTGTCATTGCAAACCTCTACATGGAACACTTTGAAACCCAAGCTCTAGAAAAATCTGACCACAAAGCCAAACTCTGGCTCAGATACGTAGATGACACCTTCGTAATTTTGGATCTAGTGGTTTTTTCCAGGTAGGTGGTGGGATCAGTGTTTGTATGTGGAGTCTTGGAGTAGGTTGGTTAATTTGGTTTGGTAGTCAGATGTATTCATGACCACCGTGGCATTGCCCTTGTCTGCTGGTAGGATTATTATGCTGGTGTCTATTTCGAGTCTGATTATGTTAGTGTCATCGGGGTTGATTCAGCCAAAACACAGACCACCCTCAAGACAGACACACACACCAACAAACTCCGAAGACTACAAGAACACCAGAAACAAACCCCTCCTCCCTCACAGCCACACATGAAACAAACAGTGCATAACATCTCAGATAGGATCCTCACCAAAGCCGAAACCAATGTCCTTTCCAAAGGATTCAACTTTGCAGTCGCTCCCAAACGCATCCCCACTGAAACCATTATATGCGGAGTTGAAACCAGCCTGACCAAAATCAACCCCGACGACGCTAACAGAATCAGACTTGAAATCACCAACATACTCTGCACCAGCAAGCCACCCAAAAGCAACTTACCCAAAGAGGAGCAGACAGCACTACTTAACCTGAAACAAGACACCAGCATAATAATCCTACCAGCAGACAAGGGCAACGCCACGGTGGTCATGAATACATCTGACTACCAAACCAAATTAACCAACCTACTCCAAGACTCCACATACAAACCCCTAAACACAGATCCCACCACCTACCTGGAAAAAAACCACTAGATCCAAAATAAAAGCCTCCCCCATTAGCGAAGAGATCCAGCAAAGAATCATTCCCAGAGAGAAATCATCCAGATGCCCTAAGCTCTATGGTCTCCCCAAGATACACAAAGAAGGAACCCCACTTAGACCCATAGTCAGCTCCATAGGCTTACCTCTACAAAACCTAGCCAAAGTTCTCGCCAAACAACTACAGCCCTATGCAGAATCCATCACCTCACACGTAAAAAACTCATTCCAGTTCGTAGAGATCATAAAGAAACAAAACTTACAGCCCAGTGACCTACTCGTTAGCTTCGATGTCATATCCCTCTTCACCCAAGTGCCAATCAAAGAAGCCTTAACAGCTATCCAAAACAAATATAACCCCGCCCCAAACACATCCTAGATCTGACCAACCACTGTCTATCCAACACATACTTCATCTATAATGGCCAAAATTCAAACAAATAGAAGGAGCACCCATGGGATCACCCCTCTCACCTGTCATTGCAAACCTCTACATGGAACACTTTGAAACCCAAGCCCTAGAAAAATCTGATCACAAACCCAAACTCTGGCTCAGATACGTAGATGACACCTTTGTAATCTGGCCACATGGGAAAGAAAAACTTACACACCTTAACAGCCTACACCCCAAAATCCAGTTCACCATGGAAACAGAAGCTAATAACCATCTTCCTTTCCTGGATGTCTTAATGTACAAGAAATCCAATGGCTCCCTAGGACACACCATCTACCAGAAGAAAACACACACAAACCGCTATCTGCATGCACTCTCACACCACCACCCAGCACAGATCAACTCTGCAGCCAAGACACTCATCTCCAGAACCAAATGCCTAGCTGACGAACAACACCTAAAAAACAAACTACACACTCTCACTAATGTACTAACATCCAACGGATTCCAAAGAAATAAGATTTCCAACTTAATCCAAAAAGAAACTCCCACTAAAATCCAAGACAGAGAACAAGAAAACAGCAAAGCCCTCCTCCCATACATAAAAGGCACCACAGACAGGATCAGCAAGATCCTGCACAAACATAACGTCAAGACAGCATTCTGCACAAACAGAAAAATATCCACCATCCTAAGAAACCCTAAAGACAAAATTGAGTTAGAAAATCAAGGAGTATATGAAATCCCATGTACTGCTTGCCCCACCACATACATCAGACAAACCAACAGAAGAATAAGTGCACGCATTGAAGAACCACAAAAACTTAGTCAAAAAAGAGGAACCAACTTCTTCCCTGGTCCAACTCCTTAAAGCCACAGGACATGAAATTGATTTCAAAAAGACCAGAACTATTGCCAAAACTGAACACTTTAATAACAGAATAATCAGAGAAGCCATCGAGATAGAAAAACGCCCTCACAGCATGAACAAATGAGATGATACCTCACGCCTACCAGCCATTTGGAAACCCACCCTTATTGACAAACGAGTCCATAACACAAAGAATGGCCCCCCACAATGTGAGCGTTGCCCATAGATCAGAGCAGACCGTAAGAACCCAGATTATGCATCCCAAAGAGCCACTCCCCAACAGTGAACAGTCTTCTATAGTCTATAGAATTAATTGCAGGAACTGCCCCTGCAATTACGTTGGGGAAACAACTAAAAGGCTCAGGACTAGGGTCCACGAACATGAACTGGCAATCAAAAGGCAGGAGCAGTGCTCACAAGTATGGGCTCACATGGCCAATTTGAACCATACATTCGATCTGGAAAATGCACAGACCATATCTTGTGAGACCACTAAGAAGGGCCACCTTCTCAAAGAAGCCTGGCTTTCAGATGAAAATTCCATCAACCAGCACATAGACCTCTTACCAGCATACCAGACTCTCAGAAGATGGGAGAAACAATGTGGTAATCCACGGAGTAGATGGCCATCCCATATGGTGCAAAAGCAAGACCATGGCTCTACAAATGGGGAAGCTGCAATCCCTAGGGAGGACAGCGAACTGGCAAAAGAGGAGGGGGACCGGGTGACACCACAATGAGATAGCAACTGGCAGGACTGGAGTGACAGGGCTGCAGGTGAGGCGGCAAGAGCTGCTATGGGAGGAGATGACAAACGGCTTGGAAGGAGAGACAAAAAAGGAGGGGAGAGTATGAAGCAGGAATATCTTAATAGTTGTTCTTTGCAGGATCAGGGAGAGGGAGCTACAATCATCAGATCCACCAACAGGCTGGCGGATGAGAATCAATTTAACACATTGCAGAGTAACATAGCTAATGGGCCATTGACGCACTTGAGGAGTCGGGTGCAGAGACAGGCAGCTGTATATAGGCAAGCTCCCTAATCACCTAGCATTCTAACTCTGATGACGTCAGTAATTTGGCTGATGAAAGCTCAGTAGGTAACTTTTTTACTCACAGGCTTGTTTATATTAAACAGTCCTCTTCAGTCAGAACTCACCCTTCCGGGATTCGAACCTGGGCAGTCTGCACACTAGGCAGATGCTTAAACCTCTAAGCCACAGGCTCTCTCCCGCTTTGTCAGTAATCAGGGAGGGAAGATGTGTATATAGTGTTTCTTTTTTAGATAGCACCCTGTAAACCCAAATATGGGAGGAAGAAATCATTCTTTCCTTTGCTTGTTTCAGCTCAACCCAGAGCCATCTGCAAGCACAAATATATATATATATGTTTTTTAAAATTGTTAACAAAGAAATAAGGGATTTCTGAGATAGCTATTTCGAGTTATTTAACTCTCTTCAGTCAGAACTCACCCTTCCGGGATTCGAATATATATATATATTCTACATTGTCCAAATTGTTCCTGTGCTGGGAGCTGAAATATTTCATGCCATACCCTTTCTTATGGATGCCAATATTTATTATAAATGAGTACAAGTCTTCTTGCAGAAAATAGAGAGTATCATTGCCAAATAAGCTCTTCACTCAGAGTCAGTAATCCAAAGGATAGATTCTATTTCTATTTGCTCATTAGTAATTGAGCTTGGGTTCCTAAATTAATGCACATTTCTGCCTGTTGGAAACTATACAAATAAAAGGAAGTGCAAATGATATGTGTGTTCGGAAGACTGAGATCCTGGAACTTTAATGACAATTGAGCCATAAACATGTTCATTCCTCTAAACATTTCATTCACAGTAAACCTCATTCGGGTTAAATCATAACAGTTTCACAGACTGTATCAAACCATTTGGCTTTAACTTAGCATGATAGGAACACTCAGTCCCAGGGTTGAAAAGATCTCAGTGGCTTTAATGATTGATCAAAGTCAAATCTGCAATGCACAAGACAATTACATCATCTTGACAAATAACCATCTGTCTGTGTTTATTTAAATCCCTCCAGGAAAGAAAGTCTTTTTTTTTTCTTCCTCCAGAGCAGTAGGTCAAACACAATATTTATTGCTAGAACATTTTTCTTTCTTTATCCTGCTCTGGCTTTAATAGCACCATGGACAGTTCCAGCATAACTTCCTCTGACAAATATTGGAACAAAGCCTTTTATTGTGTGTCAGGAATGTCCTACTTTGGCAACTTTAAGATCTGTGGACTTTAACACACTTTAATTTTTTTCACTGTATGTCTGCCATACCATCTGGATCTGCCATTCATTTTTAATTTCCCAATCAGCCATGATGGCTGAAGAATTCTGGGAGTTGAACTGTACAGGTCTTAAAGTTACTCAGGTTGGATTCCCCTGCTGTATATCTTGGAAGTCAAGCACTTCTTCAAAAGTAGAAAATCTTAAAGGTGCAGATTTTTGACTTGGTATCTAGTATTTCATCTTTTCAAAGGCTTGTTGTGCCAGGAGTAGAAATCTGTAAAGATACTCAGAGTTGGGGTGTTTTTTTAAAAAATTAATCCTGCTGGGGATAGAATGTTATAGTTTGTGTATAGGCCTGGGTTGTCTCTGGTGTGACCCAATGTTATTTCTGTTGGTCCTATAAGTTCCTTCTTTTAAATCCAGTTTATATCTGGGCCCTGAAATTATGACAATCCAAATATTCTATACTTTAATTTTTGTATACATTGGTGGATTGTGATGCAATGCAGTGTAAAAATGTACTTCATTGCCATTGCTGTGTTTGTTAAGTGGAAATCTACTTTCTTGCAATTCTTCTGTTCCTTTATGAAAAACAGAAACTTGTGTAAAATTTGTGTAACCTAAAACATATTAAACTCAATATGTTAAGAAGCATAACAGCTATGTACAAAATCATTTTACCATATTACTGTCCTACACTGCTTTTTTTAAAAAAAAATATTTTAACCATTTTCATCACTTTGTTCAATCATGCTTGTTATTTCTCAGTCTTTATTTATTTTATTGCAATTTCTTTGTTTGATTCTTTCGAGCCAGCCAGAATCATTAGGAGTCGGATGCAAGATTAATAAATTAGGATTCATTGCACAGTTCATTGTACATACAGCCAGATGTTTAGACTTGATTTGGTGTTTTTATCCACCTATTGAATCCTTCCTAAGCATCTGGGATAGGCAGATGTTGTTACTTGATAGTGTTAAAGATATCATTGCAGCATGCAAGCTGTTCCAAATACAGCTGCCTTTTAAAGGGAGCTTTATCTAAGAGGGATTTTCCAATCATATTTCTTGATTTCCCTTCGTCTCTCCATCATTTTCTACTTTCGTGTATGGTTACTTTCAACTAGATCTGTGTTTTTGCAATCTCCCAAAAGCTACCAATGCTAACACTTTTGTCTCTTTTTTCTCCTTCTTGTTTATGCAATAAGAAATGTTTTCAGACTCAACTGTTTTGCATTTCATGAAAAAAAATATCCTAATCTTAACAACCAATGATAGCGAAATAAGACTGCATCATTAATATTATTTGTCAGATGTCCATTTTTTATTTGTTTCTTCATTTTACTTGTTTTGACTGTGGTTCAGGCTTTGCACCAAAATGTTTTAGATAAATTCTAATCAGACTACAGGCAATTCTTGTTTTACAACCACAACTGGGAAAGAAAATTCATCATTAGTCGTGTGGTCATTAAGTGAGACATGACAGGATTTCATATATTTTTGCAACTTTTTTGTTATTGTCATTAAGCAAATTAGAAAGAGGCTGAGAAAATATCCACAGACCCCTCCCATAAAATGGACATAAACTGTTTCAACTCTTTCCCTCAGGATACCGCTACAGGGCATTGCGTGCCAAAACAACTACACACAGGGACAATTATTTTCCCTTATGCTATCACTCTGCTGAACAGCTAATTATCACAGTGCTGTCATATGTCTAAGGATATTTACCCATGTAGTATGGCTGTTTTACTATTATCCTTTCCATCTTTTCTACTATCTTCTCCTATTGGTATCTTATGATTATATTACTTTATTGTTTGTATGAACAGTGAGACCTTATGCACCGGAGACAAATTCCTTGTGTGTCCAATCACATTTGGCCAAGTATTGTATTGTATTGTATTGTATTGTATTGTACTGTACTGTACTGTACTGTACTGTACTGTACTGAACTGTACTCTACTCTACTCTACTCTACTCTACTCTACTCTACTCTACTCTACTCTACTCTATTCTATTCTATTCATTAAGCTACATATATATGGCCATGACTCACAACCTCCTCTGCTGCCTTTTCCATTGACTTTGCTTGCCAAAAACCAACTGGGAAAGTCACAAATGGCAATCATATGACTGCAGGATGCTGCACTCACTATAAATGAACAACAATTGCCAAGCACCCAAATCACTGCAGGGATGCTGCAATGGTCATAAGTGTGAGGACTTAATGTAAGTCACTTTTTCAGCACTGTTCTAACTTTGAATGGTTACTAAATGAATAGTCATAAATTGAGCTTTATTTTCAGCTTACTTAACATGTTCTGTGTGCACAGAGTCAGGAATTCAGTTGAATTTCTTATACTACTCCTAATGTTCAGAATGTTCAGGACTCACTGGAGAAGAGCCTAATGCTGGGAAAGATGGAGGGCAACAGAACAAAGGGATGACAGAGAATGAGGTGGCTGGATGGAGTCACTGAAGCAATAGGCATGAGTTTAAATGGACTCCAGAAGATGGTAGAGGACAGGAAGGCCTGGAGGAACGTTGTCCATGGGGTCGCGATGGGTCAGACACAACTTCGCAACTAACTACAACAACAATGTTCAGAATATTCCCCAGTATAGAAAATCCTGTTTTAAAAATATTTACTGCAATTGTATGAGCACTAAATATATGGAGTTTCAGATGGCTGGGGAATTTATTCATAAAAGCTTGTCCAGCAAGAGAATCTAAAAGGGAAAGTTTAGAGTCAAATAATAGAGAAGGAACATGGCTTCCCTCCTATTCTTCTTGTATAAGACAAACTAGAGAATTATCCAAAAATAGTTAAGAGGATCAGCAAAAAAAATTCTTCATTTCCTATAGCTAAAGGGTGACATTACAGAAATTCCAAGCAAAATTTAATCCAAGATATTGCAATTAAATATGGTAATAATGTAAGGATAAAATATTTAGATCATATTCTTGCTCATATTGCTTTTGCTTAAATTTAGTTTCACTTTCCTTAAATTCAGTTTTCCTGTAAATCTGTATGAAATTATATATTTAAACGTATGCAATTATATGCTCCTTTTTCAAGCATATTTCTCTCAAAAATAAATATACACTGCAAAGTATATTTTGTTTCAAAAGACATTTTTTTTAATCTGTTAGGTCATTCAGAAGTCGAAAATCTGGTGAATAAGCTAAATTTTCATTGTTACATTTATCTAGGAAGTACAGTTTGCATCAGTATATACTGAAATTTGTCAGGATCAAATCCCTCAAGCTTCTCTAGTGGGAAGTGTATCACAAATAAACACTAAATTACCTTGCTGACACTCTTGATGAAAACTGTGATTAAAATGCATCTGCATTTCAGGTGGCCAACTCTGTTCTTATTAATGCACAGCCAAGCTGTTGCTGTCTCTTGTCTGCTTCTTGAGTAGCAATTTACAAGAAGAAGGACATTTGCAACAAAGAAAATAGTGTTATTATTCAACCACCTCTGGCTGCATGAAATGAAATATAGCACCAGAAGCTATTGGGTATGCTACTGTAGTACTTCTACATAGACATTATTTCTTTCTTAATTTCCAGGAAACTCCACCCAATTTGGACTACTTTAAGACTTACAAATACAACTAATGGATTTATATTTGTAGTGGAATCTCCAGCTAGAGGGGGGGGAGGTGTAAAGGGGGAGAAGCTTAGAGTCCTTGAACAGCAGGAAGTGGCACAGATCTTACTTTCTCAGAATATCTGAAACTTTTATCTGACTGTTCCCAAGAGAATATAGTCCATCTGGCAACATTCTTGTAAGTAGGCATGCCACAATAAAGTAACCTTGATCAATTCATAGTGTCATTCTACTGCTTTGTGCTTGATATTATTTCATGATGGGCAACTATATCTCTTGAGGTATATGCAGCCTTTGTGTTACTCATTTCACCACAGAGAGATGCTTACCCTTTTGCAGTATCCTGCTTCATTAGAGGAGACAAATGTCAGAGAAAAAAAAGTGGGGTGTCATTGGAAAACACAGCTGTCCCTACTCACCACCAACAAACCAATATCAATCTGAATAGAGCTGGAAGGGACCTTGAGGTCTTCCAGTCCAGGAGACCTTACACCATTTCAAATAGATGGTTGTCCAGTCTTTTCTTATAAACTTCCAGTGATGAAGCACCCACAACTTCTGAAGACAAGCTATTCCACTGTTTAATTGTCCTCACTGTTGGGAAGTTTCTCCTTAATTCCAGGTTGCTTCTCTCCTTGATTAGTTTCCATCCATTGTTTCTTGTCTTGCCTTCTGATGCTTTGGAAAATAAGTTGAATCCTGGAATACTGCTATCATGTCATCCCTAAATCTTCTTTTCTCTAGACTAGCCATACCCAATTCCTGCAACTGTTCTTCATATGGTTTTGTCTCCAGGCCCTTAATCATCTTAGTTGTTCTTCCTTGCCTTTTCTTCAATCTCTCCTATCATTTGGCCCCCAATGGAATATCCTTTAATTGCTGTCTACAAAGAGCTTGGCCATTCCTGTTCCATTTGAAGAGCTGAAAGAGGACAGTCACTATGCCAAGTCTTCTCTTTGAAGGACTGTCCGGATAAAGTCAAATTTAAGATGAAGGGAGATTAAGTATCCAAGAAGTATACAATTATCTCAGCCTATCCTAAGTAGGGGCATTTGTGTTTCATTTCTTTTTATGTTGATTATTTGCATCTATAGTGGTAAAATGAATATGTGAAAATTATACACAATTAGTAGTCTTGGTTTTCTATTTTCATTGGCACAAATATACAGGACCAATATAGTTTGTACTACTGACATGTTCATTGTAAAATAAAAAGGTGATATATATTAGTTTTATTATGCATATTTATTTCCTTTTTAATATATATAAAAAGCAAGTACATTCTGCTAAATCAATTCCCTCATAAAACGAATTACACTAAATATATATAAAACCTTAATATATAATTTAGTCCTGTTCATAAAGGAATAAAGTCTAAATAGTATGGGAAACAGTAGTGTAAAAGAAAATAATTGCTGATTTTACAAGAAATACATGGGTGGTTCAATTAACAATTTAACCAATATGGCATAAATCACAAGATTTTTATTTAATATTCAGGGAACTTCAATAAAAAAGTGTTATAGTATATTTTAATCCATATCCTAGGAGACATAAAAAATTATGTATGGTTTGGGTAAGAAAATGCATTAAGGATTAATGTCCACCTCTCAATCATAGAAAAAAAGTCTCACACTTTCCTTTTCCAGATTTAGTGGCACTTGCAAGAAGCTTTTTTTTTTAAGTAAAAGGTGCAGGACTCATCCATAACTGGAATGCTTATTATTTACAGTTTCAGAGTTGGATCTGGATGCAATCTCTCAGTTTTGAGAAAAATAGATTTTGCTGCAGCCAAATTGCCTACTCATTAACTCATTAGTGAGGCCAGATTCACTAATAACAGAACAAAACCATATAGTCAATCTATTCACACACCAGGATGCAATAGCAATAGCACTTAGACTTTTATACTGCTTCATAGTGGTTTACAGAGTCAGCATATTACCCCCAAACAACATGGGTCCTCATTTTACCAATTTTGGAAGGATGGAAGACTGAGTCAACCTTGAGCTGGTAAGAATTGAACTGCTGAACTGCTGGTAGTCGGCAGTCAGCAGAATTAGCCTGCAATACTGCATTCTAACCATTGTGCCACCACTGCTCCACACATACTGTACCTTTTATTGAGGTTTACCAATGCAACTTTGGCCTTCTCCAAACTCTCTGCTTGTTCAATACTATACCAACAGTAGTTGAAGTATTACTGCAGAAAACAAAATAATCAGAAAGTAAAGAAAGAAGCACTACTCCATTCCACTCAATTGGAAAACTATAGCCAATTCCCAGGACAGCAGTTTAACAAGCTTAAGAAATCAACAGTTATAGAACGTAGGCAGTACCTAAGATTATAGCAACTGGGGATCAAGTTTTAATTACAAAAAGTCAAAAGGGTTACATACATTTAACTGTAGCTTGGTAACAGTTAGTTACCATAGTATATGAATTTCTTACATTAGCAATTAGCTTAGAGTTAGATTCTTCAGCATACTCCCTACCCACTATTCTCTCTCTCTCTCTCTCTCTCTCTCTCTCTCTCTCTCTCTCTCTCTCTCTCTCTCTCTCTCTCTCTCTCTCTCTCTCTTTCTTTCTTTATTCCTTTCTTCCTTCCTTTCTTCTTTCTACCTGCCCATCTCACCAGAAATAGGTTGTATAAAACAATTAAGTAAAATAACACTGTAAAAACAATCATTCTAAATACAATCATTATAAAAATATGGACGATCATTATTAGAAAATTAAAATATTATTTAAAAAATAGAGTATATAAACCACAAACCTAGAAAGTAAGTATAGCAACTGCATATCACTGACAATAATGGAACCACCTTAAAATGTTACTAAAGATTATCTCATTTTCTGTGCTGAATCCTTAGCTGTCTCCAAAAAGTTCTTATCTGCACTTCTGCTGTTTTAATCATAATCCTAATGTTAACTCTAATCCTCCCAACTGAAAAAGTCATATCAAATTAAATCAAGTTTAATTTGATTTAATAAGGCTTCAGATTTTAGAATTGTAACAACCCAATGCTGTCAACAATACAAAATCCTTTTAATGATGAACAAAAGGTGCTCAGTTTGCTACTTAATTCTAGATAAACTTGCTTATCCATCCTGAAAGACTGAAGAATTTACTAAAATGGTGCTTCTGTGAACAGACAGTGTTCTTAGAAAGCTCAGAAATATCAATCCTAAATTCATTTTCCCTTTTTCATAACTACCCAGCATATTTAGGAATAGAGGGAGAAGTAATTTACTTTTGCAACCATCCCTTGTAAATACCTTCATGCCATACATTACCACATATTACCACATATTTAGGAGATTTTTAAGATATCTAATAGTCCATTCATGTCAAGCACAAAGGATCAAGATCATACCTTAACTTGCAGTTCAAAGATGTAATGCTCAGCTTATACACAAGAATCTAGTCAACTAAAGATCAATATTAAATCAGCACCAGATAAGGGTCAATGGAATTCAAGGGGTGTTGGGCTTGGGCTGTTTGTGGCAACATTTAACAATTCTAAGCTAGTGATGTGTTTAACAACTAAACACAGCTCTGTCTGCCCTTCTCCTATCATTTTTATCCAACCTCTGATAAAAGGCAACCCAACAGTGATCAAGGGACATGTTTAATATATTTGGTTAAGACTATAGCCATGGAGTCCTTGGTGCTGTCTGAACTTGATTGTTTGCTTGCAGATATTTCATTACACAATCATAATTGCTTCATCAGTACTAGGTTTATACTACATACAGTAGCTTGCCCTGCCAGTATTGATGGAGGGTATGATTTTCTCCTTGGTAGTTCCTTGATTAGGGTATTGTTTTCTACTTGATAGTTTGTCTGATGTTAATTCTTGCTTATCTGGGTGTAGAATGTGTCCTGGTCTTTTTTGTTTACTTCTTAACTTTCTATTGGTTGTTTTTTTTTGAATGGTGTGAAAATGTGTTTTGTTTCTAGATGTCTATTGATGGTTAATTTGTCTGAATGCCAAGCTTCCAGGAATTTCTTAGATTTTTGGATTCAGTTTGTCTAGAATGCCCACAGTTTAGTTTCCCAGTTGAAACTATGATCGTGTTTGTCCATGTATTGTGAGATTGGGAAATTTTCAGTGTGTTTTCTCACTGCTAGTTGGTGAACACGGATGTACTCTGTTAACCTTCTGCATGCTTTGGTGGTGGTTACAATCCTTACAGTGTATATTATAGTTGACTTTCTTTTCCACTGGAGCTACTGCAATTAAGATGTTTTGGAGGGCTTTATCTGGTTTGTGAGCTACAGGGATACCTTGTGGTTATAAGAGTGTCTGAGATATTTTGGATGTATAGCAGTGTTATCTGTTTCATAGCTTGTGTTGGTTGTGCTGTTGAATCATCAGAGACTTTTTGCATGGGCATCTATTTTGTTGGTATAGGCAGTCTGTTTCCTTTTTCTGGTGTTCTAAATTGCTGCAGTGCATTGTATTATTCTGCTATTCTGAATAATGTTCTTACACAGATCCTCTTGTGGAAGGTTGGGTTGTAACTTTGATAATGGGACACTTGGTTAGTATGGATTGTTGTTTTTTTTTGGTAGACTTTCATTTCTAATTTGCTATTATTTCTCTGCTGATGAGGATATTCATGAAAGTTAGTGGGTTGTTATTTTAATTTTCTTTGACAAGAGTAGAGCCAGTTTGGTGCAGTTGTTAAGGCATTAGGCTAGAAAATGGGAGACCATGAATTCTAATTCTGCCTTAAGTATAAAGCTAGTGGGTGACCTTGGGCTAGTCACTTTCTCTCAGCCCCTAGGAAGAAGGCAACTTCAAACCACTTCTGAAATTTTGCCATGAAAACTGCAGGTACTTGTCCAAATTAGAATCCAGACTCTGATCATCAGGTCTGATTTGAAGCTACAAAAGAATAAAAGTGGATAGGGACATTCCAGACATGAAAGTAGAGCAGCTTTGGAAGTTGGTTGTAGGTTTTCTTTGATTCTTAAGTAAAAGATGTCTGTTTTAGGATTACACCAGTTTCAGATCTCTACACTAGTTCTCAAAATGGTGAGAAGCTGTACTGTTGGTTTGCAACCATTATATCTGAGGAGCCTCAAATAGCTGCAAAAAGGGGCATTGACAACCAATATAGCCTTAGGCCCACAAGTTAAACATTCCTGATCTACACTGCAAGTGTCATGAAATTCTTCCTTTCCTATCTGCCAATGTCTTAAGCAAAATAATAGGTAGGTATGATTCATGCAAATTCACATTATATTTCATTTTTATGACATGCAGTTCATCAGATATTATATATTGCAGCCAATTAAAAATGAATGGCAGACCCAGATGGTATGGCAGACATACAGTGAAAAAAAAATGCAGGTGAGAGGAACAAGAAATTCCTTTACTACCAGATGGATCCTGGCACATGCTTCTGTGTCTCCTTTTTAATAGGTTGGGAGGACAAGGAGCTATTTTTTTTAAGAAAAGTTATTCTTTAGTTCTAGTGAAAGCATTAATCAATGTGATTAGCTGATTAACATCTGCACTCCAAATTTTGATTAATAATTTAATCATGGTTGTACCCATCAAAAGGATGTTTAGTGCTAATGGCAGCTTCTGTAAGTTATCATTGTGTGTTTTTCCTTCTCTTTTTAAATACAGGTCTGTTTGGAGTTTATTCCTACAGGAAATTATGCAACTATGCCTCAAGAAAAGCATTACCACAATTAAATGACTTAGATTTGCATGTATGCATGTGTGCTCTTAGAGAGGGATGCAGCTAATTTACTTAAAATATTCTAAACACTTGGCAGCCCCATCACTTCTCTCTCATTTCTCCCAAGCTTTGAGAACATCTTAATGTCCATGATCATTGGTAGATTTATGATCATATTCCATGACTCTGGAATAATCCAAAAGGAACATGAATCAACTAATGTCAGAAGCTTACTTTTTTCAATATGAATGGTTTGTATACGTGTTGTTTAATTCAGAAGAGATCACTACAGTTACATAGACATAAATAAAATATTTCATTTTAGTCTCCATCATTTTTTTAAAAGAAATAAAATGGTCCCAGAAATTGTTGATTTGATGGAATGTGTCTATATAGGGGGAAGTGATTTGATGGGCTCCAGTAACACAACAGTTTCCCAGGAAGGAGTCTGCACATACCAAGAGGGGGATGAGAAAAGATAGTCTGTCTAGAGATGGACTGTGGGAAAAGGAAAAGAAAAAGATTTAGGATGGCTACTTCCTAGAATTTCCCAGGGTGTATCTATTAAGTTACAGTAGCATATATTTAATCTGGCAAGATTCTGTTTTTATGGTATATGTAAATAAAGAACTGAACATTGACTGGATTGTTTTATGTCATTCTTGGGCTGGGCCTGACAGTTTTAGAGAAACAGAAATAGTGTGACCCCCCAACAAACTCTAACTCCTAATTCTCAGTAGAGCAAGGCACAGAATTTTATTTCTTTTTTTATTATTATTACTTATTGAACAAACTTATACAATCACCTATCTATCAGAAGGAAGTCTGGGCGGTGAAGAAAATAAAACTTAATGCAATACAAAATTCCGTAAGAGAGGTTCTGTGAAAGAGAATGCATGCTTCTGAGGCCCCACGAGAAGACACTGTTTTACTGATGGTCATAGCAACCAGCCTAAATTTCCAGATCTAATACAATGGCTAGAAACCATTAGGGATAGGTAGATAATCTGGTCCGGTGCCATCTAAGCTTTAAAGATGACAACTAGCATTTTGAATTGCAGCCAGAAGTCTACTGATAGCCAAGTAACTCATCCAACAGTGGTGTTGGATGGCCATATTGAAGTGCTTCCACTATTATCTGTGCTGCTGCATTTTAGTCTAGGTCAGTTTCTGAATGCTCTTCAAAGACAGCCCCATGGGCAGTACATTGCAGTAGTCTACAGGGGAAATACCTTGGACAGAAAAGATGACTAACAAGCAGTGGTGGGATTCAGCCTGTTTGCACCAGTTCGGCAGAACCGGTAACTAATTTTTTGTTGCCCAAGCCCAGAATGGACTTCCGGAAGTGGCATCCACACAGAGAACCGGTTGTTCACATATTTGAATCCCACCACTGCTAACAAGCAAGTACTGAAGTGCATAACACCCAGGCACGTCACTGAAGGTAAAATCACAAAACTGTGTCTCACTTATTTTGGTCATGTCATGTGAGGGAATTTACTGGAGAAAGCAATTATGTTTGAAAGAGTTAGTGTTAAAAAGAAACTAGGCTGTCAAAGAACACGATGGCTGGACACCATCAAAGCTGACACCAGCCAGAGGATAGAACAACTCAAAGAAGTAGAACAAGATTGGAAGATGTGGAGAGACCTGGCCAAGAGTTGGACTCAACTGAAAGAATGACATCCTCCTCCTCCTCATCATCATCATCATCATTGTCATCATTAATATCATCTGGGAGATGATTCAGTCATGAATAACCATGAGCATTTCTTCCTCCGCTCCATCTAGGAAAGGATACAATTGGCCGACAACGAGTTGAGATTCCAGGAAAATACAGATCATGCACCAGCTCAGGCTGGGGAATATCATCCCAGACAGAGTTAAAGATAACAACTCACCCTAAAATTATTCTTCCTCATTTGGGGCTATACAGCTTTTATGCACTGGGAAAAGTCAAAGCAGACCTCACCTTCTTCGACAATGAACTTTGTTTCAAAATAAGAAGATGTCCAATGAAAGGAAGCAACACGGCTTTTCCTTTTTTTCCCTTTCAAAAAGGGAGATTTATTCAGGCTCCAGTAAAGTGAATTGTTCCTCCAAAGTGATGCACAGCTTTCATATCTGATAGGTCTGAAAATCATATGAAGTGAGTGTTGCATCTGTTCTTTCTCAAATCTGCCAAACCAAATTTACTAGTGGAATGACAGGCAAATGTCACATATTTGTAATTAGGGAGAAAGGTTGCAGTATCTTCCTTTCTTATTCCTCACTCCATTTCACAGTAAAAATTGTGCGAGTCTTTGGTGTTGGGAGGAGAGCAAATAATCATTCTTGTGCAAAAACCAAATATTCTCCAATCTCCATAGAACAGCCCTCCCTTCTAATATTCCCTTTTGCAATGATATTGCCTTTTAATCATATCCACTCTTTCTCGAACACTCTTTCAGCTTGCTCAATCTATCCTCACAAGACATGACCTTCTATATTCCTCATCACCTTTGTTGACCTCTTCTGGATAAGTTTTACTCTCTGACTCTTCTTTTCTTTGGTATGCATTCCCCTAAACACTAAATGAGCTGTTATATCTATCACTTGTTATAACTCTTGACCTAAAGAGAATAATTAAGGATTATCAGTTTGCTTCTACTGCTCTTTGTGGTGCAATTTCCCCTTTTTCAGGAATTGTGCTGAAATCAGCAGCAATGTTTACATGATATTAAGTGAACCTAATAGCAAACAAGAGAATAGTGCATTATTTGCTAGGCATCTGTACTATGCACTGAGCAGTAGACAGGTAATAAAGGTAATGCCCTCCCAAGAGACCCAGGCTACTACAAAACTGCACTGCATTAACTATCAGTGGCGGTCTTGTTGAAAACATATTTACTGCAGTCCTGGCCAACAACTCAGTTAATTAAATTGTGTCATGTAGAATTGATTGGCTTGGCAAGTGCAGAGCAAAGCAAAAGTGCCTAATACAGTACCAGAGTTGTTCTGACATATCATAATCAGATTCATGTGAAGGTTTATTTTCCCAGCTGATGAAAAGTGGCATTAACAACCTTATTTTTTGTTTGCAAAAAGAATGGCATCGAGGGCAACCTGCTATCATTTTCAAATATTGACCATGAAAGAAGAAAAATATTGAGCGGGATACAGATAATCTTCTGTGATAGCCAGCTCATGCAGCTTAATGTTTGCTTTGTTGCTCTAATATCTCTGTCCCTCAAAATCTTAATTACTTCCTCTCTCCATTTTCATTAGAACTCTGTGCTATTTGCTTCCATTTTATTTTTCGTGTTTCATATCCGAACAGAACTTTATAGTTTATCCTGTCTTCTCTGCCATAATTTCTTGAGATGATAGATGGACAATGAAAAGGAATCTTTACCTTATGGACAGTCAGAACAATGACCCTTGATCTTGTTTCTTTAGGATGTTAACAATATTTTTATGCGGAGTTCATTTTATCATTAATTGAACATATTACAAAGCAGGAATGAATGTATTTAGGATCAGCTTATGTGAAATATTTATCTTCCCATCTGGACATATTTAGAGATTGCATGTATCTTTAAAAGTCCAATCCATTGCACAAAGCAGATTAATTCCCATTAGTACAGAGAAACTAGCTTATAGAATTTTCAAGCAATGCACAAATTCACATACTGAATGTTCCATTCCCCTTTTGCAACATACCAAATTTCCTTAGGACCATGCTCTTTTTTGGTTACCTCCAGGAATAAAACTTTAAATTAGAAGTAGTTCCAAATTTCTTACAAAGGGTGTTCCAGATAATGTAGGCTGCCTTAATTCTGAAAACAATTGAATTACCCCCAAAATGGAATTGTCCAGTTGATGACTGGCACAAATCAGAATTCTCTAGAATATTCCATTCTTGAAATGGTAACATTTCCCATACCTCCTGAACAGAAATTTGTGTCCCCTGCAATAATTTATAGGCAGGAAGGTGAAAAAAGTAAGGTTCTACATTTAGGCAAGAAAAACCAAATGCACAGGTATAGTATAGGGGGTACCTTGCTCAATAGTAGCAACTGTGAGAGGGATCTAGTAGTCCTAGTGGACAATCACTTAAATATGAGCCAGCAGTGTGCTGCAGCTGCCAAAAAAGCCAACACAGTGCTAGGCTGCATTAACAGAGGGATAGAATCAAGATCACATGAAGTGTTAATATCACTTTACAATACCTTGGTAAGGCCACACTTGGAATACTGCATCCAGTTTTGGTCATCATGATGTAAAAAAGATGTTGAGACTCTAGAAAGAGTACAGAGAAGAGCAACAAAGATGATTAGGGGACTGGAGGCTAAAACATATAAGGAATGGTTGCTGGAATTGGGTATGTCTAATTTAATGAAGAGAAGGACGAGGGGGGACATGATAGCAGTGTTCCAATATCTCAGGGGTTGCCACAAAGAAGAGGGAGTCAAGCTATTCTCCAAAGCGCCTGAAGGCAGGACAAGAAGCAACAGATGGAAATTAATCAAAGAGAGAAGCAACCTAGAACTAAGGAGAAACTTCCTGACAGTTAGAACAATTAACCAGTGGAACAATCTGCCTCCAGAAGCAGTGAATGCTCCAACACTAGAAGTTTTTAAGAAGAGACTGGACAACCATTTGTCTGAAATGGTATAGGGTTTCCTGCCTGAGCAGGGGATTGGACTAGATGACCTCCAAGGTCCCTTCTTCTTCTTCTTCTTCTTCTTCTTCTTCTTCTTCTTCTTCTTCTTCTTCTTCTTCTTCTTCTTCTTCTTCTTCTTCTTCTTCTTCTTCTTCTTCTTCTTCTTCTTCTTCTTCTTCTTCTTCTTCTTCTTCTTCT
The DNA here is from genome assembly GCA_034064705.1 of Bothrops alternatus. Lineage (NCBI taxonomy): Eukaryota > Metazoa > Chordata > Lepidosauria > Squamata > Viperidae > Bothrops > Bothrops alternatus. The sequence continues at coordinate 23,530,702 of JARGCV010000081.1, forward strand.
TCTTCATAGTATCTTTAATTTCCCTTTAATAATAATTTAACTCCATTCTATTTTAATATTAATTTAGTACTGCTATTATTATGATTGGTTTTTGCATGTTGTTTTAATCACCTTAAATTTGCAATATAAGTCACGTGAAAGTAGCTAATTTGTCAGCTGGGTGATCATGCAGGTTTTAGCCATCATCATTCAGTTCCAAGCATCTCTCTTATTCAAGTTCTATTTTTGTCTGTTTTGTAATTTTAATACCATGCATTGGAAGCAATACCACTGAACAAGCATAACATGTTCATTGAGTTCAACAAAAATATAAGAATTAAACTCTCCCATATCATTTTTATTGGTTATTATAACCTTCTGGTGCACAATGTTCTGTTCTGTCTGTTGTCTCTACTGTCTTGCCGAGAAAGGTTGTTGCGATATGACACTGGGGTGTTGTTGAGATAAAGAAATAAGCTTGATAAAGTTACTGACTGAAAAGATAATAATGGGGAAAAAACAGTGGTAATAAAACCAAGGGACAAATGCAACATTATTTTGTTTTTTTATTATTTTATTTTATTTTGTTTTGTTTTGTTTTAGTTTATTTTTACTTTTTATTTTATTTTATTATTTTTATTATTTTATTTTATTTTATTTTATTTTTTGTCAGCTTGCACAGAAGATGCAATATATGAATTGGAAATATGAATGGAAAACTGTTAATTAATTAATGTCAGACTATTTTACCAGTACTTCCCTGGCAGAGTGAAAAATAGCAAAAACAATAGCATTTACACTTATATACCACTTCATAGTGTTTTAAGGCTTTCTCTAAGCAGTTTACAGAGTCGGCATATTGCTCCCAACATATTATGCTCAATTTACCAACCTTGGAAAGATGGAAACCTGAGTCCATCGGATTGAACTCCAGACAATGAGCAGAGTTAGCCTGCAATACTGCATTCCAGCCAGTGCATCATCACAGAAAGGAGCATCACAAAAGTGATTAAACTATAGAAAATTGCTTTGCAACTGTGAAAATATTGGCATGAACCTGCAAGTTTCTTTTAGGTAGTTGGTCTCTTTGTTAACTTACATTTAAATATTTCTTGAACAAGGTGTCTTAGATAGCCAGAGAATTTAAAACTATTTTTATTTATTTAAATCAATAACTTTTGTTTCTTTGCTATTTTTATTCAGATTGCTAGTTGATTTTAATGACTTTGTCTTTAAAGAAAGACAAACAAACACATATAGAGTTTGCATGGCACTTTAGATTCAAACTCTAAAAGGCTGATGGGTGACTGGATATTTGTGGAAAGGTCACTCAATTTGTTGCAATTGCCATTGTTATTACAATTGTTTTACAATTAAATGTATAATAAGTCCAATTTCTTTCTGCACAAAATTCAATTTTTTAACTTGTTAATTAATTAATTACTAAGGAGATATTTCCTGATAGTGAGAACAATTAATCTGTGGAACAGGTTGACTTCAGAAGTTGTGAATGCTCCATCACTGATGATTTTTAAGAAGAGATTGGATATTGAAATGGTATTGGGTCTCCTGTTTGACCAGGGTTGGACTAGAAGACCTCTAATGTCCATTCCAGCCCTATTATATACTTTGGACAATGAATCAAAACTACCGAACAGCCCACAAATCTATCCTTTTGATAAACAGTTATTGCAGTCCTCTGATCAAGCGAACTAAGTTATGCTTGCCTTTTTTCAGTAATTTAATAAACTTACTCAAATGGAACTCTCCCCAATGTGAAACATGGTCCTTCTCGTACAAAGAAAGCCATTTTTCTTTGCCATCTTCTTGCCATTCCTTTGCCTATGAACTTCTGAAATTATGCTTTCCATCTGCCCTTTTATTCTCTATCTGCCCTAAATGCCCTCTATTTACTTTCTCTCCTATAACTTCCTCAGTGGTTCTTTCTTCATAAGACATCACTTGTTGCAAAATGGCAGACTTCACTTGATGACGGCAACTAATAAATATTGTAAATATGAATAAATTCCTTTTTAATCCTCTCTGTCTTTTCTCATGACTCTCACAATTCACACCTTGTTCTGCTTTGTCCTTTGCTAGTAGCAGTGTATGTATGTGCACGTTAAATAGCCTCATAAATTCAATTCATTTTGACTGATTCATTCACTATTAGATGACAACTGCTAGACTAAATACTTCTGTTTCTGTTCCTTTGTCCCAACATCTACACATTAAATGCACTATATAATAGTGTTTTAATCTTATAACCAATTAATTCAATCCAATTAGCCAATTTAATTGAATTTTAATTATTAGAAAACTCTTCAGTCATTTAATAATTTATCATCTCTCTGCCTGTCTCCTATCTTTTTCTTTATATTTGTCATAGGAAGCATTTTTAAAAGGATTTTTCTGTATATGATGACTGACTGTACCAACTTATCAAAGAAGATATTCAAGGCTGGAATATCCCAAGTGTGTTATGACATTCCTGGAAGATATTGGATATTTAAATCCTATCCATTTAATGTCTTCAGCATTGTTGCAGATTTTAATTGGGAAAATACTTCTCTTTAAAGAAAAATGGACTGCCTGCTGAGATAATGCTAACTTTTAAATATGAACGGAAATGTGCTTCGAACAAAATGAAAAAATATGCATTCACAGAGAACAGATTTAGTTCAGCAATTAAGTAAATTCTATAAATGAGTCACAGGAAAAAAAATGCTCCTAAAATACAAAAATCCAAACACTGCAGCTCTAAGAACAATTTAAACTTAATACATATGAAATCAGTTTCTATCATGATACGTAATATTGTCCCAGTAGCACTCAAATCTTCCAGATGCACCATCATGCCCTGAAAATATTCTGAAATACTGTATTTGTTTTTGTATCTTAAACTAAAGCTCATAAGTTTATCTTATCCTTTCTTTGCCTTCTGCTTGCATTTTTGACAGCCTTGTTCATATTTTTGATCTTGTGAGAAAACATTTTGGCCCATTAATGCCAAGGAGACGGTTGGTCCCTAGCACATAAAAAATTGGCCCTTGTTGTACAGCTTCTCTCAACATATTATTTTGTCTGGGACTTAGTCAGTTCAAATATGATAATGATGTTATCCATTCAGTTTGTGTATGAGTCTTTGTGATTGTATGGGCCAAGGGTCTCCATACCTTCTAATCTTACATTACCTCTTTGAGTTTTTCTATGCTCTGGCTGGTGTCAGGTAACTCTTCCAAACATAATAGTTTTTTCCAGTGAATTCCCCTGCATGACATGGCCAAAATAAGTGAGACACAGTTTTGTGATTTTGCCTTCCAGTGACATATCTGGTGTTATGCGTTTCAGTACTTGCTTGTTAGTCACCTTTGTTGTCCAAGGAATACACAGGAGCCTTCTCCAGCACTACAACTCAATGATTTTCTTCCTGTCTTGCTTTCTTAAGGTCCAACTTTCACAACCATAGGTAGCTACAGGGAACACAATAGAGCAGACTAACCTCTATTTGGTTGCCAGCCTAATAACTTTGCATTTCCATATTCGGCTCACGTTCATCATTGCTGCTATGTGACCCAGTGCAATAACATGTTTTATTTCTGGCTTGTCTTCACTGCTTTGAGAGATCTGCGATCCTACAGTTCAAATATAAGTTCATCTTATTCTTTTTCTCTTCTTCCATCCTTCATTTGATCTCTAATTAGTTGAAGTACAAATTCTTCTGGTTCACAGAAACTCAGATTTTCCCACAGATGTGACATGAGGAAACTATAGAAAGGCTAGAGAGAAGTTTCCTGAAGAATGGCTCCAACACAAATCTGAAAGCTTGGAAGACTAAACCTCTGTCCAGGTGACGGACCCAGATTGGATCCCTCAACATTATCCTGGGACATGTATCTTTGCCTTCATTCCTGAAACTATAGACATTTACAGACCTCTCCTGTCCCCCAACCAGAGATGATTTTGATAGGATATTAATCTTTAAATTCTTTAGAGTTGCATATAAAAAATAGGAAAAACAAGTGCATGTGAATTTTTCATGGTTTTCACTTAATGGATGCAAAGTAGTCCTGCTTAAATGAAAAATATGAGCAATTCTAATTCCTTTGTTTCTAGGCAATCTTCATTTTGGAAGTCCCTCCTCTTCCCAAATCCTTTAGGACAGGAAGCAGAAAATACTGCAAAAAGTCAAAGGAAGATACACAAATCATTAAAATTAATCAAACGTATTATTTTATTTGTTGTAAAGTTTTGAATATCTCATCTCCGATGCACAAGTTGAGATTTTCAAGATAATCACATCCATCTACTTCTGAGGATGTAGAACTCACGATCTGTTGAGAACCAGATATGCCTAGATAAATATGGCAACTGCCACAAACAAGTGACTGTAGGAAACAAGAAAACAGGTTATTGTGACATCAAGCTAAACATAATAAGAGAACGTGCTGAGCGTTGGATTTGAGTCTAAAGAAGATAAGTGCAGAAATTAGCCTTAAATGAAAATGGTGAGGATGGTAATAGAAGCCCCTCATTCTCAAGTTTTTGCTTTTGTTTAAAATAGAAAGCTTTGAGACTAAGTAAAGTCCAACCAAAAGGATTAACAAGAAAAAGGAGAAAAGTTTCACAATTTGCACTTTGGATCTGACTCTTTAAAATGTATTATAATGATTTATATACAGCACAATTCATAGGACTTTAGACAGTTTAGAGTGTTAATATAAAACTGTCCTAATACTTTTACTTCACTCCCCATGTATGTTGCTATCCACAGTGAGACATGAACAATTATGTCATTATAGCCAATCTCAATAAACATAATTTTTGCCTTTTTGTGAAGTTGATTTCCTGCTTCGAGCTACCAGTGGGCTCACATTGATCTTGCAAGTCAGATTGTGCTGTATCTCCTCTCCACCTAGAATCAGGGAGGTGAGCTCCTTTGAACTATGATATTGTATGTTATGGGTTAATAAGGGTTATTTTTCAACCTATTATTTTACAGGTTAAAATGTTTTAGCCCCTTTTGCTTAACCAAGAGTTCTTGCATGTGTCTATTAAGGCCATCTTAATACCTGTACCATAATACTTTTCTAGAGGTATCATTAGTATGCTGATGATCTCTAATCCCAAATCAATGGATGATTTTCCAAGCACCTTTGTAAGGATAATAGACAAAATTGGAAAAAGGCACCCCAAGTCACAGAGTGTTAAGGGCCTTGTTTCTTCTCCTCCAACTAGGGAAAGAGAAGAATCACTGCAAAATAATGTCCCCTACCTTTGCAAGAGTCCAAAATGTTACCGTATCAATAGCAATGGAAGGTGCAAACCTCAAATCCCACAGTTGATCTACAAGATTGGCCAATATAGTTTCTGCCCTTTGCCTAACCGGTCCTATGAAAGACATCTTGAAAATTTGTTTCATATTGGATCCTTTGCAGTTGTTGCTCAGCTATCTTCTCATAATCTTAACTAAAAACCAAAATAATCTGGAGAAGAGCCAGCTTGATTAAGGTACCTGGCTAGAAATTGGGTTCTGGACCTCCCTTAGGCCCAAAGCCAACTGAATGACCTTGGGCCACTCACTCTGCCTCGGCCCAGGAAAGAGCAAATGGCAAACCATTTCCCAAAAAATCTTGCCAAGAAAACTTTACACAGTTGACAGGAGTTAATCAAAATAAAATAAAATAAAATAAAAAATGGAAAACAATCTATAAGTGTCAAGACTACTTTCAAACTCAACACAGCCAGCACATACTTTTCCCTCAAATATATCAGACCCTATATCAGGGGTAGGCAACCTCAGCTCTTTTATGACTCATGGACTTCAACTCCTAGCTATGCTGACTCAGGAATTCTGGGAGTTGAAGTCCATGAGTCATAAAAGAGCCGGCTTTGGTGACTCATATCTGCCAGAAGAATTCATAGATTGCTGAACTTATATCACAAAGGACCCTGTCCATTCTTCGAGAGTAACAGGCCTGAAAAAAATTCAGATCTTCTTTCAAGATGTGACCAGTGTCATCTAATGAGATCTTGCTATCCAGCATCATGGCAAATGGGAGCAAAATTGTCCACAAATGGCCTGGAAAACTGTCTAGGCCTAAAGTCTATGCCCATATTGCTTGGTAGGAACATATCACCTTAAACTAAGGTGACCAACCATCCTCCTTTAGGGAGGACAGTCCTCCTTTTGTGAGTTCTGTCCTCCCTCAAAAAGTATCCTACATGTCCTCCTTTTTGATATTTGAGGACTAATCTGCAGGCCTTTTTTTCTTTCTCATAGAACGCTCAGAACGGCATTCCGGCACCTTTTTTTGATGTGTTTTTTTTTTTCAACTTTTACATGAGCTGTGCTACTCCTATTGGCTTCCGAAAGCCAATAGGAATTACTGCTGAGCACACCAAAACACCTGGCTGGCAAACTTGGCACATGTAAGTTGTCTGCAACGAAGGCGAATCGGTAGGAACTTTGCATCCCCTCCCTGCTATCCAACTACACCATCTCCTAGTTAGTCCCGAAGGAGGAGGAGACTGGAGCGGCGATGCCACGGTAACTTTCTCTTGATCTTCGGCCCTGCTAAGACAATAATGGCTGAGGGCATAAGAGGCAGGGGTGGTGGGGCTGCTGTGGGTGGGGGTGTGAGGGGTGGTGGTGGCCAGCTGCCCCCATGCGGTGGGAGCCACGGGGCCTGCTCTACACGGGGTTGCGCAGGGTGGGCGGTGGTGTTGGCAGGGCGGTTGCAGGTGGGGTGTGTTGACAGCGGGCTGCCCCCCGGGGCCGGAGCTGGCGCAGCTGGTGCTTTGGGAGCTGCAGGGCCCGCTCTACACAGCGGGGCAGCCGTGCTGGTGGGGCTGCTGCGGGCGGGAGCACGGCATGTAAGCATAATTACAATATAAAATGTTACTGTTACAAATGTTTTTATTATGCATTTATCATATTATAGTGTATTTTGTATTATTGTTGCAATGAATAAAATGTTTCTTTTATTTAAGATATTTTTTCTTCAATTTATTTGTGTCCTCCTTTTCATTGTAAAAAAGTTGGTCACCTTACCTTAAACGCCTCTGCACTGTGCAGATACAATAGGAATTGATGTTTCTTTGATAGGGAAAGAGAGAAACTAAGCAAGGGAGAGAGAGGAAGGCAGAGAGAGTTGGATGCATCATGTTTCCTATGTGTTGTTAATACACCAAGCATCTTTGTATGTATGGCTTCCTAATTCTCTGCAATAACCTACATATTTAACACTTTTTCTGTCTGAGGAGCTGAGTGGGGCTTTTTAGAGGCATTCTTAGTGCTGATCATTGACATAAGCCAGACATGTCAAAACTTGACAAACAATGTCACATGACATTGTGCAACGTATCGGACCTTTTTCGCTGTTTCCGGCAATGGGGTGGGCGCACCTCCGGTACGATGAAACCAGCCCGTGGGCCGGCAGTTTGACACCCCTGACATAAGCTGTTGTGTATAATGGCTACAATTCTAGAGTTACAACAGAGAGAATCTAAAGAACTATATCCAGAAGTTTTCAATAGATTAGACATTCTCGATCAGAGTCTCAAAATCAGTAGACCAATATGCAGGCAGAGGTTATTATGGCTATTACTCCTAATTGTTAAATGTTATTAAAATGTTGATGTCAAATTAAACATCTCATCTGTATAAAATATAAATCAGGGGGCTCTAATCAATATATAGCCATCTGCTTTACATCTTAAACACATAGTGATCCGTTAACATCCTGGCTGATTTTAACATGCATTTAAGCTAAGGATGGCACAAAGCAACATGACTCCTTTTTTGTTCTATGCTCAAATAGAAATTGAAGCTGCAGGAAAGTCTAACAGTTAAAAAAAAATTGAAATCCAAAATGTGCTTTTCGTGCATATATATTCAGAAGAATGAGGTAAATTATTTTAATTTTGCAGAGAAGAAAAGTTCCTGCAATTAAACTATTTTAAAACATAATTATTGCAAAATAACAAGAGAAAATAAGACCTTAAGCACCTCACACTGATTAGTGCAAACTCAATAAAATGGTGAAAATTCTGATGATTTAGCATGTTATATATAAAGTGTGCAGTTTCCCCTGATTGCTGCGATATTTGAAGTTAAACAGTCCTGATTTATCTAACTCTTCTAAGTACATTTAATCAATTTACAAACAAGGGACATTTATTAAATTCCAGCTCAAAAACCAGGGAGAAGTTTTATTAGTCTAAACCAGGGGTAGGCAACCTTGGCTCTTTTATGACTCGTGGACTTCAACTCCCAGAATTCCTGAGCCAGCCATGCTGAGAGGAAAGGGAGAGGTTTCCAAGCTGAGCCATGCTGGCTCAGGAATTCTAGGAGTTGAAGTCCACGAGTTATAAAAGAGCCAAGGTTGCCTACCCCTGGTCTAAACTGAGCTAGCTTGATCAAGGGTCATGTTGTGGAAATTCAAGCTTCAGAACAGGCCAATATGTTGAATGTACCACATCAGTTTCCATATATCATTCTGAAAATTTGCAATAACTTTTTCAATAATCACATTTTTAAAAAGACATTAAAAAAACACCATGGGGAAAAACCTCATTTGTTTTTTTCTTATTTTATTAATTCATTGGGTCACCTCAAACAGGGGTCTCCAACCTTGGCAACTTTATGACTTGTGGACTTATGACTTGTGGACTTCCATGCTGGCTGAGGAATTCTGGGAGTTGAAGTCCACAAGTCATAAAGTTGCCAAGGTTGGAGACCCCTGACCTAAAACATGAAATTATTATTATACCTAAAAGTGTTCTATATCATGACTTTGTAAGTACAAAATGAGGGATAGTGGTAATCTGTTTGCTTCAGTAAGGAAAGGATGGTCCAAATTTGGGAGGGCAGCAGTTAATGGAAAATGAACAGGTTGCAATCCTCCAGTGGTCAGAAAGATGTAAGCAAAAAGGTCCAGTGGATCATCACCTTTCACCCTCATTAGATGATCTTTATCTATGCTAAAATAATTAATCTTGGCAGAATACAATTAAGCATGCCTAAGGGAACAATCACCTGCTTTTATTTCCATCTTTTAAATTCTGCAACATATCCACATTCTGCTCCCCCCCAAAAAAGAATAAAAAGTGCTTTAAAGTATTAGGTAAGCATATCGCATCCCTACTACCATCAATAGTTGTCCTTACAACAACAATATATGTTAGTTGTCATCACTATTATTTTTACACTGCCAATGAATAACATATGATAAAAGAATGGTCTGGTCACAAATCCCAATCATTCTGATTCCAAGCTCTCCTTCACTGAAGTTATATCATAAAATACAGAAATACAAAAGCAAACAATAAGGAACAATGGTAGGGGAAGGGGAAAAAGAGAAGTGAGGTAGGGGGGAGGCATTGACTTCCGACTCCCTGTTACAATAGAATAAGGCATTAACATCGAATGTCAACTTTTTACTTTTCTATAGTAGTATGAACTAGCCATTTCTATATCAACAAATCAGTCTAATCAATAAGACCCAAAATCATACCGGTAGTATCATTTTTTTCCACCTCAAGCACAATGTCCAGAAGCGTTTTCCAAGTAGAAACAAAAGTACTTATATTCTTTCCTTCCATCAAAACAGTCAGTTTAGCCATCTTTGCTAATCCCATTAGCTTTTGTAGCCATTCATCCATGGTGGGAATCGAAACATCCTTCCATTTTTTGTGCATAGACCAGTCTTGCTGCCGTCACCATATATAAAATCTGAGTTCCAAACTTTTTTCCCAAGTCTTTTTCCATTAGACCCATTAGGAAAGTTTCTGGTTTAATCTTTATAATCACTGTAAGAATTTTCTGCATTAAAATATGAATCCTACTCAACATTTCTTTGCTTTATCACATGTCCACCATAAATGGTTTAGTTCTTCTTTCCGATGACTAATGGCTTAATTAACTTGCAGAGAGAGCATATATTAGTAACCCTGAAAAAGTTTGCCTCCCATTCTTTGGAAGGTCATTTAGTTTCTTTCTGGTGTCTAGGTGCATTTAGGTGAAACTTCTTACTGGTTGCTCATTGGGACTATTACAATAAACATTTTTGAAGCTGTTTTTTCAGGATTAATCATAATGGGAAGAAAAAATCATCTTGTTTTAAAAAACCCACATGCTAAACATTTTACCTTATATTCTTAACTCCATCTCCTTTCTCTGCAACATTATAAACAAGTTCTTATAGAACAGAATATTTAATTCTAATAAAAACAGTTGCAATAGTTGTACCTCTAGTTCTGTACATTATATGTGTTCATCCATTTGAACACAAAGAATGAATGCATTTTGAATGGGTACATACAAAAAAGACAAAGGGTTTAATCATTTCACAGAATTCTTGATGCTAACCATTCCCAAAGATGAAAACAACTGCCATTGCATCTCAGTGAATTTATTCACACAGCTGACCTTGACACCCCCATGTTTTCTGCACTCATTGCAAAAAAGTGAAAAGATAAGCAGCAGTTCCTGCACTGGTCAAAGAAGCAGAAGCCATTCCTTCAGGGAAATGACATACAGTATATTGTGAATGGTGACCTAGTGGCCTTCATTTTGAGCTATGCTCTGGATAAAGCCTTGCCAATGACATTGTCTTTGATTTTCTACTTGTAAATTAAAGGTTGCAGACATTTTTACATTCTAGGGAGAAAGTACCAAGAGTTGATTCCACAAACACTTGAACAGTTCCAATTTGCCTCTATGACTGCCTTCCTATGTTAAATATATGCACGGAAGTAAAATAAAATTCATATTTTATGAAAAAGTTAAATAAAGAATATGTACATTTCCTACATTTATTTTGTGTACTTATATGGCAAAAGGTTTCTTAAAATAGCAATAAGTTTGTTCTATAAGTGACTCCAAGTTCTAATAATATGCTCAAATTGCGCTTCTGTTCAGCTTATAAGGTTAAAAGCAATAAAAACTCTCTCTCCCTCTCCCTCTCCCTCTCCCTCTCCCTCTCTCTCTCCCTCTCCTATCTATCTTAATATCTATCTATCTATCTATCTATCTATCTATCTATCTATCTATCTATCTATCTATCTATCTATCTATCTATCTATCTATCTACCAACATATTACACACACACATACATATAATATTTATATTAACAATGTATATATTATATTTATATTGCCAGTATAAATATGGATTATAATTAAAAAGTATGGTAAACAGAAAGGGAGGAAGTAATAGCAATAGCACTTAGACTTATAAACTGCTTCACAGTGCTTTACAGACCTATCTAAGTGGTTTAAAGAGTCAGCATATTGTCCCCAACAATCTGGGTCCTCATTTTACCAACCTTGGAAGGATGGAAGGCTGAGGAAGGGAGGTGAGATGGGTTTTGCTATTGGTCCATCAACCACCTTCAGCATGATGTTCTCCTGTTGGAGTCCCAAGCCAAGTGGCAGAGCCAGGTCCAAGGCTCTTATTGGGGGGAATATGTAACAAAGGGCAGGAGCCACAGTAGAAAAACCTCTTCTGGACCTTGCCAGCCAAAATTCCTTTGAGTGACAGGATCCACAGCACATCCTCTCTGCCTGCACAGGTGAGACAGGCCCATCCCGCTGGGATGAGATAGTTCCTCAGGTAACCTGGACCCATGCCATGGAGGGCTTTAAAGATTGCAACCAACACTTTGAACTCCACCCAGAAGCAAACCATCAACCAGTGCAGCTCATGGAACAGTGGTAGGCCCTTCTAGGGGCCCCAAAGGGTGCCCATGACGTAGGAGAGGATTTGTAAGTTAACACTGGAGTGTTAGAGGCCAAAATAGTCCAAAAGTTAATTTGGACAAAGCATAATTTTCCCAATAACTTAAGTTGATTGGAACAAGAAACAAAAACTTAATTGATGACATAGATACCTAGAATAGACTTGTAAAAACAGAGGTTCTCCAAAAATACTTTTTTTCTTCTAGCCACATTGGGGACAGAGAGCAGAGAAGCAGGTGAAGTTCCTCAGCTCAACACAAAGCAATGTATCATTTTCAGAACAAGGAAAACCGCTTTGTGAAAGTCAGACATCACCAGAGAGAATCCTGGGGATATGGAATCTACTTCATTAGTATAAACAAACAAGCAAAAAAGAGTGTACAGGGAAGACCAAGGAAGGAACTTAACAGTGAAGTGCTAAATTGGGAACATTCCACATTAAAACTTTGTTCAGATCCTGCTAGAATTTTTTCCGTAATGACAATAAAGATAAAGATTTCCCTGACCTGAGTTTATTTCTTAGAGACTAGATGGCAAAATCCATGTAACTTCCTTGACAGTGCAACAGACATGGCTGTCTTCTTTTAGAAATATATTTTCAACTCTCCAATCTAGCTGACAACACTGAAATATCCTTGAAAACTCTCATTCAAGTACTCATCAGCATTTATCTTAGGTTTTTTTAAAAAAAATTTAGCCCCTGCCCAAGATCTGCAAGAAGCTAAGATTTCCTAGAATATGGATTGTAATATATTTTAGACACTATTCAGGTGGAATTTATGTATCAGCTTCTTTCATTTTGTTAACTACAATTTAGTACTACATCATTGATGCATGCTAAAACAAATGTGAAGTTACACGACAACATAAACACCTACTGTAACAGCAACCTCTTGTGGACATGGGACAGGAATTTTAGCAAGTCATATAAACAGGTCTTTTTTTGTCATAGAACGCCCAGAACGGAGTTCCGGCACCTTTTTTGGATGGAATCTTGTAGGGTAGGCAAGACGGGTTGTATGATGTGTGTGAGTTCCGACACTTTTTTTTTTTTTTTACAAAAAAAGCACTGCATATAAATAATTTCCTTATTGTTCCTTGCTGGTAAAGCAAGAGAAGAATAGAAAGAATATTAATTTATATTTCTCAAACTGCAAACTGTTTTTTTAACACTAGCCTTTAAGATCTAGTTTACTTTAGTTACAAAGCTGCAGTCATCTATTTATTATAGCTGTCAATCAGTTTTCTGCCAATGCAGTATACATGAGCTTTAGCTGAAAAATTCCCCAGTTGCTGTCCAAATGAGGAAAGAAAGATTTAATCAGTTCTGCATTCATTAAAACAAGGATTACTGCAAAATTTACTAATGCAATCTATCATTCCCAGAAAGCTTAGCTTAGACCACCACCAAATACTATTTTAATTATGTTTTACATTGATGGTGTTGGAAGCTACACTTTTAGTAAGCTAAATTAATTCACTATACCACATTCTATAATTTGTGTCTGTGCATGCACATCATAGGTTATCCTTTTTAAAAATAGGCAGTTGGCTAAGTTTTTGGATGAGAATACTGTGTTTTTAACTCCCTGAGAAAATATTTGATTTGCGGTGCATTTTTGATTTCCCAGATAACAAGATTCTGTGCCCAACAGAACATTGCAAACATAGAATAATGTTGATTAAATCATGAATATTTTCAGCTGTCAACAACTCTAAATGTTGACAGATTCATATGAATCATGGAACATGGAAGATCCAGGTGATCTTCTCTTAGGGTAAACCTCATCAGTTACTAGCAGATGTTTAGAGGTGTCCCACCCCCATGTTTAGAGGCTGGGAGACATTTCTCTTTTTTCTTTCCCTCCATCCAACTTAGTCTCTATTTAGCAAACTTTCTTCCTGGATAACCCTGAGGGAGTTGGATAGTGAAGTAATACGAACTAAAATAAATAAATAAATCTGAAGCCATGAAAGTTCAGTGTTCAAGACCTCTTCTAACCAACTCCCATAATTAAACAAGAAAGGTTGACTAGATATGCAAGCTACTCAAATGTAAGCACAAGTTGTTTTACCAGTTGATTCTGAACACTGTCAGATGTTTTACACCCAAAATATTTCAACTGTAAAGTAATGAACATGTAACTTTTCATTGCCATTATTTTTTCTCCCTGCTCACTTATCTGTTCCCCCAGTAAACTATTCCTTTTACCATCAAAGAATCCCAAAGGTGTGTTATTGAAAATAATGAGATTGATTTTGATCCTCATGATTTACAAAACTCTGGTAGATATGTTTTTATTATTTCATTGAAACTGTGGTTGTGCTTCAACTCTCATAATAGTTTGTGGTCAACTTATTTTACAAAGCACTAGGAGGCATGACAAGAAACACTGGATAAAAACTAATAAAGGAGAGAAGCAACCTGGAATTAAAGAGAAACTTCCTAACAGTGAGGACAATTAACCAGTGGGACAGCTTGCCTTCAAAAGTTGTAGGTGCTTCATCACTGCGGTCTTTAAGAAGAGACTGGACAGCTGCTTGTCTGAAATGGTAGGTCTCCACCTCAAGCAGGAGTTGGACTAAAAGACCTCCAAGGTCCCTTCCAAATTTGTTATTCTATGTTCTATGTTCCATAATACATAACACAAACATTTGATGTATTAATTAACTCAAGGCCAGAGTCACAGTTCAGGGATATTTAAATGTCTTAGATTCACATATGTAAAGAACTTAATTTATAAATGTTCTATAGTCATAAATATGAGGAACAAACAATAGTTGCAACATTCAAATATTGTCTCATAAGGTTTATCTTTCTTTTTATTATAAGCAAAGTGAGACAGAAATGCGCCGAAAAATGTTGTGTTAGAAGAGGTAAAATAAGCAGAAAGACTGTTTATTTCTATTTTCTGTGTCTAATTGTTCATCTTTCTCAGGATAACTTAGGTTCCTAATTCTCAGTGGAAACTTGCCCTGAAATTAAAGCTTTTTGCTAAAAAGCAATGATCAACTGCAGAGGAAAAAAGACAGCATAATTCAGAGTCAGCTGTGAGATACAGCAGCCTTATAAATCAAAATCATAAACAAACTGACAAACATAATTACCCCACAGATACTGAGAAGAAAATTAACAAATTAATCATTTATGAGCACACTCCATATTTTATTTATTAATTTATAATTGAATTTATTCCCCACCTTTTTTGTTTGTTCCAACACTTAGATCCATTAAAAGGATGTTAAGCTGATATATTTGAAGACAGAATTCTGCATTGTGAACCAACCTGTGATTGCAACTATTTCTATGAGCACCAATTTATAAATCAGAAGAATACTGTTGAAATCTATATTTGAAGATTGCCAGGATGGAGAAGTTTTAAGAAGTATTACCTAAGGGCATTTCCATATATGACATTTGCACCATTCATGAACCGGCTCTGCTTTCCTATGTACTATCCTACACCATCTTCTCCAATAGCTGAGAACAGCTGTACTAGAACAAAAATCACATTAGAGCTGTTTTTCTAATAGAAATGGGGGACTTTTGGAGAAGATAATTTCCCCATTGATGGGAACAGTTGTCTTAACTTTGTCTTCTTGTTCCTAGGCTCCTGTGCTTCCTTTTAAAGACTATTCTTATGCTAGTGACTTGCCACTGATTTTATATTGCTGATAGGAATAATACACTGGCTAGATATAAAACATGATTTACAAATATGTGGTGGATGGCAGGATGCCATTTTTTGTATTCTTCCATTGATCAGCTGTATATGACACTGATAAACTCGTGTGATGCTCACCAGCAACAAAGGTACAATGACTCAGTTTAGAAGAGTTCCTAAAGATGTGGGAATGAAAAATATAGACACTGTGGAAGAGACCTAAAAGGCCTGTCATAATAAAAAAAAATGCACTTGGACTGACCATGTAACCATACTCCAGGATTGAAAATATCCTAACCTTAACTTTTCTGGACAAATGGGTAAAGTGGTTCTGTTAGAATTTTCCCTATCACTGGGTTGAGAAATATCTTGCAACCACCACCAACCACCATAATCAACATCAGTAATTCGATGGCATCTTAAAGATTAAGCAGTTTTTGATCACATTACAATCTAACGCAGTGGTTCTCAACCTGTGGGTCACGACCCTTTTGGGGGTCGAACGACTCTTTTACAGGGATCGCCTAAGACCATCGGAAAACACATATTTCCAATGGTCTTAGGAACCGAGACACTGCTCTCTCTGTTGCAGTCTCACTCTCTTCCATCTTCTTTTCCTTCCCACCCCACTGTGAGCTTGCAATACCCCTCAGGGCCTCACGTTGCCTCCCAGAGGACTCAGCTGTTCAGCGGCCAGAAGTTGGAGCCACTCAGCTGTTGGTCAGGACGCCCACGGAGCCAACCCGTACATTGTCCTTGACCCCTCCCCTGCCCATTCATGTCGAGCCCACGGGGGCTTGACAGGGAGAGAGGGAGTGAAGGAGGAAGGGACTCCTCCTCCAATCCTAAGCTTCAAAGCACGATCGGCTTCCCAAGGGCAATCCCAATTCATGTGTTTCTGCTGTACCTCCTCAGTGCTCCCGGGAATGGGGCGGCGGAAGAAAGCTTGGCTAGGCTAGGCAAAGAAAAGCCACGGAGCCATGAGCTAAGATTGCAGGTAGGCTGGGGAAGGGGGTAAAGAAGAGGAAGGGGATTGGGAGAGAGGAAACACCAAGCTTGTCCTCACCTCTCCCAAGAACCTCCTGTGCCACCTCACAGAAACACCTGGTTTCAGATTTACACCGCAAAAGTTTTTCTCGCACAAAGGAGAGAGGAAAAACAATTGCAGAACACTTGGGAATCCCTTGCAAGGCATCATGTACCTTGGTGCTTATTTCCTAACACCTTTTCCCCCCCCCGTGTTTTCTGCTCCACCCCGAATTCGCCTCCCTTCCACTCTCCTTATGCAGCCATCTATGGTCTTAATACAGCCCTCAGTCTGTCTCCCTTTCAACACCCACTAAAATTCTTCACTCAAGCAGGCTTCCAAAATTCGGCTGGCAGGATGCAGGTAACCCCTCCCCTCTGTCCTGCCGCATCCCACGGCACCGCATCTCCGTGTTTCAAGCCTCCGTGGCACAGAACTGCCTCCGTTATGCTTGGGCGGAAGATTTTTTTCTTTTACAGATGGGGCGGGTGGGCCCAACATTCGTGGGCAGGTAGGACCCTGCCCGCCAAGCCGCTGCCTCCCCATCGCCCTCCACACCAGCCGGCTCCGTCGCCAGACCTCCCTGCTGACGGGCGCAGGAGTTTGGTGCTCCGCTCCTCCCCTTCGCCCTCTACACCGGCCAAAGCGTTGCCTGATGTTCCAGCTGACGGGCGCAGGTCCGTAGGTCGCCAGCTGATGGGTGCAGGAGTTCGGCGCCGCAGCGGCCTCCCAGCCACCTGCTTCTTCGGCTGGAGCAGTTGCCAGGGCTTGCATGGCCCCCAAGGGCCGCTGACGCGCTCCCTGCAGCCGGCAACCATGCAAGCCCTGGTAACTGCTCCAGCTGAAGAAGCAGGTGGCTGGGAGGCTGCCGCGGCACCTATCTCCTGCGCCCATCAGTTGGCGACCTCCGGACCTGCGCCCATCAGCTGGAACGTCCGGCAATGCTTTGGCCGGTGAGGAAGGCAAAGGGGAGGCCGCCGCAGTGCCGAACTCTGCGCCCGTCAGCTGGCGACCCTCAAATTTGCACTTGTCAGCATGGAGGTTTGGCAAGGGAGCTGGTTGGTGTGGAGGGTGATGGGGAGGTGGCAGTCCAGCAGGCGGGGTCCTGCCTGCCCGCGAATGTCAGGCCCACCCGCCCCATCTGTAAAAGAAAAAGTCTTCCACCCAAGCATAACTTTTAAGGATTTTAAGGATCTTTGAGAGGGAGAGAGAGAAATAGAGAGAGGGAGAGAAAAAGGAAAAGAGAACTAGAGAGAGGGAGAGAGAGAAAGAGAGAGAGAGAAGAGAAGGAGACAGAGGGAGAGAGAGAGAGAAAGAGAGGAAGAGAGAAAGAGAGAGAAAGGGAGACAGAGAGAGAGAAAGAAAGGGAGAAAGAGGGAGAGAAAGAGGGAGAGAGAAAGAGACACAGGGAGAGAGAAAGGGAGAGAGGGAAAGAGAAAGGGACAGAGAAAGAAAGGGAGAGAGGGAAAGAGAAAGGGAGAGACAGAGAAAGAGAGGGAGAGAGAGAAAGAAAGAGGGAGAGAGATTAAATTAGTAACATGGTTGTTCAGTGAATCTGGTTTTCCCACTAACTTTGCTTGTCACAAGGTTGCAAAAGGTGATCACATGACCCCCTATGGTTGGGGGTCACCACAACATGAGGAACTGTATTAAAGGGTCATGTCATTAGGAAGGTTAAGAACCAATGATCTAACGGATCAAGGTACACTCCCTTATATTATATTAGTCCTTGTTTGCAGTTACAAAGGTGATAAAAAGGCAATTTTATGACCAATCCCCACATTTATGACCTTTGCAGATCTGTAAAGCAAAGGAAAGCAGAAGTAGGATCATAAGCACAGTCACTTTTTCACTTAGCAGCCGCTTTGCTTAACAACCAGGTTGCTGATCCCAATTGTGGTAGCTAAACAAGGTCTATCTTCATTCTTTTGCTATATGGCTTTGCATGACCTTAAAAAAAATCACTTAAAACACCCTTTTTTATTGCAGAGTCCAGAATCACATTTGTCTGAGTTCTCTGGCCATATAAACCTTTTTACCTATATAAACACATTTAGAGGGAAATGAAAAATGACCAGATATTTGGCGCATCGAAGTACAACATTAAATACAGATAAAGTTTATAGGTCTATTTAGACTACTAAACTGTTTACAGCTTCAATGATCAGAAAATATGGAAATTCTTTTATTAGGTTTTTTTTGCTTCTTGTTCCCTCATGAATGTAACAGAATCTTATATCTATTTTATAATACTAATTAGCCTATTAAAATATTACGTAATCAAGCGATGAGTTCTTTTAATGAAAAATAACAAGGAAATGTTCACCTAGTCCTACTCTATTCTTGTTGATTCCATAGACCAGGGATCCCCAACCCCCAGTCATGGAGCTGTACTGGTCTGTGGCCTATTAGGAACTGTACAGCTGGGCTGCACAGCTGGAGGTGAATGGCAGGTGAGTGATGAACCTTATATTTGCAGCTGCTCCTCAGCACTAGCATCAATGCTTCATCTCCACCTCAGATCATCAGGCATTCATCGGAGCATGAACCCTACTGTAAACTGCACATGCGAAGAATCTAGGTTGTACGCTCCTCTTCCCCTTCCCTGATCTGTGGAAAAATTGTCTTCCAAGAAACCGGTCCCAGGTGCCAAAAAGGTTGGGGACCACAGCTATGGACTGCATTGCAGAAGGACTAAATCCAAGAACTGTGAAGTAACAAATGGCAAACTCAAATTTGTGCATGATAGCATTTAATTAAAAAATTGTACAGTTAGTGCATCCAATAAGCATTCATCTTTTTTTAATGATAAGAAATTACTTACAATATACAGATAAAATGTGTAAAGTCTGAGTCCTATCCACTAGGTCCAAACAGTATTGAAAATGGTAATATTTACATAAAATAATTTTGGTTGGATTGCATCTGTGGATACATAATAGCTGCAATACTTGGTATAATTATGAAAATCTAACACTTTAATAGAACAGTAATCAATATCACAGTTGGATTTTGCAAGTATCTGCTTTTGAAACTAAGTCAGCAATAAAAAGGCAACTTCATGATAATAATACCTTAATATCACAGCAGCAGCATAATAATTTTAATAAAAGGTAGTAAATTGCCAATCACAGCTAGATCTTCCACTGGAATTTTTTTAAAGCAATTAATATTTAAATTTGTGAGTTCATAATTAAGCACTTTAAAATACTGCACAAATTCTCATTACAATGTTAAAACTGCCTTGCTATCGGGTTTCAATTTTGTTCCTGTTGTTATGGGATTATGTAAAACCAAGTGATAACCATCAACACAAGAGACTGTCAAATTCACAGTTTCAACTAAGGTAGGGATCTGAATATGAATATTCTTAATTATTGGTAATCAGAATATTTTAGTACCATTTATTGTCCCAAAAACAAAATATGTACAGAAATATATATACTCACAGAAAAATGGGTAGTATCAGAAATGATATAATCAGAAAAAAATAATTAAAAACACAAAAATCACCATGTAGGAAAGAAATACCATGACATTATATATTGAGACCCAGCTGGATCTAATAGTTAAAGCACTGGGCTAGAAGCCAGGTAAAAGTGAGTTCTAGGTTTGGACTTTTCGGCCAGTCACTCTCTCTCAGCTCAACTCAGTTTACAGTGTTATTATTGTAGGGAAAATAGGAGAAGGAAAGTGTTCACTGCCTTGAGTTATTTGCAAAAATAATATAGGAGGGACATGAATGAATGAATGAATGAATGAATGAATGAATGAATGAATGAATGAATGAATGAATAAGCACTAAGTTGCTTATAAAAATAATAAAGGTGGAATATGAATAAATTAAAATTAAATATACAAAACCCATAACCTTATATATACAACTATGCATATACAGTACATGTAAAAGGCTTCTCCAGTTTCTAGAGCAATTGGACTCCCAGTGGAATGGTCTGGCTGTGCAGATTTAAGACTGGAATTATTATTTTATTTTGTAGCTCTCTGGAGTTACAGTACCTTTCTGATCAAACCAATTATTTTATCAGAATTTTGGGAGTGATGATCCTAAGACATCTGGGGCAAACAAGCAGTGGAAGGTTGAGTTAGAAGCTGCTCTTTATTTAAACCAAATGTTTATGTGCCATGTTCACTTTCCTCATTGCAAATGTTGCAGTTAACTTTGAAAATTATGGCTGTGGCCATTTTTCCCTACTCATTTTCGGTTGACACATTGAAGGGGAGAGGGGGGATTGCCAGGTGCTTCGCTAATCAAAATAATCTTTTGTCCTGTGGGAACCAAGGTCATCAGCTGCTCCCAAGACTGTTGGCTGGGCGTTTCGTGCAAAACCCGCCAAGAAGATGTATTGGGGAACGTAGTTGCTTGCATAGTTTTAGAGGTGGGATTTCTTAACTTTGTATTAGGGAATTGTTACATGTGTCTTCAGACTTGGTTTCACTTTTGATGTACCGATACTTTGTAAATAATAAACATGTTCTTGGGAGAATTTCCAAGAGTCGGAGTTCTGCTTTATTTGTCTCTATCTGTCAGAACCATGACAGTTGCCTGGTTACTATCTTATCATTGTCATGATCAAGTGTTAATTATCATGGGATTGTGTAAAAAGGCTTACTAATGTTTTACAATAGTAAAGTGTTATTCTATTTGTTTTACTATATCATGAATGTCTTACTGTTGTGGCATACCAGGATTGTTTTAATGTTTGGTTGTTTCTGGTAGATATTTCAGTGGTTTATTGTTTGCTATGAATATTTTAATGTTTTTATTGTCATTGTTGTAGATGTTGCAACTCCCCCATGAGTCACATTAAATTAGTGGTACACAAATTTAAGAATGAATACTCATATACATCTAAATGCTGTAATCTCAGATACAACTTTTTATCCCTTCCTTCCAACAGGGGATAAATTGCTTATTTTTAAAGCAAGGATAAATCATTAAATAAATGGTAATAATAAAAGCAGTGAAATATTTTGTGGGCTGTTTGGCTAAACAGATTGTATTGAATATGTATTTCAGGAAGCAGGAGACCTAGTATTACAATGCACTCTTAATGAAGTGAAATTAAAGAGGAATTTTTATTTAGTATATAACTTAAATGGTCAGTTTGCTTGTCTTTTACTACTGTCTGCTAGCTACATTTCAAAAATATTAAGATGACAGAAATGAAAAAAAAATAAGAAAAGGGACTTTTGTGACACCTTCTAAGATAGTACAATGCAGTAACTATTAGCTTAATTTTGTTTCCTCTTAGTCTCTGCATGAGAAAGACAGAAAGAGACATACATGAAGGGAGTAGTACAAATATTTATATGTGACCTTAGGGAACCACTTAGAGCAGAAAAATGGGATTATTGTGCATGTGACTGACAGAGTGTGAACAGTATTTTTTATAAAAGGAGAAAATAGAATGACCTCTTATGTAAAACTTCTACATATAACTATACACTTATCTTCAAATGGTTGATGGCCATTTTCTCTTGTGGCCAGAATTATTTCTCATGTCAACATGAAGGTTAATTAGCACCAGAGAGATATGCACATGTCTGTACCTCGATCTAAGCTGCCTGAAATAAATAAGCACTCATCTATATGTGTGCACAAGCAATTGTGTACATTACCTTCAGGAGCCTCTCATTAAACTGAAACTCACAGGCAAACACACTTTCACTTGCTGAATTTGCAATGGTAGCACCAATGGAGTGGAACGATGTAGAAGGTATATATATAATTCATAAACTGCAGGATGAAATAGTTTGGTTCCTGTCAAAATAGAATTGCCTTGTCTTTTTGTAATTGGAAGAAACAATGAGCAGTGTAGTCTCAATAATTGATGTCACATCCCACCATAATCCTGGAACTGCAATTGTAAGTGGTCAAAGTCACTCTTATTTCTCCTGCTCCTAGCTAAGCACAAATTGGAATATCCTACAGTACCAGCTCAGCATTTGATCAATATTAAATATCCTGCTTTCTTTGCAATAGAAACATAAACAGCAGGACCCGAGATGCTCTCTCAGATATCTTTTATCACGGTTCAGAATTATGGATTATTATAATCCTTATAATAATTATGACATCACATCGGCAATCTAGTAGCTACTTTTTTGTTGCCTGGGCCCAGAATGGACTTCTGGAAGTGGCATCCACAAAGAGAACTGGTTGTTCACATATTTTAATTCCACCACTGCATCACATTGGTGTCAACTTTTACCAACCACATAGGTAAACCTTGTCTAGGATGATCTGTCCCTCATTACATTATCAATCCAATTAAAAGTAGGTGACCACAACAAATACCTGGAAGATATTATACTGGTAAGTACCTCAAGTATAATGTATTTTGAGGAATAATGCTACAAAGAGTAGACTTCCTGGAGAGCTGCATTACCAGCTTTACAAATTATTTATAAAGTAATTTATTAGACAGTTTGCTAGCTCCTGTGATATGTTACTCTGAAGACTTTCCAAACCAGCAGTTAAGATGGGACAAAGGACAGCAGGTAGTAATCCAATCAAACCTAGATTGACAAACTCTCTTAACCAGTTACCTGGGGTATATAATTCACTTCGTACAATCATCAAGAGCAAAAGACACAAAATATGTGCAAGCATTTGGGAACAACTGTGAATATCTATTCACATTTTGTATACTCTGGAGAAAGGAACTCTACATTCACATGCATCATTCCAATCTAGATTTATTCAGATGCTTCAGTAATGTGGTGGCACTTTTAATGATTAATTTAGTAGTTACTTAAAACAGATTTCATACTGCTGTTGACCCTAATTGTAGCCATAATGCATACAATACATCCCAGTCAGGATTGTAGGTCAGTGTCAGAAAACCTATGATCCTACACTCAGTCCTTAGTATCTCTAGGGCAAACTGAGAAGACCTTCAAATAAAATCCTATCAATTAGTATAGAAAACACCAAGCTATATGGGCTAGAGAGCTGCCTCAGTAAAAATAGTTCTGTCATGACATGTACTGTTCACATATTCTGAAGTGAAAGAGTGTGGTCAGCTTTCTGATTTGTCTAGCACAGTGTTTCTCAACCTTGACAATTTTAAGGCATGTGGACTTCAACTCCCAGAATTCCACAGCCAGCGTTGCTGGCTGTGGAATTCTAGGAGTTGAAGTCCACATGCCTTAAAATTATCAAGGTTGAGAAACACTGGCAGCCTCTAGCAGCAAAGCTTGAGAAGTCAAAAGATGGAATGTGCAAACTTTGTTTTTTTTTCCTTTTTCCACTTTCCTTGGTTGCTGGAGGGAAACAGGGCTGGAAAACTTGTAGCTTCAGAACAAATTTTCCTGTTTCCAACTTGTCAAAAGGGTATCTCCAAAAACAGTGTAAATTCTAAAATCCTAAAAATTTCCTAAAAACAGTACAAAATCTAAAATAGATTTGGAATAATGAATTTAAAAAAGGACCTCTACCCCATCTCAAAACCTCAACTACAGTTTTTTAAAATTGCAGTCAACTAACTTTTGAAGGTAAAATTCAATAAACAATAATACTCTTAAGTTAGCATGAAATTAGTATTTCTCCTATGATCTGAAATCCAACTGTTCGAATAGCAATAGCACATAGACTTTACAGCCCTCTCTAAGTGGTTTACAAAGTCAGCATATTGCTTTCAACAATCTGGGTCCTCATTTTACTGACCTCGGAAGGATGGAAGGCTGAGTCAACCTTGAGCTGGTCAGGATTGAAGGAATCAAACACCTGGCAATATGAGACGAGTTAGCCTGCAATGCTCCATTCTAATCAATGCACCACCACAGCCCCAATAGCGTAAATTTTACCTTAATGGTAAGACCCAGATCATATTCCCGAATGATAAGACAGAAGAATATGTGGGTGTTTGGTAGCTTAGGCTTTACCTGACTTCAACTCCACTGTCTGTATAATAAGCTCTAAAATATCATTGTAATAATTGCATGCTATCTGACTCCTAATCTGCCCAGCAGTGTATTGTTCCTTTGCTTTTCAACACAGGGAAAGTCTGGAAAGAAAAGTACAGTCCATATGGGTTCATTTCACACACTTCTGAACAGCTTCTTCATATGTTCTGAAATCTCACTTCACAAGTTCTCAGGGTCCTTAAATTCCAAAAGAATACTAATATTCTGGCAGATCTATTCCCGATTTCCATTGTTTTCTACTGACTAACTCCCCCTGTTTCTCTGCTATAACTGCATATTTAAAAATAATATCAGGGGGAAAGTAGAATCTGTGAAGTCCTTGGTGTTCTCTGACATTTCATTACTAAATTAGATAATATCAATGCACTGATGATGCTACATAGTTTGGTAATGAAATGTCTGCAAGAAAACAATGAAGCTCAGGGAAAACCAAGGTCCTAATTCTTCAACCCTGAGCTACAAATATTCTCTTCTAAAATTAGAATCCAAATCCAAGAAGGTAGGAAGAGATTTTTGTTCCTGTTATTTCAAGTTTAGAGCACTGAATTGCTCAGGACTGGGACTTATAAGGATGATTTATTTTCCATGTTCCTCCAGGACAGCTGCATTCAGTGAAGGTTAACTTATAGCTAACCACTTTGGGAAGGAAAGTACATTTTAATATTTTCTGCTATTTCCCAAGATGTGCAGAAATTAGGAACTGAGTGAAATTCAACTCTCTCCTGAATACTTTTGAGCCTAAATTGTTTACTCGACTGAAATCCATTTACACCTGTGCCAATTCTCACTATGGGTTGGATAAGGGTAACGAGGGGCATGACTGCACACTCAGAAACCTTATTACTGGAGGATCAGATAGCAAGCACAGCATGAGTTATATATCCCAGGAAAAGTGTATTAGTGCAGTAGATGAAGATAAAATAACTTTGAAATTTGCTTTCCATGGAGAATATTTAAAATAGAAATCAGTAAAATGCATCATATTGTGTAAGTGCAGTTTTGTAAAACAAAATATGAGCAAAAACTATTGATCTGAGTTGAATTTTTCTATAGGAAATTTTTTGAAGAAGGTCAGCCCCCCCCCAAAAGGGGATTCTGCCTTGATGAAGCATGGATAGTTGTAAATAGTCATAGTAGCAGATTTTCATTTTGTAGATGCTTATTGTTATTTTAAGGGGGAAATTAATGATACAATAGAGGGAACATAGACACATTGTGAGTCAGGAGCCTGGGACCTCAAATAGCTGAAAGAAAATGTCAACCTATAACACTTTTCTCAGCGTTCTGCAATCCATGCAGTTATTAGAAATGGAGAAATCACTGTATCTCTTTGTATAAAAGAAACAAAAGTTGATTGATAAACATTTCTTAAAATACATTAACTATTTTCTCTACTGGATTTGAAAACTTGTACAAATACACTTATCTCTGCGCTGAAAGTTTAAAAGCATGCAACTTATTTTAACACAATAACAGAATTAGAAGGGATCTTGTTGATCTTCTAGTCCAATCCCCTGGTCATGCAGGAGACCCGATACGATTTCTGACAAATGGTTGTCCAGTCTCTTCTTAAAAGCCTCCAGTGACAGAGCACACAAAAGGCAAGCCATTCCACTGGCTGATTGCTGTCACTGTCACGAAATTTCTTCGTAGTTCTAGTTTGGATCTTTCCTTGATTAGTTTCCACCTATTATTTCTTGTCTTGCCTTCAGGTACTTTGGAAAATAAATTGACCACCCTCTGCTTTGTGGCTGCCCCTCAAATATTGGAACACTGTTATCATGTAACCCCGGGTCCTTCTTTCCATTAGGTTAGCCATATCCAAATCCTTCAAACACTCTTCGTATGTTTTAGCTTCCAGGCCCCTAATCATCTTTGTTGAGTCATCTCTGGGCTCTTTCCAAAGTCTCAACATCTTTTTTATAATGGGGGTGACTACAACTGGATGCAGTATTCCAGATGTGGTCTTACCAAGGCTTTGTAAATTGGTACTAGTACTTCACACAATTTTGATTTTATCTCTCTGTTAATAAAACCTAGAATTGCATTGGCTTTTTGGCTGCTGTTGGATACTGCTGGCTCATATTTACATGATTGTCCACTGGGCCTTTTCCTCTTCTTGATATCAATAGTTTTGCTAACCTGCATGCTGAATTACTCAAATACAAGATTTTGAAAGTTTCACAAGTACAGAATACATGCTAGAAACCTGATTGGTTCATGCTGACAAAGCAATGTTCTCAAAGTCTGACATGGGATTAAGAGGAGGGTTCACTCTTTTAAAGTTTGAGATATAGTATCTGAAGGAATGCCATTTCTTAGCTCCAAGTATTGAGCATCAAGTTTCTTAAGGATGGTCTTCCTGAAAGGTCGTCAAATAACAACTACAAAAATTGAGATAACCAACAAATAGGGCCTCCCATTTCTAATCGTTCTATCTATAGCAGAATCACATTATCCGCATATAGAATCTTTTCTCTGTTGGTCATCTAGAAATGGAATGTTGCACCAATGCTGTTGCAATGTTTTCCTTTCTGCATCAGGTTTCAGTCTTTTAATTTTCTTCTGCTATTTGAATGTGGATGGTAGCTATGATCAATTGCAGCAACAAATATATTACATTTTTAGACATATGCCAAGTTCCAAGCTCCAAAAGTTTACAAACACATGTTGATAGAAAGATAACATCTAGGGAAATGAAGGGAAAAATAGAACAGGATCGTAAAGTCGTGTTGGCTAAGAAATATGAAGGAAGGTATTGCTCCTAGGTGAAAGTAAAATGATAGAAAAATATTGAATAAGCTAGGAAAAGTGCAGAATGAAAAGTTATCTTTATGATGAATAAGAGTACCCTAGGCCAAAGTCAAGCTATGATATAGTGAGCTTTCAAATCATTGGAGAAATGCTAAATTAACCCTCAGAGGCCTAATTGGACTTTAGTACAATTTTTAAATGCTATCAATCACTTCATTTTTTTGTGTTAAACCTTATATTTAGTTAAATGTCTAATCTTGTACTGCACCCAAAGGCATTGTTATAATATAAATGGCCATATAAAGCATTTTAATAAATAAATATTTTAAGATTACATTGCTCTTACATTTTTACATATAATAAACAAACCTAAATCTATGGTGGTGGCAAAGTGGTTAGAAGGGGCGTTGTCTTACCTGAACGCCTTTTCTCAGCATGATGATGGATAATCCACGGATTGGGTTTCCTGAAGTCCCTTCTACCCAATTAGACTAAAAGATAGCCATGCCTCTTGCTGGGTCACGTTTACCCAGTTCCGACGAAGGTGAAGCAAACAGACAAAGTCAGACGCGTTGGTTTCCAGACTCACTAAAGAGCGGGAGTGGATTATCCATCATCATGCTGAGAAAAGGCGTTCAGGTAAGACAATGGCCCTTCTCCAGCATGAGGATGGATAATCCACGGATTGGGACATATCAAAGCCTGCCTGTTCCTGGGGGGGGGATAACAGACATAGCCTGTGATGCAGGAGAAGACACAACCCTTTGTAATACTCTACGGCCAAAGGTAGCATCAGCAGAAGCAAATCTATCAATTTTATAGTGATGGATAAATGGGGAAGGCGACGACCAGATCGCCTCCCTACAGATGTCGCCAATGGGCGCCTGAGTGGCCCAGGTCACAGAGGTGGCCGCACTACGAGTAGAGTGAGCCGTGATATGCAAAGGAATGGCTAAAGACTGTGACTGGTATGCCCTGGCAATAAAAAGCCTTAATCCACCTGGCAATAGTGGAAGAAGATACCTTGAGACCCATAGAGGCAGGATTGAAGGAGAGGAAAAGTGCCTCAGACCTACGGAAAGAAGCAGTTCTCTTAAGATAAATGTGTAGTGCCCTGCGAACATCCAAGGTGTGCCATCTGTGTTCCAGGTCACAAGAAGGACTAGGGCAGAAACTTGGCAACATCACCTCCTGTGACCAGTGAAACAAAGAGATCACCTTAGGAATGAAAGTGGGGTCTAAATGCAGGATCACAAAATCAGGGTGAAACAAGCAGAGATTCTCTCTGACCGAGAGGGCTGCCAATTCAAATATGCACCTGGTCGAGGTCACTGCCACTAGAAAAGCCGCTTTCATAGATAAGAGATTGAGATCACAGGAACAAAGTGGTTCAAAAGGTGACCCGGTAAGGGCCTGCAAAACCATCGAAAGATCCCAAGAGGGGTACCGATGAACCATTGGCGGTCTAGTATCAATCACTCCCTTTATGAAAGAACGGATCACCGGATGGTGGGCAAGTGAGGAAGAGTGGTCACAAGAAAGAACCATGGCCAGAGCCGCAACCTGTCTCCTGATAGTACTAGGAGACAGACCCTTATCCATCCCATCCAGCAAAAACTGTAGAACCTGAGGCACCATGAGAGATGACAACTGGACGTGATGCTTGGACATCCAAGATACAAAACTCTTCCAAGTAGAGTTATAAACTCTATTACTTGATGGGCGTCTAGAAACTTGGATCATATCAATGATCCTCGGAGGATAAGCTTCCTCAGTCAGACGTCTCCGCTCAAGCACCATATAGTTAACTGCAGCCATTGAGGGTTGGGGTGCCGGAGCACCCCTTGACTGAGTGCTATTCAGTCCGGAGGTATCTTCCACGGAACTGATACTGACAGGCTCATGAGATCGGCAAACCACGGGCGCCTCAGCCAATGAGGGGCCAGGAGGACAACCTCCGCCTTCTCTCGCAGAATCTTGTGAATGACAGCTGGAAGTAGAGGGAGTGGAGGAAAAGTGTAAAGAAGGCCCTGTGGCCATGGGATGCGCAGAGCATCTACCCCCTCCGACCCCTGGGACGGAAAGCGGGAGAAAAACCTTGGAAGTTGTGACTGCCGAGGCGAATAAATCCAGAACTGGGTGGCCCACCCTGTGAGATATTGCTAAGAACAGTGCTGGATCCAGTCGCCACTCTAAATGATCCACCTTTGCCCTGCTGAGAGCATCCGCCTGCTGGTTGATTGCCCCCGAGATGTGATCCGCCTTGATCGAAGACAGATTGGCCTCTGCCCAAGAGCAGAGCAGTCTGGCTTTCATCATCAGAGAACTCGACCTGGTGCCCCCTTGACGGTTCACATGGGCTTTGGCCGCTATGTTGTCTGTGAGGATGAGAACGTGCTGGCCTCTCACCTTGTGACTGAAATGACACAATGCCAGGTAAATTGCCCTGAGTTCCAGCCAATTTATATTGTGTTTCAAATCCTCCTTGGACCATCTCCCCTGGGCTATCTGAGATTGGAGGTGAGCCGCCCAACCGAAGAGACTGGCGTCTGTGGTGAGCACGATCCGTAATGGCTCTCTGAACTTCAAGCCTTTGTTGATGGCCCAAGAACTCCACCATTGGAGTGAACTCGATACCAGAGAAGTCAACCTCACCTGCCTGCTGGAGGATGTTAACTTTCACCTCTGAAAGGGGAGGAACCACTGAAGAGCTCTCAAATGTAGTCTGATCCAAGGTATGATGGCAATGCAAGAGATCATCTTGCCTAAGAGCTGGGAGAGAGTGAGAAGCGGAACTGTCCTGGAGCGTTGCACCTGACGGACAAGGGCCCTGAGACTGACTATGCGATCTGGTGACAGGTAGACCATGCAGTGTGCTGTATCTATCATTGCTCCCAGATGAAGGAGCTGTGTGGATGGAATCAGTTGGCTTTTGAGAAAATTTACCAAGAATCCGTGGTTCTGGAGCACCTCTATTGTATGGGCCATCTCTATTGTACGTGCAGCCTGGACCGACACTGATTGGATGAGGATGTCGTCCAGGTAACACTGGATCTGAATGGAATCCAGTCTGAGGTGAGTGCCAGAACCGACAAGATCTTCGTGAATACCCTCAGGGCGGATGAAAGGCCAAATGGAAGCACTCTGTATTGATAGTGATAAGATCTGTAGCAGAATCTGAGAAAGCTGCAATGTGGTGGAAATATTGGGATATGTAGGTACGCCTCTGTGAGGTCGATGGATGTCAGGAGGTCGTTCCTTCTTATGCTGGCCAAAATGGATTGCAGGGCCTGCATTTTGAATTTTTTGTATACCAAGTACGAATTTAACCTTTTTAGATCCAGAATGGCCCTCCATCCTCCCGAGGTCTTTGGAACTATAAAGAGGATTGACTAAAACCCTTGCCCCCTCTGATCAGGAGGGACCAGTTCTATCACTTTTATTTCGATGAGATGGGAAACGGCCTCCTTTATGAGGACCCATTTTGACGGATTTGAAGGTGTTGGACAAGAAATGAATTGGTCTGCCGGTTTTGAAAGAAACTCTAAAGTCAGACCGTTGGTGACAGTGGACAAGACCCAGGTGTCAATGGTAATGTCCCCCCAGTTCTGAGAGAACAGGGAGAGTCCCTCCCTGGAGTCACTTATTCCTCCGATAGGGACAGCTCCCCGCACCCCAAAAGGGCCATTTAGACTGCTGTTGTTGTTGCCTGGACTTGGGGGCAAAATGTTCCATTTGACGGTCCAATCTGGGAGGAAATGAATGTGTGGATTGTGACCAGTTAGAACCCTGGGTTTTGCCCCAGAATCCCTGTATGCAATAAAAGGGAGCAGACTTTCATCCAATTGCCTGGCCTGGTGAGCAAGTACCTTTTTCTTATTCCTTGTTTTCTATCAAGTATTGCTCCAGGGCTTCCCCAAACAATTTTACGCCCGAGTAAGGAGCAATGGCCAAGCACCCTTTGGATTTTAAATCCACCCACCATTGTTTCAGCCAAAGCAGCTGCCTGGTAGAAACATTGGCTGCTATCGCCCAGGCTGAAAATCTGGCGGCATGTAATGTGGCATCAGCTGAGTATTCCACCGCCGCTAATAACTTACCCAACATTTGATGGGCGTGTACCTGATCCTGCGGGATCATGCCCTGAAGCTCCCGGACCCAAGTGATAGAAGATCATGAGAAGAAAGAGGCTGACGTGGAAGCCTTTACTGCCCACCCTGATGCTTGATGTGCCCTTCGTAGTGCGTACTCAGATTTCCTCTCCTCTGGTTTTAATACCTCCACCATATCTCCAGCAATAGTGAAGTTTGAAAAAATGGGAGTAAGGGATGTGTCCACAGTCTGGACCTCCAGAAGGCTAAATAACTTTTTGTCAGAGGACCCTGGGACAGGAGAGGCCCCAAGATTGGTCCACTGTTTCCTTACTGTGTTGGCAAAGAATGGAGGACAAGGAATATGTCTTTGAGTCACCATGGGCTCAGCAAACAGGGGATTTGAAGACTGACTGGTGGAAGGGGTGGGTTGCGGATCTGGCTCTGGTGCGATCTGGGATTGGCTAGAATGGTCTTGAAAAGAGTGGGATCAAAGAGACCTACAAAAGGGAAGGGCTCCTGAGGAACATCCTCATCGTCTGATAAAGCTGTCCCCCATGATTCATCAATTTCCGAATAAGAATCCCCACTCTGTGAGGATTGATCGGAAGCAACGGAATAGGCATATTCAGGGGTGGTGAACCGATGATGGGAGGATGCCGGGGGTTGGGATTTCTGTAGGGATGAGATACTCTCTAATACCTGTGTGAGCATGGATTGCAGTTGCTCTGGCGCAATCGCCTGTGAAGACTCAGGGCAGAGGCCAGCGGCCGTGGGTGTGAACGTGGCCGATGGAGTAGGTTGAGGATTAAGTGGGAGAGCCCCCCATCTTGGACCAGGATTAGATGTCATAGGACTAATAGGTCTAGATTGAGATCCACCCTCTGGAGACAATGGTCTGTGAACCTATGCAATTGTGGTTACCTGAGGACTGAAAGGAGAGGTCTCAAAAGTCTCAGATGCAGTTTGCACCTGTTGTGATGGAGCTGTCTTTTGAGCCTTGGATATCTGCCTCTCTAGGACCTGATGTCTCCTAGCGGCCTCCTTTTCCGCCATCTTGGATGGTGCTTTGCCAGATAAGGCCTTTGCTTTTGCTTTGACTTTGCCGGCTGCCTCCGCTTTTGGAGATTTGCGTCTCCTTTTACTTGGAGGACTGGTGGGTGCCAGAACCAGTTGAGGCTGTTTGTCTTCAGCCATCACATTGTGGACCCTTCAGCGCAAGTCTGAGAATGGGTCTAAGAAAGGTAGGGGGTAAAGTTCTAAGGTAAAAAAAAAACAGTAGAAAAACTAGTAAAACCAGTATGGGCTCTTGGCACAGTAGGTAGGACAAGTCTGAGAATGGATTATACTAGGTAATAAAGACTGGAAAATCAGTATGGACTCCTTGCAAAGGAGCTAGGCCTGAGACCTTTCAGCACAAGTCTGAGAATGGGTTGTACCAGGCAGTAAAGGCTGGAAAACCAATATGGACTCCTTACAAAAGAGTTAGGCCTGAGACCCTTTAGCACAAGTCTGAGAATGGGTTGTACCAGGCAGTAAGGACTGGAAAATCAGTACGGGCTCCTTGCAAAGGAGCTAGGCCTGAGACCCTTTAGCACAAGTCTGAGAATGGGTCTGAAACAGGCTAGGAGCTGAGGCCCAGTGTGGTACTGCAAAAAATAACTGGTGAGACCAGTATGTGAACCCCTTGCAGAAAACTGTGAAACACAGTATGTGGTAGATAGGTTCTAAGTAAGCAGCAGGGGTGAGAGAATCTAACTCCCAATGAACGACAATTCAAACTATACTGCTGCAATATATTGCCAGAGGCAATGAGAAGTGGATGTGGCTGGGGAAATGTACTTGGAGATTGTCTGCACTAGTTCTGCCCTCCCCAGAAAGTGGGGGGAGGCTTTTCCAGCCACTCAATAAGATCAGAAAAGTCAATTTAAAGACAAATCTTTCTTTAGTTTCTCACCAACGCAGTTGAGAAAAAAACAAAAAAAAAACTCTGCGATAACTTTTCCTCCAAAATGATGACCACCAACCACATGGCGATCAGCCTATGGACCTATCGCCGGCCCTGAAGCACAGGCCTCGAAGCAATAATGGCAGATACCAACCACGTGACTCTCCACGATGCATGGGGACCAGGCCCAAAAAAACAAAATGGCAGCCGCCAGCCACTTAGAACATAAGAACATAAGAAGAGCCATGCTGAATCAGGCCAAAACCCATCGAGTCCAGCATTCTGTGTCACACAGTGGCCCACCAATTGTACATGGGGATCTTGAGCAGAAAGAGAAGGCAAAACCCTCCCTTTCCCTTGATCCCCAACAAATGGTACTCAAGGGAATCCTGCCTGCCTCAACCAACATAGAGGCGGCACATGGACATCCGTTTTAATAACCACCGATACACTTGGCATCCATGAATCTATCTAGCCCTGCCTTGAAGCTGTCAAGGCTGACAGCTGTCACGACCCCTTCTGGAAGTGAATTCCATAAATCAACGACCATAAATCAACTTGGCGACTCGCCGGTAGCCACGATCGTCTGGTACAAGCCCGGATGATCAGCTGTCGTTCGGGGCTTCTGTTAGGCTCTGTGTTTCCTCCAAGCCCTGAAAACAAAAGAAATAAGCCTCTTGCCGAGACTCCAGCAGCCTGGGATGATCTACCGTCATCCTGGGCAATCCACCGACCAGCTGGATCGAACGGAAGACTCTGCAGCTCCCTAAAGCCCTGAGCACAGAAGGTAAACAATAACCTCGTGCTGAGGCCGCAAGCTCCCTAAAGCCCTGAACACCGAGGTAAACAAAACCTCATGCTGAGGCTGCAAGCTCTCTATAGCCCTTATCACCCAAATGGAAAAAACAAGCCTCGTGCTGAGGCTGCAATAGCTGGGGAAGGCAAGTAATAGGGAGGCAGAGGGGAGGGGTGGAACTAAGGGAAGAAAGCACAGAAAAGGTCAGCGTTCTGAAGAGAAACTAAAGGGGAAAGGAAGGATAATCCACAGATAGGAAATAAGGGGAAAACAATTTTTTTTAATATAACCTAAGTCTGAAGATAATCACCAATGCGTCTTGTCTGGGTAAAGACTAAGTCGGAACTGGGTAAATGTGACCCAGCAAGAGGCGTGGCTATCTCTCAGACTTAGTCTAATTGGGTAGGAGGGACTTCAGGAAACCCAATCCGTGGATTATCCATCCTCATGCTGGAGAATGCAATATTTCAAGCTAACTCTGCCCACTATCAAGAGTTTAATCCTGATTGGCTCAAGGTTGACTTAGCCTTCCATCCTTTCAAGGTCACTAAAATGAGGACCCAGGTTGTTGGGAAAATATGCTCATGTTGTAAACTGCTCAGAGAATGCTATAAAGCACTATGGAGTGGTATATAAATCTAAGTGCTATTGCTATTTTGGATCAAACTTGGTTTATACATTGTTAAAAAGAATGAATAAGATAGATATATGCAATATACAAATTCTAATTGTACTGTGCATCACTAGTTCTTTGTTTTGGATACAGAATGGAATTCCATTAATAAATGGAATTCATTAATTCTGAAAAAAATTACTGATTATCCTTGGATTGTTTCCACCACAAATTAGGGAAATGTTAGATTGAAATTTGAACACCTTGCATACATTATTCAAATTTGCATCATAATAGTTTTTGGTTCTTCCAAAGCACATTGCTTTTCCTCTAAATCACATAAATATCTATATGGGGTACTCCACAAGATTATCAATTGCAAATATAAAATAAAATAAAATAATAAAATAATAAAATAAATTAAAATAAATAAAATAATAAAATAAATTAAAATAAATAAAATAAAATAAAAATGTGCTATCATAAGAACAAATTGTATGTTGAAAGGATTAACGATGATATAGATAATAACTTGTATATCCTAATCCTTTTTGTCACTCTTAAATGTTTCCCCAAAGTTCATGAAAATTAAAAAGTATTCCAAATGACACGGCTAAGGTAGATTAATCAATAAGAATGCACTAAATATAGAGTGCACACCTCTATGCAGTGGTGTGTCACTCCTAATGTCTTTATTTTTTTATTGGGTTGTAAAGAATGTGAACATTCAAATGCTGTATTTACAAAAATAAAAAAGGGAAAAAAGCAATAAGTTGCCTTTAAATATATGTTCCAGAGGGTAAATGACTTCTGAAGTGCAATAAATGGTACTGAAAATTACTGTTACTTCTAAAATACATTTCCTCAATTTTCCTCACATAACATTCAGCTGAAAGCATGTTATTGCTCTTTTATTAAATGGACTAAATGAAAAATAAATTGGAGGCTTTTTAATGGAAATTTAAATATATTTAAGATCACAGTTAGATATGCAGATTTTAATGGCAGGATGCTAAATTACATTGCAGTGGCAGTGTTTAATATGCAGAACAATTTTTAAAATAATCAAGGGGCATGATGGGACATCCATTTTATTTCCCATGAAACAGATGTGATACCAGGGGTCCAGAATGCTTTGCTGTCTTGCCAATTAGTTAGTCCAAACTGAATGTTTACATCCAAGATATCGGCATGTGGCTATGCTGTCTTTAAACTTGAAAGATGAAAAATATAATGAACACTGTTGCACCATTTGTTGTCTGTACAAATACATGCTGCCGGCATTCTCATACAATAACTTGAGTTAACAAGTTAGCCTTATATAACAAGAAAGCTTTTAAAATCTCCCCCCAAATGCCTCATTTTATGGGAATTTCAAACCTAATGCAGAGAGAACAATTTTTAATTAATTTTCAAGGGTCATGATGGGACATCCGTTTTATTTCCCATGAAACAGATGTGATACCAGGGGTCCAGAATGCTTTGCTATCTTGCCAATTGGTTAGTCCAAACTAAATGTTTACATATACCGGTACATATTTCGCTCCGTGAAAACAAAGGAAAGCTTCTGATAACTAGTAGATTTCTTATTGCAGTGGGGAATATAATTCCACATAAAACTAGCACTACCAAACTGGATTACGATAAGAACACTAAAGCAAAAAACCCAGGGGAGGAGCCAAGATATTTTGTAGTAAGTGTCTAATGCAAGTACTAAGCAAATTACAAAATTCACTAGGAGATCATGTTTCAGTTGTTATAGATTCATTTTCCCCAAGTTACTGAATAAATCACAGAAGGTTAAATTACAAATCCTTAACCAAAATGGAATATTCTATCTTAGTAGAATTTATAAATTTCTCTATTTTTAGTCTTGAGATTGTTTGAATAGAATGTAAGACAATGTAGATTGCCTTGGATACTCTAGAGGTAGTTATGTTTCAAGACAATCACTGCTTTGAAGATTTTAAAACTTAACATTAGTATAGGAAAGACCATGAAGAGAGGGAAGGACAAAAGTCAAAGTGGAAAAAGGAAGATATAACTTCATTTATGAACTCTTCAGATGCACTGAAGTCAATTATAAATGGGTTGTTTAGTCCCCATGTAAGCAGAAATTTTGATTAGCACAACCTTTTTGTAAATGTCCATTTTTGGCATAGCTGGCATATTAGTTCACATCAATAATGTTCCCGTGTATAAATAAAGGAATGCACATGGAAATGGGAAGCCTAGGAAGGATCCTTTACAATAATGAAAAAGGAAAGAGAAGCCTAAAGTAATTGAAAAACATCACTCAGCATTCTTTATCACACAATCAATTTTCATATAGTTATACAACTAGAAAGATTTTGTAAAAAAAAGAAAGGACCAAAACTCTAATGGCTAAGGAAGCCACAGTGCTGAAGCAAGCAAACAAGTGGAGTCAATGATCATGGTAAAAAATGGAGAGCTAGCAAGTAGACCAACTCTTTAAGCTTCTGGAGAAGAAAAGAACTTTAGATCACCCACAAATGTTCAGACAGCTGCTCCTTGCAAGGAGATCACAAGACCAGACTGACAGGTCTATAGCTCTGTAGAATTAGGACTAGAATACCATATTAAGTGATATGATAGTCTACAATGATCTTTAAAGGACAAGTCCATAATCTGAAGGTCCACTTGGATCCAGCATTGACACCAAACAATCACATATTTTAGTCAGGAGTCTTTTTATCAGCTTTGTTTAAAGAACTAATTGAATCTATTCCTATAGAAGAGAAATACATGCATTGTAAACCTCAAAGTTGAATATCAAATTATTTGAAAACCACACTTTTCACAGTGGTTTCAAAACCACAAAGGCTTAAGTTAAAGACAAAAATTATCTACATCCATGTAGTTTGCCCCATGTTCTTAGGTCTCCAATAGTTTTATCTTCTGGATATATGGTCATAAGACTTTATGCCTAAATTGCCAAATTGCAACATGAACATGAATGGAAAAGCCAATAGAAAGAAAACATATAACGACCAGGAAAGCACTATGGAAATAGGATACAATAAAAAGTCATCTGTTAAAAATTAGTATCTATACAATCAGTATAGATAATTAGGAAAATTTTGTTTCGGAGAACCCTTAATGTACCTATAAAGATATTTTTTAAAAAATCATTATATTGAACTTCATGAGCAAAAGAAGTTAACAATGAAGTCCAGGAAAAGATATGTTGTCAAGGCAACATAAGCCAAAAATGTGTT
The DNA here is from genome assembly GCA_034064705.1 of Bothrops alternatus. Taxonomy (NCBI): domain Eukaryota; kingdom Metazoa; phylum Chordata; class Lepidosauria; order Squamata; family Viperidae; genus Bothrops; species Bothrops alternatus. The sequence continues at coordinate 23,568,507 of JARGCV010000081.1, forward strand.
TTGATTTGGGTGTTACACAACATTTGATAATATTAGACCATGTCAGTACATAATACTGATATAGTGGGACTACTGTTTTCATTTTTAATAATAATGCCTATTAGGCATTATTTTGAAATGAGAAATAATATTTAGTTTGATTTTTTCTCATGCCAATCATGTTCTGGAGACTTGAATGTTAGGGTCAGCTCAGTATACTCCTGGTAATGGTATATTATCTCCAATTTAAAGAGAAGCTGGATAATCATTTGGATGTGATGCTGAAGATCATTTTAATCAGCAGTGAGTTGGAAATGGACACAAGAGTCCTTACATGACCACCAAGTTTTTTTTTAAATGCCTGTATTTTAAAAAAGAAATGTGTTTGATGCAAATGCTCCTGAATATGACACCAAAGAACAGCCACGAATCAGCAATCCTACAATAAGGCTTCTCCCCCCACCCTTCCCTGCTGTATTTTCAAGAGTTTTTAAAACTATAAAATGACTCCATAAAATCTCTTTAATTTTCTCCCTTTGGCAAAGAAATAGGGAGAGCACTACATACTCAATAAATTTTAAAAAGTACTTGCATTCATATAAAGACTCCTGTAATGCCAAGAACTAAACTTCAAACAAAATAACATCACTATTGTACAACTACAAGGTTTTCAATTAAAGAAAAACTATTTATGTATTAAAAGCAAAATAACAATCACTTTGATGGAGAAAGGTTTATATAGACTAGAAAGCTAAGAAAGTTTGGTCAATAGACTTTGGCATCTCTAAAGTCTTTTGTTCTTGATGAAGTTATGGAATATTAAACAGTGATATAATATCAATCAACACTGTCTTCTGAAAAAAATAGCAATGTTGGGGCTCATCTTAATCTCAAGGGCCACAATATTTTCAAGGGTAAGGCAATGCCTAGGCCAGTGTGCTGATAAGATTCCGACTCCCAACATCCTTTGAGGCAAGATCCAATAAAGACATCCCTGTGGTCAATAAGAACATGACATAGTCGACCTTTTGAATTTTACTCAGAAAGAAATTGGCGGCCAATGTAATGCACACAGCGCAAGCACTACCCTGCTCAAACTGACATGCCAGGCGGCAGTGTCAAAGTAAGTTTAGAAATTTGCTTTGCAATTTTCCCCTTTAAGTGGAGAGTGGATTGGGAATAAGGTTCTTTTACCAGAATAATTTGTTCCTCATTTTTCATTAGTGATTGTTACTATTGTTGGTTTGGGTCTGTTGAGTTGTTTTGGGTTTTGCTATTATGAAGGCAGTGAGGTATTATTTTTTTTATGTCTTCTTCAGGTATTGTATCCTTCTTTCTTTCTGCCTCCCTTCCCCCCTTCCTCCCTCCCATTAAATTGTATTTTTACTGTGTATTGTATTCTGTCTTCTGCAGTCATGACATAAGCCTAAGACTGAAAATCAGGCTTGTCAGATGCTATATTTTTCCTATCCTGCTCTATGGAGTAGAGAGTTGGTCTCTGACAGAAGGCCACCTGAAGAGACTAGAAGCATTTGAAATGTGGATTTACAGGCGGCTGTTACGTATAAGCTGAGTTGACAAGATCAGAAATGAGGAGGGGATAAGCCTCCTGGGAAAGCCAAGGGAAATCATCAAAACAATTAAAAAATGAAAATTAGAATATTTCGGACATGTGATGCGACACCCAGAAAAATATGGCATACTCCATTTAATCCCCCAGGGAAAGATTGAAGACAAACGAGGTCCAGGCAGAAGAAGAACATCGTGGCTTCAAAATCTAAGGGACTGGTTTGGACAAAACTCAGTAGCTGCACTTTTTCGTGCACCTGCTGATAAAAACAGGATCGCCAACATGATTGCCAATGTCCGATAACGGATATGGCAGAAGAAGAAGAAGATTGTATTCTGTATTACTACCTGGACATTTCTTTGCTATATGTTAATTTTAGTTGCTGATTGCCTGTAATAAAATACAGGGGTTTTATCATACCTATTTTTTGTTCTTATGATGGATATTTTTAGTGTATTTTGTTTAGTTGCAAGCTACCGTGAATCAGAATAATGGAGCAGCAGGTATTTTTTATGTATTTGTTTTACAGAATTTATATAGCCGTCTACTCGCTCACAGTGACTCTAGGCAGCTGACAGACAATATGTATACAGTCAGCCAATATGTATACATATGTATATAGACAATGTATATGTAACATATAATACTAATAATAAATATGCAGATGGCATGTGCCAATCAGCTGCAGAGAAAAATACACACATAAATCTCACACAGAAGTCAGGATCACTGTCTAACCCTATTTAAATTCTAGATTTCTTCAGAATTCCTATCTTTTGTGTTGTTCTATAAATAGAAATAATTTTGTTATTAGTGAAACAGTCAAATACATAAAAACAACAATTCTGCTGATGAACAAGTAAGGGACTACTGTGCAAAGATATAACTACAGGGAAATAATGGGAGAATATTCTGATTTTGACATTTAGCTTAGTTACAAACCATCAGAGAAGAACCAGGAGAGTGAACTTTCAATGGATGATTCATTTCTGTGAAGCAAATTTAACCTCCACCAAGCTACACATTCCTAATTAAAGTCCAGAGGAAAGAATCAATTTATATTCCAACCTCTGCTGTTAGCTCCCTATGTGCTTCCCTTATTTGATCTGATTACAATTCCCATTAATTAAAGTAGCTTCATTAGTTAATCAGTTTTCTTTTTTTCCCTTTTTTCCCCTTTAAGCGAAGAGGAGAGATAAATGGCTTCTCTCACACAACTGAAAGACCATTAACAGATCAGGATAAACTTGCTTAGAAACAGAGGGTGAAAAGTGTGTAAATTTGTAACAATTCAAATAAAATATTGCTGCAGCCTGGGAAACAGAATTAGTCTAATGTTTTTTTTTTTCTCCTGCCACAGGAAGATATGTCCCTCTTTCACTGTTTAAATGGTGCATCAGTTGTCAAAACAACTACTGTCTAAAACAAAAACATCATTCTAGGGAAGACATTCATTTTTATCATAGAAATTCTCCCCAGCAATGAAAGTTGTCTTTTAATTTGAAACAGAAGAACAAGTGAAAAAATGTTTCATAAAATGGTCTAAAATTTGTTATAATATACAAATGGAACAATGGGAAAATATGTGTCTGGAACAATTGCAATATAAACTATATTATAATATTAAAGAGAATTTTTATAAAAAAAAAAAAGAATTAGTCTAATGCAATCTAGGCTTACATAGAATCAGTCAATAGCCATAATGTCAATTTTAATGAAGTAGATATCAACATCAAAAAAATTACACATCTCAAAATGTTTAGATTTTTCAATTTAAAAAGCTGGGGAAAATATGTCAAGACAGAAAAAAATAAATGGAAAAGTCCAGTCCTTAATTCATCTGATTATATAGCAAGTAACATTAATCATCTAGTTAATACAGTTTTTGTATCACTATGGAAGTGTTGGAAATATGTGAAATCATAGCCTGGGCAATATATACACATGGCAGCCAATTCTAGACCTTTCTTCTCAATAATTCTTTTTTCTCCAATAAACATGGATTTATATGACCGATTTCTATTTGGAGAAGTATACTTTCCTTATATTAGTTCTATGAGCAATAAAATAGATAACACGAGCAATTATTTTAACCAAAAACCAAATAGGAATTCTATATTAATAACATTATCTGTATGTTCACATTTTTATATATACAGTTATGTAACATGAACCAGATGGTGTCTCTACCTGATTCTGAAAACCTAATCATAACTAGATTGGGTTAAAATTGAGTGGAGCCCACCAGAAAATAGTAAGCCTATATGACAGACTAAGAAGTCAAAACAAAACAAAAACACAAAAGGATGTGATGGCAAATCGTATTTATGTTAGACTTGTGTTATCAAGAAAACTGGGATGCCTCCAAATTCAAATCTGGCTCACTCCTCAAGTAAGAAAACTTAGACCATTTCAGACTAATGGTTGTGAAAGCTCTTCTTTAAAATCTCCAGTGTTGGAGCACCCACTTCTGGGGGTAATTGCAGGTGGCTGACACAGAGCCTCCTTTCATTTCATCCCCACAATATTTCTGGGATGTTGGCTTGGCTAGGGAAGGATCATTGGAGAGAATCGCTAACCCATGGCTGAGATAGATTTGATGGTGGATTTTCCTTGCCCAGTTTAACTCTTACACAACACTGTCTTCAGCATTGTAGAATTTCCAATCCATCCTGTATATATGCAGTTTCTCCTCCAATATTTCTCAAGAGCAGCGATTCACACTTTGGGCATCCTATTTTTAGGGTCAGTTGCATCTTCTGGTCTGAGCCAGAAATTCAGATCCAATCTGGGTCAATCACTGGGACCAGAGGTTTAGTTTTCTGAGCTTTTGGACTCGTGCTGGAAACCATCCACAGGGAACTTCTGAGATGGTATAGGTTCTCCTGCTTGAGCAGGGGACTGGACTAAAAGATCCCCCAAGGTCCCTTCTATTCTATTCTATTCTATTCTATTCTATTCTATTCTATTCTATTCTATTCTATTCTATTCTATTCTATTCTATTCTATTCTATTCTATTCTATTCTATTCTATTCTATTCTATTCTATTCTATTCTATTCTAACTTCTCTCTATGTATGTGCACTGGGCTGTTCTGTGTGTAGCATTTATGTGGAGCCTGGTTGTGTGTGGCTCTTAGTTGTTAATTTGGTACCTAGTAAGCTGATTTATCACCAGTTTACCAGGTACTTAGGAGCTTAGGGTGCAGCAGCACAAGGAAACAACCAACAAGTTAGTAGCCAGCCCTCAACACTCTGATTAACAACCAAAAGCCACATGCACTCAGGCTCTATATAAAAATTACACAGAGAACAGCCCAGGGCACACACATAGAGAGAAAAGTTCCCTAAGAATGGGTTCCAGTATGATTCGGAAAGCTCAAAAGACTAAACCTCTGGTCCCAGTGATTGCAGCATTATCCCGGGACATGTATATTTGCCTTCACTTGTGAGAAATTCAGCAAAGCTTCATGTGGTGGTACTAAAGAGCATGCCAACTCCATCTCAGATAAAATACCACTCAGATGTCACCTATGTTTTATGCAAAGCCTTTTCAATTTATTTCCAGTTGTGATCACAAAGAATTTGTCTGGTTTTGTATCCTATAAATAGAAAAAGAGGTCACGTACCTATATTTTTGTACTGAACACCCATTATGCATACATGAAATAACAACAACAGTTAGATTATATCTCAATCTCTTTCCCTCAAGGTCTCAGTATTTAACTCAGTTTTTGTTTTTTTTTTAGTTCCACAACACTGAACATTTCTTTCTTACTAACTTGATTCTCCTACTCAAACTTTAAGGAAAGAAGAAGAAGCAGCACTCATGAGAATTCAGTTATTTTCCTTGGATTTTTATAATAAAGCCCTTACAAATCATTTCTTGCTTTATTCCTGCCTGTTTTGCATTTTTGAAACAATATCCACATAAACTTAAAGTCAGACAACTGCTATTAATAGGAACTTCATCACTGTTTAAACAGACTGAATATAATTTAATAGTCTATAAATCCACATTAAGACTTTTGACATAATATTAAACACTTCGCTTAACTTTGCTGAAAGGGTTATTTACAAGGAAATAGACTGGAAAGAAGATTCACACACAGCTGGTATGGCATCTATTAGCTGTAACCTTCTACATTATGCCATTATCATATACTGGAAAAAAATCATAACTGTTTCCAAATTATCAGCATTTTTTCAACACATTAGATGGACTATTTTTCTCACTTATGACCATATGCAAACATTTTCCAAAAACTCAGGATTTTGACCCATATGTATTTAATTATATATTTTTTCTTTATTTCCCAATCAAATCATCAATATAAGATTCTAAAAAATGTACCTCAAATATTTGCAAATTCTCCTGTTAAATGTTACGTATACCTTTTAAAAACTCCCTTTCTATGACCCTATAATCCCTTAATATGGGGTAGAATCGGGACAAGTGGATCCACTAGCATTATTATTTTTAGTAGTACTTCAAACTGGTGAAGTGGGCACAGCAGCGCCTGTATTTTCTACATCGCATGAAAAAAGCACATCTTCCTTCTCCTGTCCTTACCACTTTCTATAGAGGGATGATCGAGAGCATCCTGTCATATTGCATTACAGTCCTGCTTCAGACAGGAAGGTGGTGCAGAGTGGTGAGGATGGCAGAAAAGATTATTGGCAGTTTATTCCCTTCAATCCAGGACATAGCATATAAGTGTTGCTTCAGCAGGGTCCACAGGATTGCCTGGGACACTACACATCCTCTTCATGACCTGTTTTCCTTGTTCGCTTCTAGGAAGAGGCTTTGTGGTATCCGAAGCAGAACATCCAGATTCAGTCAGTTTTCTTCCATACAGTATTAACCTTGTGAACTCTCAAGCTTCTGCTTTCTGCTTTCTGGGAAAAGAACCTATATACCTCTAGTGGGAAAGAGAGTACATATGCTGAATTGTAGGCATATAGACCAGGGGTAGGCAACCTTGGCTCTTTTATGACTCATGGACTTCAACTCCCAGAATTCCTGAGCCAGCCATGCTTCATTAAACTTAGTGGTGCTCACTTCTGACTACATATATTGCTATTGTAAAATACATTAAACATTAACAAAATTATGTCTAGCTAGTTGGAATGCCTCCTTTAGCTTCTAATTTAAAAAAAAATAACATTTTTGCAAAAACTGTGGCTGCTTCAAACATAGCATGGTCGTATAATTCTCCATATTTACTTGCCAGATAATAAAAATCTTCATACAATATCTGGGATAACTAAAATCCCTTACTCCATCTGTGAATAAAAAAAATAACAAAGTTTGATTCTTGAAAATACTAATATTAACTACCATAAGTTACCCCTTGATTCTCAGATCAACATGTAAGATTATATAATATTAAATTATATTCAAAAGGCTTTTGTTGGAACAGGAAAGTCTTGTTCCTTTAATGAGTAAGTTTTACAAGCTTTCGTATTCTCTTTTATATTTTTGTACTCTAGCCTTTCTTGATTTTTAATGTAATTTCTGTACAAGAAATTCTAGTATAAATTAACATATGTGAAAAAAATAAAACACTGTTTTAAAATTAAGTAAAAGAAACAACACAAATTCTGAGAGGAATTGGATCTCTTTCACAATGCTGTGCTTGAATATACATAAAATAGTAATAATTCACTATATGCTTTTTGTCCTCATGTACAATCTTGTTTATCTTACTTAAAGCTACCATAAATTTATGAGGCTTATCTAAAATTCATATATATAGTCCAAGTTTTCCATAAGCATAAGCAGAGTCACTGAGAGATAGTATCCAAATAGCAACAGAGCAGGGATCTGAACACAAACCAAATTATATCAAAAGGAAAAGTTTGGAAGGAAAGACCTCCAGATAGGTTTCCTTGGAAATGTTTACAAACCAGTAACACCATTTTTTAGGTCATGGTGCTTCCTACAAAGCAGTGTCTGACTCTAGCCTACTCCTGCAGGCCCAGATTAGGACATCAAAATTACTCCTGTGTAATCTTATAGGATCTGGCCAGGCAGTCCTCTATTTCTTTATCTTTTAGTGGTATTTGATTAGACTCCACCATTCTTGAGAACTGTTTAGAAAGAATTCCAGGTTTGCTATGTCTGAGGTCAGCTGGCCGCTGACTCTTCTTTCTTGCTAGGTTCTAGCAGTGCAGAATCTCATTTTTGGATTTCTTCACTCAGTTTGAAATGACCCCTTGAGAAGAAACCTTACCACCTGCTCCTAGGACAGGGCTGCAAAAAATACAACCTACCATAGTCTCATCCAATGTGGACAGAGCTAAATGAATCAGCTCTTTTTAAATCATTTTGGAAGATGAGGCGATTAAGCAGCAATGTGGATACTCTGAAAAATGCAGATGTTTAAAGCAGACAAAGTGGACTCAGTGAAATTTGGTGTGCAGCTCCCAATGAGGCAAATATTGGATTGGTCTCGAGTTATGCAGCCTTGCTTAGGGCATGGGTGTCAAACTGCCGGACCATGGACCGGTTTCATCATACCGAAGCCATGCCCACCCTATTGCTGGCAATGCAAAAAGAGTCGCGATACATCATGTGACGTGGCGAGTTTCACACCCGTGCTTTAGGGTAATGAAATAAATAATACTTTATATGCCTGCTGTTGAAAAGACACTGATTTTCTACTACTGGTGTCTTAAGAGAGGAATGGAAAACATGTGCATCCAAGAAAGCTAATCTTTGAGAGCAGTGATACTTCTACATGCCTGGCCAAGCACAATTGGCCAGGCAAAGGGAAAGTTGTCTTTTGCCATTTCTGAAATGAGATGTTAATACAAAAGCTTCAGCTATCTCTGAACCAAGTGCTACCTAATGATAAAATAACTGCACAGGGCACTTTTTTTTAACAAAAAGGAAAGGTGAAATGAATTGTGTTTCAAATAACAATCTAATTGAAAATTCCATTACCAGAGATATTACAGCAGTAGTAAGATTACAGATTAATCAAAAGCTATTAAAACCCTCTCCTGTGGCCCTAATGATTCATTGGCTTCTCAGCAGAAAACTCAGCACGATTGCCCATCATTTAACTAGTTCAGTGGGAGAAACGTAAAAGGGATGTGCCTTTCAGAGGCATTGTTATGACTTTATTCTATGCTGCTGTGAATCCCTCACAGCTAAAGCTGATCAAATAGGCATGAAGAAAAATGTTTGAAGCACTCACCAGCATAACCCCGATACCATCATCTTTTCATTATTGGTACTTGAAGAAATCTCACTTAGGGTTAAAACACACACAGTAGCCTGAGGATTCAATCACAGCTGCTTTCTCTAAAAAATGTTTTAACCTTATTGAATCTATTCCATCTTTCCAATCTGATCATTTTTAGATAAATTAGCAGTATGTTTCCCAGAATTTCAAGCCAATAAAGGAATTGGTCTAAATCTGAAATAAATGTCTATGGGGATTCTCAGTCATCCTGGTCATGGTTGTCCCAAAGGCGCTTTTTCAAAAGGCAACTGGACTTTCTTTGTTTTTCTTTGAAGACATTTTGCTTCTCACCCAAGAAGCTTCTTCAGTTCTGACTGAAGGAAGGAAAAACAAAGGAAGTCCAGCTGCCTTTTGAAAAAGCACCTTTGGGACATCTGATGTTGTACAAACTGCTTCCATATTGCCACTAAGAAAATAATGTCACTGAAGTTACCAAAAACTAAGCTTGACTTGAGGGTGACTTTGCTTCACACCCAGGCATTTTTTCTGATGATTTCATAAACAAGCTCCTCTACAACGTTACAGGAATAAATAAGCAAAGCTTCCTTCATCAGGGATTACATTTAATTACAGCTATTTAAATTTCATGACAGGTGCTTGTAATGTATATTGAATTCCTGACATGCATACATCTGTCTTTTAAAACTTTACAGAAACTTCAGTGATCCACAATAGAATATCAATACTGCATTGGACTTTGCGGTTTGTGCAAGCATTAAATCTGCTTCTTGGCCAAATTCATACAGCTAGAATTAATACTGAAAACTTTGAAAGGCATCCTTGTAACTCTTAAGGCAGTACGGCAACTAGGGACCTGACCCAAATCATTGCCTTGGGGCAGTGGTGATCATATAATGCACAGCAGAAAATTATTATTCACAATGGCCATTTTTGATGCACTGGTTGACCTCTCTTGCCACTATCCATACCGTCCAAAACTGGCAAGGGAAAAGTTTAAGCCTGCCTTTGTTTAACCCAAATATAGTTTTTTTTCTTTTTAGTACAGTACAGTTAATTTTTTTTATCTTTCTTCCCAGACCAGAATAAGAACATGCTCTTAGATCCCCATCTTTAGCCTGTAGTTAGTTCATATTTAATGTATTTATCAAACTTGTATGTCACCCATACAATGGGTGCATTTGGATGAAATGCAGAATAAAACTTTAAAACAATAAACGTCTTAATTTTAAAAAAATTGAATTAAAAATTATACACATTGCAAACAATGCCTGATACGTTGGGAAATACAATCTTTTCTAAATGTAAGATATAAATTATAAAATTAATGTATCCTGTCAAATGCAATGGGATTTCAATATATTCAATGAATAATCACACAAATTAGGAATAAAGGATGAGAGGTATGCAGACAGTGTCACTAGTGAGAAAACATAAGAAGGAGATGTTAGCATTTCCTAAATCCTTCCCATTAGCCTGTGATAGGTGCAACATTTGTGAAAGTTGACTTAAGTGCAACAAGAGCTTTGAATGATGTAATCAAATACATTTTCCTACTACCTTGAATAATCTATTTAATTTGATTTAGTAACAGAATAAAAGACAGGTCAGGGAGCAGTGTTCCAAGCCACTTTTAATTTTAACAAAAAGGGGGAAAAAAGAAAAGGCCAGGAAAATAATCTGCATTGATTTTAATATGTTCAATACACAAAAGCATACTCAATTAATTTCAATTACATTACTTCATTAATGCTGATTTTGCTCAACACTGTGTATACTGACCTTCTGTTATATGTTACGAACTGGTAACAATACAGTGACTATCACTATAATAGGAATTACTTCACAATGCCATTATTTCCTCTCTTAATGGTCTGGAAAGAGGAAAGAGTGCATGCTTATTTTGATTTTAGTGTTGGGTTCATATGCTTATTAAAATATTGAGGAAAAATAAGTAAGGGAAATAATTAGTTTTAGAGTACATGCTTTGCAATGTATGCGTGACTAGGAACAGCTGAACCAGTCAGTATATCACTAAGAAAATGCAGTCTTGTTTTAACTATGAATTCATTAACTGGCCTTTGGCAAGCTTCACATCTTTGACTCTGAAATATTTCTCCTGGACATATTAGGAGGTGAGGCTAATGCTAATCAGGCCAGGTACCAGTATAACATACTGGGAATCATTAGGCTCCCAATACATATATCAGCAAACATTTCTCTCCCCTACATTTCTTTAATGAGATTGGAGAACAGATCTTATCTTACAAGCACTATTTTAATTTCCTCCAGGGCACTAAATTATGTTATGCCATAGAATTACGGGAAACTGAAGTAGCTGGGTTTTTTTTTTTGATGATGTAAGAATTTTAGCTTTTATTAAAGAAACAAAAACCTACTTGTTCAGAAAAGCTTAAGCATGTATACACAATAGGCTTGATACAAAAAAATTTTTTTCTAAAAAAGTCCTAAAGTAGTCGCATAGTTTTCAGGATTATAGTTATCATGTGTCTAGACATGTAAACCAACAATACAGAAGCTGATATCAAGTAAATGTATTACATAATAGCCATGCTTCTGTAAAGATTAAATTTAATTAAAGTTAATATACTAAATTAAGGACGTTTATACTATTGACTTCAATGAACTTGGACACACCAGTGTATATTTAATTGTAAGTATTGTATTTATGTGAGTATTGAACTATATATGTAAATAAGGCTTTCTTCATTGCAATGCTGTATATTGGGTGTCAAATTTACCATGTCACGACATATAAGGAAACAGGGCAGTCTGCGGAGGGCAGGCTACTAAGATCCACTAGCTGCTATTTTTAAATGTATGAATGCACTCTAAAACAAAAGGCTTTCCATGTAGTTTTAAACATATATAAAAACCTTAACAATATAGACTAAAAGACCAGCAGTATGAAACTGTAGAAATTATACAGTATACAAAATAAACGGTAAATTTAATATGTAGTTAAAGCAGCCATGAGCTAGAATGCAAAGGATATATAAAATTAATGACAATATCATACTCTAGCATTATTAAAGAATTAGCTTGGAATGAGTTGGCAGAATTTACAAAATAGGTAGTATATCTGTGTCTCCTAGAGAAAATATTCCAAAATTTAGACACCACCAGTTGATCTCTGCTCTAAACAGCCATCTATCATTTATCAGCCTGAGCCAACTCTGGTAACAAGATCTTCAAAGAGGGGCCAAGATTGAAATGGTAGAGAATGGTTTTAGGAAACAGGACGAAGAACCACAGATTAGACAACTGTTATGCAAACGTCATTCCTGCCCACAAAAGGAAAAGGGACACAGAAGCATTTTAGAATGGATCCTCCCTAGTTTTTTTTAGAGAAAAAAAAAGAAACGAGAGAGAGAAATACCTTCAGTTTCTGTTAATGTAACCTTACATTAACTGTACACTTAGTGCTTATAGTTGTGCTGCTTGTCTGGGATACTTAGAAGGACTAACAAAGATTGATCTCTAGGTATTCCAGTTATGAGATCTTAGATAGCAGGATAAGGAAAAACTAAGCCAAAGTCACTTTCACATGGGATGCAAATTACCGTGTTTCCCCCAAAATAAGATCCATCCTGAGCACGCGGGGAGGGGGGAAGGTGTCTGGGGGGAGGCAGGTGATCCGTAAGCGCCATGCACTTTTAGCCCTGAGGGAGATTGGAAGCTTCATCTGCTTGCAAATAGGGCGCTTGGAAATGAAACAAACAAACAGTTGTATTATCTGTATGATTTAGCTAGCCATATGTGATGCTCAATTACATTTTTTTCTGCACATTTTAAGGAGGTTACTTTGGTACCTAATGAAATGATACTTAGCGTTGTCTAGTTCAGCCTTCTACCGAACTGCTATAATACAGTGTTTTCCCTAAAATATGACCCGGTCTTATATTTTGTTTTCCTCCAAAAGAGGTAGTAGGTCTTGTTTTTGGGAGATGTCTTATTTTTTTCTCCCGACAGCTGTACGGCGGGCCACATGGCCTCCTGCTGCAAGCAGCTGCGAGCAGCCACATAAGTGTGTCAGTGGCCATGCAGGCTCTTGCTGGATAGGGCTGTTGGTGCTGCAGCCACCATGAGGTGAGGCAGGTGTCAGGGTAAAAAAATAAGACATCTCCCCAAAATAAGACCTACTGCTTCTTTTGGAGGAAAACAAAATATAAGACCAGGTCATATTTTGGGGGAAACACGGTATTATAGCAGTTTGGTAGAAAGCTGAATTAGACAACTAAGTATCATTTCATTTGGTACTAAAGTAACTTCTTTAAAATGTGCAGAAAAAATGTAACTGAGCATCACATATGGCTAGCTAAATCACACAGATCATATAAGTGAAGTTTAGTATGCTCTGCACAATCATATTCTGAGATTATACCAGGAATGTAGGCAATTTTTTAAATAGAAATAATATCAATATTTCAGTATGATAATGCACTGTATCTACGGTATTACATATCATATGGAACACATTAGCAAGTCATTTCTGGATTCAGTGGACTTACTAGTAAGCAGACACATAGAGATTTGGGATAAAGTGTGAAATGAGTTGGAAGGTTTTGTATATTTTTTCTTGGAAAGATGCTTAACACTTAAAAATAATAAAAAGCACTACAGCTTTAACAAAGTGAATTGTTTATAAAGTCACTACTCCCAGCAGCACAAATCAGTTTGTGTTCTGCTAGACTTGACTATAATTTCGATCAGAAAAAAAAAACGATCCGTAAACTTTACACTGAGCATTTTCTCTTTCTCTGAAAACAGACATCCATTAGATTTCTTGAGAAGTAGTGAAAACAAAGTGAGAGGGGTGGGGGAAATAAATAAAAGGTCTGATTATGCAGAAACATGTAACAGAGCTAATAGGTGACTGGCATATACAGAGGAGATTGCCTATTTCAACTTAAAAACAAACAATCTTGTCTATAAATAATTGGCAGAGTGGCAGGGGAAAAATACAGATTCACTATTTTCACTCAATAAATCTCATGAATCTCTCTCTGGGAAAATTGGGCCATTCTGAATGGGTGGGAAGTTTGCCAATTTGGATTAGCTAGTTCTTCAGGAATAATTACAATCAGCAAATAGACATGTTAGTCTCAAAATGAACCCATCTGCAATTGCAATTTGAGAAGTGGGTCAGTAACATTAGTGTATCATCAATATAATATCAGTCTAAAGCAGAAAGAGGATGATGTTGGTAGTGATGTGCCACTTTCACTTTTTATGCCAACTTTATGTTCAAAGTAACACTCAAGGTTAGACATTCATTTCATAAGCAAACGAACATTTTAATCATAGGAAACATTTAACATTAAGTAGAATTAATATCTCCTGGAGAAGTAAACCAGTCAAATAAATAACACTGGCTTTAAAGATGCTAGTATGCTGTTCTGCTTAAGCTTACATGGAATTTAGAATACTGTACATGATGAGTAAGATTAAATAATTAGACAGCACAATGGCTGGCTAATTTTTCACTTTAAGTCTACTGCAGTCTGGTACAACTCCATTCTTCTTGTTCTATCAAGTATATATTTTTTAATAAAACTTTTAAACAAAAAGGTAAAAGCTAACACAAACTAATAAGACAGTAAGCAAGCAAGAAAGAAAAGAAAAATATTAAGAAAAATAGAAAGTTCGTTCTTTTTGTCGCCGATCAAACAAGATGCCTTCCAGACTGAGGAAGACAAGGAAACTAAGGGGGCATGTCAGTCATGGCCATGGACGTATTGGTAAACACAGGAAACATCCTGGAGGCCGTGGAAATGCTGGTGGTATGCACCACCATAGGATTAACTTTGACAAATATCACCCTGGTTATTTTGGAAAGGTTGGTATGAGACATTACCACTTGAAAAAGAACCAGCACTTCTGCCCGACAGTGAATCTGGATAAGCTCTGGACGCTTGTTAGTGAGCAGACAAGGCTGAATTATGCTAAAAATCCAGCAGGACTAGCTCCAGTTATTGATGTTGTACGCTCTGGGTATTACAAAGTCCTGGGCAAAGGAAAGCTGCCCAAGCAGCCTGTCATTGTGAAAGCAAAATTCTTCAGCCGAAGAGCAGAAGAGAAAATAAAGGAAGTCGGAGGAGCCTGTGTCCTAGTGGCATAAATGTTTATATATGTATGCAGACTAAATCACAGGCATGAATAAACTATTTCAGATGTTAAAAAAAAAAGAAAAGAAAAATAGAAAAGAAAAAGTATAAAAAAATGACATTCAATATTCTTCATAGCAGTTATAAATACAAATATATTTTGATCTCTCTCTGAAGTTAGATCGTATTAGTCTTTTTTGATAATTTATCTGATTATCAAAAGCATAAGTCACAAGTTCATTATTTCCCCATTTTTATGCAAAAGGTCCATAAGAGACTTCCAGTAAGTAATAAATGTAGTTAATGTGTCTTATTTGCTTTATTCAATAGCTTAGAAGCTAGTAATATACTTCTTACCCAAGCACGTATGTTATATGTAGAGTCCAATTGAATCATACAAAGAAAACTGATTATCGTAGGTCTACTCAGGATTACTCATAACCTTAACAATGTGTAGTTTGGTCTAGTTGTGGTTAAGGCAGACATGTCAAACTTGCGACCTCACGTGATGTTGCGCGATGTATTGGAGCTTTTTCCCCATTGCCAGCAATGGGGTGGGCGTGGTTTCCTTATGATGCATCCAGACCGAGGGCCGGCAGTTTGACACCCCTGGGTTAAGGCAACAGGCTAAAAAGCAGGAGAGTGTGAGTTCAAGTCCCACTTTTGCTATGAAAGCCAGCTGAGTAACCTTGAGCCAGTCACTGTCTCTCAACCCAGCTCACCTCACAAGGTTGTTGTTGTTCTTGTTGTGATTTACCACTAATACTGGTAACAAGCATTGGAGCATAGATCCATTTGTATCTAGTAAAAGAGCAATTGTTGAAGGTAATGATGGGCAGCTCGGTATTAACATTCCTACTTCAAAGAAACACTCTTATGTATAAAGTTACTGACTTTGCCAAAACTGAATGTTAGGGAATATAATTAAGTCTGAATGAAGAAATGTGTAAGTGGTAAATATCACCATGCAAGAGATTATGGCTCTGTGTTACATATCAATCAACCTAATGGGGAAAAATATTAATTTTTGAAGAGGGAGGAGAATAAAGTTTATGGACCATGGATAATCTATGGATTAAACAGAGGATCAACCTGGCTTAAATTTCTCAAGATTAACAAATCATAATATGTCTCTTGAAAATGGAGTCTTACTATTATGACCTCCGAATCCTTGCTTTAATATTCTTTCCCAAATTTTAACTTTCCTTTTAAAAAAAATCTTGTTTATTGTTCAGTAAAAAAGAATTTTCACCAAGATGCTTTTAACGACTCTGTCCAAAAATGTTCAATAAACTTCTTCCACCGACTAAAGTTCATCTTTATGCTGTGATGAGTTTTAGGAAATAGGGAAGAAATTCACAGACTCAATAATTGTTACCAAGCAACTGCTGATGGCTTTTCATCAATTCA
Source organism: Bothrops alternatus (assembly GCA_034064705.1). NCBI lineage: Eukaryota > Metazoa > Chordata > Lepidosauria > Squamata > Viperidae > Bothrops > Bothrops alternatus. The sequence goes on from JARGCV010000081.1 coordinate 23,584,804, forward strand.
GATGAACGGCATTACAGGTAAATTGATCCAAACCCATGAATATAAAATGAAATAAAACCTATCCACTTGCTAATATGACTGCATTGGTCCAATTTTGTTTTTTTCGATAGGAGAAAAAAGAACTAGATTAGCAAATAAAAACAGAAAAGGTATCTCAGGAACAACACATCAGACTACACAATAGTTAATAATCCTTCCCCCCAAAAAACAAGGTATGTAGTACAATTTGGCTGATGTGAACAAAATGATCCTATATAATCCTGAAAAGCTAGTCCATTGTAAAGGCTAGCTTTCTGATTTTTTTTATAAGCTTTACAAGTCTCAGGTGCTTTGTGTTCATCACAGCTTTATAGAGTGACCATTAACAAGTTATTTCCATGAAACCTGGGTTCTCAAATGCTGCTTTAGATATTTGGAGGAGATTCCACAGATGTCAGGCCCAGAAATGAGACAGTAAAATCCAATTGAGTCCAATCCTCTATTTGCTTATACCTAATAGGCAGAATCTTGATGAACTAAAGCTATAACTTTCTTACCTTCTAGATATTTCCTAAGAGATCTTAGGATGTGGCTACCCTAAATCACTTTCACCTGCCTCTTTTTGGAAAAGCTCTGTGTTATCCCCCCCACTATTCTTGTAGGTTCACATTCCATCACAGCACAGAGGCCACACCGAAAAGACCCACCACTAACAGTCCATCAAACGTAGTTCCCTAGACAATGGAACCTGTAAAATACACATACTGTGAGATCTAGAAGGATATGCAAGTGGAACTGGGAAGAGGCAGTCCCTCAAATACCCTGGTCCCATGCTATTTATGGCTTTAAAGGTCAACACCAACACCTTGAATTGGACCTGGAAACAAATTGATAACCAATGCGACTTGCACACAGAGGTGTAACATGTGCTGTGCCAATGACAAGATATAGCTTGTTGTGTCACTGCATTTTGCACTAGCTGAAGTTTCCATGTAGAGCACATGGTAATAATCCAACTTAGAGGTAACCAGAGCATGAGTGATCATGAGTAGGGCCTCTTGATCAGGAATGGGTGCAACTAATGCACAATATGAAGTTGTGCAAAGCCATAACTACTACCTATTTCTCAAGCAATAATTGTAAAGAGGACTTCCAGATTGCATACAGGGTCCGTTTGGGGCAATCATCCAGAACTAGAGATGTTATAGTCATAGAACAATAGATGGACAGGATGCTCCAAGTTTTTACAGAGAGTTAGTATACCTGATTAGTGATGCACATAACCTGTTACCCATCAAAATAGCTTATTTTGCTGAACATCTAACCTCAGTTTGGCTGAAGCTCATAAATACTTAAGGTTGCTCAGTATCTTCTTACTTTTTAGTTTTTAGAAAGATTTATGTCCACACATAGGTTAAAATTGCAGCAGTAATTCAGACAGAGGATGGAAGATCAGCTTACATCCAAGACTCTTGTGAGATATTTTCCAGCTAGTGGAGAGAAAATGGACCAAAGCAAGACACCAGTTTGCTGACACTTGCCCAGTAGAAGGGCTTTAGAATTAATGGCTTAATCAACTGCCCTTGGTGGGGAAGGAATAGGAAGCAAAATATACAATTTATGCTGCATTTATAATTTCCTCAAGACCTTATTTGACACACACACACTGCCTGCACCCAATTTGCTTGTTTTTTTTAAATTCAGGGGAAAGCAGATGCTTCATATTCCCTGGGGTACACAAGTCCCATATTCCTTGGGCACCACTAAACCCATGATTCACACTTTCAGAAATTCTGTTCTCTGCTTTCCATTATGCTGCTTCCTTGGCATTCACTGACAGTTTTTCACTGCTACCTAAATAGCAGGCAACCATTCTCCATGAAGACGTGAACTACTAAACAAATTTAGATTAGTTCAGAAACATATTTCCCTTCCTGATTCTCGCTACTGCAGAGAATGAGAGATTAGTTGTCTAGTTCTTATTCTCACTTCCTAAAGATTTCTTTGGGCAGCTAGAATCTGCTTATTTTTGCACTGTATTATTTTCATAATGGATGTTTTCCAATCACCTCCTTTTTAAAATCAAAACATATATCAATATACATATTCTCTTTCAGATCACTCACTTAAAAGTGCATTTGGGTTCATTTAAACTGCTAAGAATTGTATTGCAAGATGTTGAAAATGCAGACTAGGATGGAGATCACAGGAGATGCAGACTGGATAATTTTGGATACAATTTTATGAAGATAATATTCATCAAGTCTTCATGTATTTCCGTCTGATGCCTTACAATTATCTGAGGATGACAATGGGGTCCAGGTGAGGAGGGACATATTTGTAAACTTTGCTCAGTAAGTACAGTATTCTATGTAAAGGAACCATTGACTGAAGCAGGATGAAAATTCTGTTCTCTTCTTGCAATTGTTGTTTTTAGAAATTCAGAATTCTTCACTATCTTTAACCCAGTGTAACTCACTCTTTTAATCAGCCAATGATCTTCTTCACAACTACCCATCAGATACTAACTTTCAGGGACATGAATCCTTTCAATTTCTATTCCTCACATTCTGCCATTTCAATCCACAACCAAGTGACCTAGAACATCCTCTTCAGAGCTTCCAGCATCTCCTCATTCTTTTCCATCAGCTTTCAAACTAGAAAGTAGGATGTCCTCTTGAATAAGTCCATCTCATAACTTCCTGCATGACAACATAGGTGTAACATGTGCATGACAGGTTATAAGACACCTTTAATAAAGTGGTAGATTCCTCTAACTCGTGTTTTCAAAATTCTATTATATTTTGAGCGTTTGTATGAATGGCCTATCGACTTATTTCTTAACTTTATCACAGCTAGTACATTTGCAATTTTTTTATTGCTATAAAAACGAACTAAGTTAGTAAGTTTTTAACTAACTTCTAACTTCCCTTAACTTAGGGAATAAAAAGAAGTGCTTATATTGGAAAAGCTTGATACAGCTAAAAAGGCATTCAGCAAAAATGAATATTAAAATATACAAATGCATTTTAATATCTGGGATAAAGTAAATTAATGTATCTGGTTGTTCTCTTGTACTCCTGGTTCCTCTGGGAACAGAATAATTTTACGGCCAAAATTATTTAATTCACTTTTAATTATTTTAAATTATGTATATTTATATGTTTTTTATATTTTTAGGCTGTACACCACCCTGAGTCCTTCGGGAGAGGGGCGGTATAGAAATTTGATAAATAATAAAATAATAATAATAATAATAATAAAAACTAGATAGATTAATCCATATTAGAATGCTTGTGATATATTTGTTTTTGCAATAGTCTCCTCTAAAAACACAAACCTGTATGGAATGAAAACAACAACAGAACAGCATGGGAAAAGTTGCAATGTTGTTTTTAATATTAGTACAGTTATTTTTTACATAAGGTGGAGTAGCTTTCTAAAATTGCATTCTCCTTCCACATTCTGAAATGGCACATATATCTGCTGATCTAAGCTAAATACAAATGTTAGAAATGGAGTATCGATCCATTCAGAAATGAATTAAGATAGCTACTACAACGTACAGTACTATTTTTATAAATGGGGTGAAAAAAATGGCTATTTCAACATCCACTCAACAAGATGTTAGAATCTGATATTTTCATAACTTGGGTGAAAAAAAGATGCCTATTTCAAAATCCATCTCAAAATATTTTCTGGCTGACCTTGAGTAAAATGCTTTCACTTTCCTTAGACTATTTCACAGGATAGTTATGGGGGGGCAGGGAGGGGACAGAGAATATGTAGTAGTAGCAGTAATAGTAGATGTAGCATATTAGTAGATTTATCACATCTACAAGTAAGTGGAAAATGCACGTAGAATGAAAAGAGTAATTATTACTATAATACACTACAGTCAATTGTAAAATCACAATACATAAACTTTTAGAGTAATAATATATTTGTATTCAAATATAATCCACACCTACACATGTGTGTGTGCACCCGCGCGCACTTGCAACTTAACAGCTTCCAAGAAAACCTTTTTATATTTTTTTTAAATTTTAAATGATCTGATTCCCAGCACAAAATCATTTTGATATTCAGTCTAGCCAACAGCTTTCAAAAATCTGAACTGCCCAAATACAGAGCATGAGGTGTTATGGCATCATTATTATGTATTGCATTGCATTGCATTGCATTGCATTGCATTGCATTATATTATATTAGCATCTTTCCGAAATGCTCAATTACCTTAATGATTGACAACATAAAAAGAGATGGGGAGATATAAGAAAGTTCCCAAATAGTAAAGTACCAAAAACAGTGTCCCAGATGGGAATCGGTGGGTGAAGGAAGGTCTTTGGTAGTCTCAAGGGTGCTTTTTCTCCAAAAGGCAACTGGACTGTTTTTCCTTTGAAAAGGAAGAAAAAAATATTTTGCTTCTCATCCAATACGCTTCATCAGTTCTGATGGCGGCGGAGATGAAAGGATAGGTACTGGATCCTTCCAGTACCTATCCTTCCATCTTCTCCACCATCAGAATTAATTAAGCTTCTTGGATAAGAAGCAAACCTTTTTCTTCTTCTTCCCCAGAGGAAAAAAACAACAGTCCAGTTGCCTTTTGGAGAAAAAAGCACCTTTCAAACAACTATGACCTGGATGACTGAGAATCTCCACAGACAAGGTCTTTGGTAATTCAGCCACTGCATAAAACAGTAAACCAGATAGGATACACCTGGATCATTAACCATCAGTTTGACACTCCCAGTATTAAGAAATCAATTCATCCTGCAAATATTCATTATGTGGACACTACAGTTTTTAACAGTTTTTCTAAAAAAAAAAAATTCCCACCACTGATAGACTCTAAAGGCATCAGTTATGATTGTTCAGATAAAATCATAAAGTCCAGCAGAAGTTCAAAGGTAGAAAATTATAACTCAGCAGTGAACCTTGAAGAACCCCTACACATAATGGGTGGAATTAGGAAATGGAACCATTACATGAAACCAAAAACATCTTGACTAAAACAAAATGAAATCCACACAAGTTTTAGCAGCTTGCATCTTTTGGGGCCAAGACAGAATATTTTCTCCTGAATGAAGTGGAAGCAGGGCTCTTTCTAGAGATAGAATATGGTAGAGAGGGAATGTGTGTCCCTAAAAGAACTGTAGGATTTTGAAAAAGACTGGCCATAACTATATGTTATATCTGCTGAATTAAAAACATCTTCTGCAATTATTACAAGATCTGGTTTGTGGAAATGTCTCTTTCATTACCTATTTATATTTAGATATAATATTTCTGCAGATTTTTTATTGCTTGCAACCCTGCCAGCTTCCACTCTGTAAATTAAAGATAGGATGTTTAAATTTATGTAAAACACATGTAAGGAAACATAAATACTGTCATTTCCACTGAAGAACTGAGTAAAATCTGGACCATATTTTATTAATGAACTGAAAAACAAAATACAGAATATGTCAGAATAATCTCTCTTCCCAGATCCTGTACTTTCAATTCCAATGAAGAACAAGTCTTGCTTGCAAATTTCAATGGCACAAGATTCCACAACATTTATTAGATAAATAATAGATAGATAGATAGATAGATAGATAGATAGATAGATAGATAGATAGATAGATAGATAGATAGATAGATAGATAGATAGATAGATAGATAACCTTTATTGTCATTTTTTACTGTGGGCACAATGGCACACATTAAAAATGAAATTTAGTTGCTTGCGCTCAAAGTGTACACATACATAATACACATTTAAACATCCTATATACAACATATGTATAGACCTACACCCTTACATATAAGTAACATATAAATATTAATCACCGTCCGTCTTGAATACATAACAGAAGGAGGAAGTTTAGAGTTTACAAGGTTAATACTGTATGGAACAAATCTGTGACTGAATCTGGATGTTCTGCTTCGGATACCACGGAGCCTCCTCCCAGAAGATAACAAGGAAAACAGAACATGAAGAGGATGTGTCATGCCCCAGACAATCTTGCGGACCCTGCTCAAGCAATACTTATATGCTATGTCCTGGATGGAAGGGAAGGAACTGCCAAAAATGTTTTCCAACTTCCAACAATGAAACAATTGAAGAAGAATGCCATCTTTCTTGCTTTGAATTCATACTCACTATACACACACACACACACACACACACACACACACACCTCTATCTATTGGTAATATATATAAAAAAATAGAGGTCTCCTTGTGTATTTTACTCCGCTAGTTGTTGCCAACTACAGGGGGCAATGCTCATCTCTGTTTCAAGGCCATTGAGCCCGTGCTGTCTGATGACATTTCCATGGTCATGTGGCCAGCATGACATCATAGAAAACTATTACCTTCCTACCAAAGTGGTACCTATTTATCTACTTGCATTTGTATGCTTTTGAACTGTTAGGTTGGCAGTACTGAGACAAAGATGGGTGCTCACTCCATCACAAGAAGCTCAGGTCTCGAACTTGGGCTACCAGCTTTCCAGCTAACAAGCCCAACATCCTAACTGCTGAGCCACTTGGGGTAGTATGGGTCTTCCTCAATCTCAGGGCCTCTACCAGAGGCCTGGAAGTTTGAAGATTCCACACAGTATCTTAGATTTGGTCTACAGTTCTATGCATTGGGAAAAATACATTATCTTGCCGTTGTGGATGTGTGCAAAAGAGAAATCTTTTTACTGAAACATATGCAACAGACACAAAATAGGCTATTGGGAGCAGCAGCAAAATAACTAAGTATTTATATTCCACTTTTCATCATTATTGCTTTAGTTTTTATAACAATGCACATTTTCTATTTTTCTTTCCTCTTTACCGCTTTTTATTATTTAATTGTTGAAATTGTTAAAAACTTGATGTTTAATTTGGCTTATAAAATAAATGTGTTTCTTTCAAAAATAAGGCATAACTACAGGAGTTACAACTTCTATTTTATTCACTACTTCACAATTAACATACAGATTCTGCAACTGTGGTGGCTATTTTGTTTCAGATAGTGTGCATTTTACACAGATTATAATATTTTAGAATTATACTTGCATATTTTTTTAAAAAATCATAGTTTCTGTTACTCTTTTTATTAGAGAGGCATTGTGTTATGTTGTTATTTTATCTTATTCATTTTATTTCACTTTCGTAGGTATATTTTATAACTTTTGCTGGCCAATGACTGAATAAACATTATTGGTATTGGTAGTATTTGATATTTATTTAATGTAATATATGTAAATAGAGACAACATTTATACTGTAAAAAACTGTTTACTATACTTCTGGGCACCTAAAGTACCTTAGGCAACATCTGTGGAACTCCCAAATTAAATATTTTTATTTATTATGCAATGGGCAAAATGTTGCCTAATCAATAAATGATTTGTGACTTCAGTTTCCTTCCTTCAAGCAAAAATGGAGAGATGTCAAAGTTATTTTGGCTGTATTCAGATTGAGCTTGGTTTGGTTTGTTCATAAGAATGAAACTGCATTTAGAAATCCTGTTGCGAATAAAAGAATACACACACACACACACACTGTAGAATGCATGAGCTGAAATAATACTTATAGATCATCTAGTCTGCTTGGAGCAATAATATTTAGATGTCTTTCAAAATGTTTAAGAGTTTTATAAACTTTTTTCATATCTAAAAAAACCTTATATGTCCTTTCATTTTCTTTTGAAATCAATATGCTAATAATTAAAAATGGAATGAGGCCCTAATATTTTTGACATATATAAAGAAATTCTTAAATTCTTTCAGCATTCCACCAGACCTTCAAATTTCAAATTTCACTCTAAGCATGTCTCTAAGCAAATTGGAAAGGGATTTTTTTTCTTCATTTGATTTTGAGAGATTAGGTATTCTTGAACTTAAAGCATTTTAAGTAGTCTTAGAAACTAAAGAAAGGGAGTTTTGATCCTTTAAGTATAGGAATTTTAAGTTATCCTAGTTGTAATTATTTTTAATTTTATTTTTACTTATAGAAGCAAAGTCACTTCTCTTGAACAAAAAAAGAAGAAGCCTTTTTAGCTGTTTTGAAAGCAAGCAATAAATTTTTCATGTATACCGGTCTGATTAACAAAAGTCTGGCTTTTCACCATACACGATGTGGAAGGATTAACATAAAAGTGAATGACATCTATAAAAGTTAATAGGCAGAACACTAAAAGCTGCCAAGTGTAAGAGTTGAATCAAAATCTTGTCTAGTGAATACCAAAATGAAAAGGCATTAACCTCTCTCCATGTATATAAAAAAAATACTCCCAGATCTTTCAACCACAAACATATAGAGGACAGAAGACAGAATAACAGAATTGGAAAGACTCTGGAGGTCTTCTAGTTCAACACCCTGTTCTAGCAGAAGTCCTATACCATTTGGACAAATGGCTGTCCAATCTCTTCTTTAAAAGCTCCAGTTATGGAATACCCACAACTTCTGGATACAAGCCTCTCCACTGATTAATTTTTCTGTCAAGAAATTTCTCCGTCCTTCTAGGTTGCATCTTTCTTTAATGATCTTCCACTTATTACTTCTTGACCTGCCCTCAGTTCTTTGGAGAATAGGTTGACTGACCCCTTCTTCTCTGTGACAGCCATTCAAATATTGGAAGACTGCTAGCATGTCACCCCTAGTCCTTCCCTTTGTTAAACTAGAAGACATATCCAATTCCTACAACCATTTATCATATGTTTATGCAATTAAGCTATATTGATTAATACATTGGATAAGTGCTGGATCCTGCATTTTAGAAGAGCTCCAGGAATATACCTTATGAAACAGGATTAAAACTGACGAAAACCCATCAAATCTGGGAATAAGAGATGGAATCAGAGTTCTACAGTGGAATCACATGTGGGTCCTTGGTGCTCTCTGAACCTGGTTGGTTTCTTATAGATATTTCATTACTCAAACCAGGTAACTTATCAGTGCTTATCAGATTGTTACATTAAACACCTGTAAGAAAACAATCAAGCTCAAAGAGCATTAAGGACCCTTCATTTCAACACTAAGATATTGGAATCCTTGCACTCCCATAAGATGATTTTAGGTTCAAGACATCTCTAGATAAAAAGGGAGTATGGGTGGATGAATATGTCACTTTTGCTTATCTCCACAATAATCTATGGTTGCTTACTAATTCTAAAGTCCTTTTCCTTTCCAATTTACGAAGAAATTTTCACTTATCATGCCTAAATAACTTAATGAAATTCCCATCTGTGGAATAATAGATGCATATTACTAAGCAGATCTGTTTCAGAGACTCAAATACAATAGATTTATTTATGTAAAAACATATATAGCCAATTCTCCTTTACAAAGATCAACATAATGTCATACAAGTTACTGTTGTTGACTAATTTTTAGAGAGGTCTTGCTAAGCAAATATTATTCAAGACCTTATGAAAGCCTAACTTTGTTATGTACGTAATTCACATCACTTTGTAGAGACCATATTTAGAAAAAAAACTGCAGTTTTTGCATTTGACATTTAGTATGATACTGTCAGAACCCTCAATTATTAATCATGCATATTCTTTGGGTTTAGCGCGCAGGGAGGAACTGGAGAAGACCTGACAAACTCGAGAGAGGCATCTTATTGGTTGCTTTCCCACAGCTCTATGTCACCTGTGGATTGGCCTGTTTGAACTAACTGGATGGACAGTTGGGGTGGTGTTATTGTTTTGCAGGTTTAATCTATTGATTTGGGTGGGAAGCCCACAGATCCTACCTAGCTTTCCTGCTTTCTGTACCTGCCAATAAAAATTCCTTTTGAAATGATGCCATGTTTCAAGAGTTCTGCTTTCTTGGTAGAGAATTGGAGGCAGGTCCTTACAGATACTGTGTTTCCCCCAAAATAAGACCCAGTCTTATAATTTTTTTGGCACCAAAAGAGACATTAGGGATTATTTTTGGGGAAACACAGCATCTGGGTGATCAGAGGCAGCAACCTCATGGGGGCCGATGGTGTCCGGCAGTAGCAGCAGCAGCCTGCCAGCCCCTTGGGGCAGTGCAGGTAAGTATGAGTGCAGAGGCAGAGGTGGGGGAGGCAGGCGATCTAGATGTGCCTGGCTCATGGGAGGCTCATGTGGTGGCACCGGCAGCAGGTTGAAACAGAGGCATGGAGCGGATGGTACATCAGGATTGCCTGTCCCTACGCAGTCACGGGCAAGCCGATAAATAGTGGGATGGAGTGGGTGGCACGTCATGATCACCTGCCTCCCCCCCGTACCTGCTGCCGATCCCACGGCCGTGCGAGCCTCACACAAACACAGCATGTCCAGATCACCTGCCTCTCCCTGCCTCTGCCTCTACACTCGGACTTACCTGTGCTACATGGGCTGCTGCTGCCAAACACCATCAGCCCCTACATGCTCGCTTCCTCCTGTGCTGGCCACGCCCACCCCCTGGGCTTATTTTTGGCGTAGGACTTATATTAAGTGCACCCTAAAAACCAGGTAGACCTTATTTTCTGGGTGGTTCTTATTTTCAGGGAAACATGGTAGTTATTTTAAATAAATAACAGAATAACAGAGTTGGAAAGGACTTCCAGTCCAACCTCCTGCACAAGCAGAAGACGCTATATTATTCTGGACTTTTATATCTCTTGAGTATATAAGAAAACGTGGAGTAATTTTGAGAAAGACACAGAATTCTCTGACACATTAAAAAAAATAATGTCGAAGAAACCCAATCATAGCCTGGTTGGCAAGAGTTTTACTTTTGTAAAGAACTGTTGACATAGTTTTATGAGCTCTACATTTAACTTTCTTTCTTTCTTTCTTTCTTTCTTTCTTTCTTTCTTTCTTTCTTTCTTTCTTTCTTTCTTTCTTTCTTTCTTTCTTTCTTTCTTTCTTTTTTTCTCTTTCTTTCGCCTTAAGAGTCCAGTCTTAACTCCTGGCAATGGTTCATACAATCCCTTCAGTTTACTCAGCAACATTTTTAGAAGTGGTTTACAATCCTTCATCTGCAATCCCAAGAACATATTTATCATATCCATTACAAATATGAAAATACTACCTAGTTATGGAACCTTCTGCATGACATTTTGACAAGAATGTCAACTATGATTCATAAGGACGTGAACAGTGGTAGAAAGAAATAACATCTTATGTCTCTTATGTCTTATCCAAGTAATAAATGTCATGAAGTATAAGATATGCCCTGAAGTAAAATGCGAATGCCTAGTATGTCTTTTATTTCATTCATAGATTTAAAGAAAGCCTAATTCCAAGTGACTCTCAGAAAATTACACTGACAAAGCCAGAACAGTAGAGAGTCGGGTTATATGTGTCCAGAGAGAAAGAAAAACCACAGAAAAATCACAAAATATTATAGACACCCTACTCCAAAGTTTTGGACAACAGACAAACTTTCAGTCCCATACAAAACACAATTATATCCTGCCTTTATTTCTTATAACTCAATACAGTGCACATAGTGTTCCTAGGTCCTGAAAAAAAAATATCCTTCAACCACTTCCATTTCCCTGGGTTCTCCCACTCCCACAAGCCTAATAGTACACCATTTCATCATTTCTCCATTCACTTTATTTTTTTTTTTACTATAGTCATTTTGAGTTTTTCTATATAAAAAAAACCCAAGTGCCTGGAAAAATGTGGAAACAATGCACTACTCGATGATTTTTTTTTTTAAGCCCAGGGAAAAATAAATAGCAGTGGAAAATAAAAATGGCATTTAAAATAATATTTCTATTAAGTTTCAAATCAGAAACCTTCTCCTTGAAAGGCAGATGTTGTAATTACTGAATATACTTGCATTATTAATGAATGTAGGTCTAATAATCATTGTAGAATAACACAGCAGGAAGAAATGTGGTTTTTTTATTTTAAAGTTATTTGCTTGTACTTGCATGTTTCTAAATTTTGGTGCCTAAGATTTGGAGTATTAACATTGTATATATATTTAAATGTGTCTGTATGTTTTACTATATACACATATGCCTATATGAGTTTGGTGTAGTGATTAAGGTGCTGGCCTAGAAACCAGGTGATTGTAAATATGAAAGTCAGCTGGGTGATTTTGAATCAGTCAATCTCTCTCTGATCAACCCACTTTAAGGGTTTTGTTGAGCAAGAATGAGGAGGAAAGAGTATTATCTACAGTATAATCACCACCTTGAGTTACTTATAAAGTAATAAAGACAGAATAAAAATCTAATAAACATCTATGGTGATTGACAGATAGGAAAGTAAATTACTTGCAATTATTTTCTTGAAACAAAAAGAAAGGCCGACATAACATCAGTGGAATTGTCCATTAGGAAAACATGGTAGACTGCTATTCAGACTTTTCTTATACTGTATTGGCTTAGTGTCAAGTTGGCATGAACAGAGGAAAGGGACAGGGTAAAGATACAGTGTGAATATTCCTTCAGTAGCAAATCTGGTTTGCCCTTAATGAGCTCATGATCCTCCTAGTAATCATGGGATCTATTCATCAGCACATCAACTGATTTATAGAAAGTAAATCTTTCTTAAGATGCTTCCACTAACCACTAACAAAACATACCACACTGCCTGTTTTGCAGCAGTTGCTAAGAGCTCTGAAGATCTCTTGCTGTTCTACAACCTTTTCTAATAAAAGTCTTGCCAGAGATTTATCCTTGATTCTGAAAGTTTGAGACTATTCCATTTTTAAGAGCTGTGAGTGCCACATGGGACAATATTAAATAAAAATGAAAGAAAATAATGTGTTCTGCTTTAATAGCATATAGACTTGTCTTTTTTTTAGTTAAGACAAACTATATATATCAAGCTACTGGAGATTTTGCTTTTTAATATCTGTAAACAAAGCTTTGAATGTGGTGTACATCTGGGGGAAGATATAGAAAAAAATATTAGCTACAAGTAATAGCTACAAATCAATAGCAACTGTTTGGAAGTGATTTATGTGATAAGGTGGCTCTTCTAATTTTATTTTGTTTAAGCCCATTTCATATTTACATGCTACAGGTTCAATATTTATTTAGGAAAAAGATGTAGAAGTAAGAGGGCTTATTTTAGACAATAATTAAATCAAGCAAAGCAGAAGAAAAATCAGGCAATCCATCCAAACATAATTAAATCGGCTATTGAAACAAGGAGAAGAAATGATATTGAAATTTCAATGGAAATTTCATTAAAGCTAGCAGTGGATTTTTTAAAAGCCTTAACATTCATAAAAAGATGAAAATGTTGATCCTGAACACGTCACACACACACACAAACACACACAAACACATGTATTGGAAAGGCAAAGAAAAGATGTGCTAGCTGTCTGAGTATCTGCTAGAACAGGGTCCCCAACCCCCGGTCCGTGGACCGGTACTGGTCCACAGCATGCCAGTAACCGGTCCACGCAAACAAGCAAAGCCCCATTTGTGGGATGCAGGCAGCACACAAAACCCGGCACCTTCCAGTCCGCAGAAAACCTTCTCTCCATAGAACCAGTCCCTGGTGCCCAAAAGGTTAGAGACCTCTGTGCTAGAGAACTGTTCCCTGTCATGTGTGAATCGTCTACCACAATCATGTATCCAGAGCAAGTTTGACCCTCTTCTAGCTAGCTTCATGGCCTTTCTCTTCCTATGCTAATGCACCCTTGAAATTCTGTAAATAGGAGGGAAAGCACTGATTAGACCCACTCGGTAATTGCAGCAGACAAACTTGCTTTGCAACCACCTGCTTGGTACACATGGATGTGTCATGAACAGGCTGGCATGGCTTTTGATTCCAATACTGATGTCAGCCTTTTACTCTCTGCACAGCAGAGTGGGAAAATGCTCTAAGTGGTTTTCTGGCTATTTGCCATTAGCTGGATGGCAGGCTGCAATTCATAATCTCTAAATAAACAATAATTCATAAGGTATTAAGCAGCTGTACATTCCAGTGCTTTAATGTGGTTAAAATTGGTGTGGCCTAACTTTGCAAAATCCTTTCTCTCCCCCCCCGCTTTTTCATCCCTTTTTTTTATATATATAAAATTCTTTTATTGAAACACTCAACATCAAACATAAGATCGTATTGAGAAGCAATCATCATATAACCTGCAGTACAACACTAAGGGTTATTCTTTGTAAACGTCTGATTTGGTAAACATTCTTCACTCCTCACTTCAATCCTCTATTATACACCTGTTACATTTTTTTATCCTCTGTGATCCCTAACAATAGGTTCTGAGGTAGTAGTTTAACATTAAACATAAGATCATATTAATAATCAATCATCATAGAACACAACATATAACACTAGGTATTAATCTTTGTAAACGTCTGGTTTGGTAAATATTCTTTACTCCTCACTTCCAGCCTCAACTATATGTCTGTTATATTTTATCTTTTATGATCCCTAGCAAAAGATCCTGAGGTAGAGATTCAATAACCTGGGGTAAAAATTCAGTCTGCTTTTTCGTTATTAAAGTAATCAACATTAAGCATAATATCATATTAAGAAGCAATCATCATAGAACATAACATACAACAATAGGTAAACATTCTTCACTCCTCACTTCAAGCCTCTACTATACACCTGTTACATTTTTTAACCTGTATGATCCCTAACAATAGGTCCTGAGGTAGTAATTCAATAACCTGAGGTAGAAATTCAGTCCGCTTTTTCAATATTAAAGTATTCAACATTAAACATAAGATCATATTAATAAGCAATCATCATAGAACACAACATATAACACTAGGTATTAATCTTTGTAAACGTCTGGTTTGGTAAATATTCTTTACATCCCTTTTCTATTCCTCAGTCACTCTCCAGATAATGCCATTGAGATGGGCGCCCACATAAATCAATCCAATAAACAAATGAAATCAAATTTTGCAGGGAACAACGTGTGATAAGGAAACCTGAGAATGTGAGGTTTCTATTTTTTGTTTGCCTTTGCCCCTAAACCTTTAGGCTTATATTCAATATAATAATCCCAAAACACAACCAACCCAACAATAAAAAGTCCTCCCAGAACAGATGTAGGTTAATATGTCAGTGCTAAAATATGCCTGGGAAGAAATGTTGAATATTGATATGGATCAGAATGATTTTCACATAACCCCTTGAATATGCAAACATTAACAGGAGCAAAAATAAAAGGAAAAAAAGATTTCCTACCTCATCAGGAAATAATAGAGGAACAGAAGAACCTGGCTGTGGGATTAAACTATTTGTAAGATTACTCTGCAAATCACCACCAAAGGAAAGAAGCAACTAAGAAATAGCCTAGACCAATGGCTCCCAACCCTTTTGGGCACCAGGGACCTGTTCCATGGAGAGAGGCTTTTCTGCAGACTGGAGGGGGTGTAGTTTTGTGTGCTGCCTGCATCCTGTGGTTGAAGCTTGGCTTGTTTGCACGGTCCAATTTCTAGCAAGCCACAGCCAGGTGCCAGGTACCCCTGGCCTAGACAACACTCAAGAATGTAAAAGAAAGAGGGTGAAGTTCGTTCTCTGAACTTGTGGGTTGGTTTCCAAACATTTCATTACCAGGCTAGGTAACATCTTCAATGGAATTTAGGGGATGTCAGTCTTCTTCTGTTTATAAGGCTTCAAGTGTGGGTGTGTGAAGTGAGGATCTTGTGCTGGGTTTGTGCTGGGTCAGGTGTGGGTGCGTGAAGTGAGGATCTTGTGACGAGTCTTGTGCTGGGTCAGGTGTGGGTGTATGAAGTGAGGATCTTGTGATGGGTCAGGTGTGGGTGTGTGAAGTGAGGATCTTGTGATGGGTCAGGTGTGGGTGTATGAAGTGAGGATCTTGTGATGGGTCAGGTGTGGGTGTGTGAAGTGAGGATTTTGTGATGGGTCAGGTGTGGGTGTGTGAAGTGAGGATCTTGTGATGGGTCTTGTGATGGGTCAGGTGTGAGTCATCAATGAGTCTTGTGATGGATCTTGTGATGGGGAAGTTACATCAGGTCAGGGTCATTGGGAGGTGAACTGCTGGAAGGGAAGAGGGGGGTCTTGTGTGGATTGGTTGAGGGTCAGTGCTGTCCCTGGTTGGCTGTGCAGTTGATTTGGATTCTGAGTGTAAGAAAGCTGGGGAAACAACAAGACAAGGCTGGAAAACAACAAAAAATGTACCCTTTTTACCACATCACCATGAGTCTCACACAGTTGTAAGTGCAGGAAGTCCTTCACTTATGACCACAATTGAACCCAAAATGTAAGTTACTGGGTGAAAATGAGTTTTGCCCCATTTTACAACCTTTCTTGCCACCTTTGTTAAGTGAATCACTGCATTTGTTAAGTTAGTAGCATGGTTGTTAAGTGAATCTGCCTTCCCCATTGACATTGCTTATCAGAAGATTGCAAAAGAGAATCACATGAGCCTGGGACAATGCAACCGTCATAAACATGAACCAGTTGCCAAGCATCTGGATTTTGATCACATGGCCAAGGGGATACTACAATGGTCATAAATGTGAAAAATGGTCATAAGTCACTTTTTTCAGTGTAGTTAGAACTTCGAATGGTCATTAAACAAACTGTTGTAAGTTGAGGATTACCTTTATATAGAAAATTAGTAACATCCCAGGACTATCTTTAGTGCCTTACCTAAGAACATTTCTGCTATTTTAAGAAAGGAAAATGGGAAAAAATGACTCAGAAAGTGATTTTACATGACATGCCTCCTCAACTGAGGATCAAGTTGATTTGTTAATCTACAAAGTTGCAATGGTTGTATGTGTGCCAATAGACACATAGGTTGTTTCTTTTTTCTCCCCCCCTACAGACATAACAGCTATGAAATAGCCCTGACATAAACCTCTTTCACTTTGCAAGGAGAAAGTGAATTCAGGGGAGTGAATAACTGCAGGAACCTTTTTCTGACCAAAATTTGTATCTTAGGTCAGATCCATTTCTTTCTCTTGCCACTTTGGGACTTTGGCAGATATTTCCCCAGAGATTCACAGCTAAAAAGGAGGATGGAAAACAGCAAACAGCATTTTATTTTACTCTAGACAGTGAAAAAAACATTGCAAGTATGAGCCAAGCATTTATATCGGGTGCAGGGAACAGATACTTTATCCTAGTGAAGAAATACACCAGATGGACACTGTGTTTAGTATAGTATATGGACAGGGGAGGTAACATTGTAGATCGTGCTCAACAGTTTCTAATGAAAAGTATTTCTTTAATATATCTATTGCTCAGATTGGGTGAGGGTATTTGTTTTGTTTTGTTTTGATAACAATGTTTATGACTTGCTAGCTCAGGACAAAATATTTTTGCACAATTGAACTAGGACTAATTACTTGAGGTTCAAGAGAAAGTAGCATTTTCCTTTGTGATTTGGTTTCTCAAGAACATTCTTACCAAGAGTAAGAGAAGAAGGACTTTGATAATTAGGAACACCCATCCCAGGAATAGTGGGAGATGGGCTGAGGGCAAGATTGATAGATTTATAGATATAGGCAAATATAGAGAGATATGACAACCACCACCTTCTCCTCCTCTCTTCCTCTCTCTCTCTCTCTCTCTCTCTCTCTCTCTCTCTCTCTCTCTCTCTCTCTCTCTCTCTCTCTCTCTCTCTCTCTCTCTCTCTCTCACACACACACACACACACACACACACACACACACACACACACAGAGAGAGAGAGAGAGAGAGAGAGACCAAGAGAGACATAGTATAAAGATATCTTACTGTCAGGTTTCACTGTAAGTCAAAATCTGATATTTTACAGGCTAGAATTATAAATGTGCATATGAAAAGAAAGTCTGTAATGAATGTAATATCCACTAAAGAAGCTTGAATCTAGATGATGATTAGGATCTAGATCTAATCCTATCAGACAGACACATAATAATTGCTTTGAATGACAGTTGCTTAGCACTTTGGGTGGGGGGAGTTAGCAAAGGATTCTATGAAATGGAAGGAAGAAAACTGTTTCAGAAATACTTACAAAACTATTTTATCTCAGCAAGGGGATCATTACAGTAATTTCCAAAATCCTTCTAGGTCAGGGGTGTCAAACTCGCAACATCACGTGATGTGTCGTGACATATCGCAACATTTTTGCCATTGCTGGCAATGGGTTGGGCGCGGTTTTGCTATGATGCATCCAGCCCATGGGCCGGCAGATTGACACCTCTATTCTAGGCCCTTTATTTGCATTAATATTCAGACTCTGAAGATGATGCAGAGAATAATGGCTTATAATCAATTTTATTGTGCTAGAATCAATAAACGTATACACTTTGATTTACTCCATTTAATCATGTTCCAATGGACAAACATTTGCACCTATATTATTTATTTTTTTTATTTATTCATTAAACTTATATGGGTCCCATCTCATTTTGCAAAGCAACTCTGGGCTGCTGTTTTGCTACAATAATACTCAACATAAAGAGCCTCCACTTCAAAAAAAATTTTTGACCTTGGCTAAGCAGTTCACTACAACAATCTACAGAAAAAATAACTATCAAAAAATTTGCTTCAGAAAAGTTTTGAGCAAATGGGAAATACATTGGATGCCTTTGAGAAAAGAATTTGATGGACAATAGAGTTATGGAGACAGAAGAATGGTACAGCTAGACCTGGACTATCATCCATTCATTTAGTTACTGATCAGAGTTATAATGGCACTGAAAAATGTGTCTGACAACCGGTTCTCACATTTACAATTGTCGCATCATTCCCAGGGTCACAGGATCAAAATTTGGGCACTTGGCAATTGACACATATTTACATTGCAATGAATAGGGTCACGTGATTGTCATTTGCAATGTTCCCAGCTAACTTCCAGAAGCAAAATCAATGGGGAAAGAGGTATTTGCTTAATGATGGTGTGATTCGTTTAACAATTGCTTAACAACTATGTCAAAAAAAAAAAAAGTCATAAAATCAGGCATGACTCAAGAACTACCTTGCTCAGCAATGAAAATTCTGGTCCTAACTGTGGCTGTTAAGTCAAGGATTACTTGTAATTCAAAAGGGGATGCCTATTTTTCAGATAGACACAAACCCTTTTCTAAAATAGATATGACTTTCAAAAGTAGAGATTTTACTAAACATTTCCTCAGATCATAATACTGTGAGTTTGGCTTATAAAAGCCACTTTTCAGAATGAGATGAGCAGCACATAAAATGAATGGATGGATGGATGGATGAATACCTATCTTTTTTACATGGAGATTAAGTGAAGTGTTGTTACAGAAAGATTGTTGAGGACTGTAAAAAGAAATGAAAAGCATTTTTTTCCGAAAATAATTTAAGTAAGCGCAATGACATGAGAATAGGCAAGAAAAAATGCAAAATATTCTGGATGAGAGTAAAATGAAAACAAGAATGAAAGAAATGAATCAAGGAATATAGATATCTTTCAACATATTAAGACTTTGCAGCAGCAGTTATGCACATTAAAATAAGAGATATGGAGGTAAAACTGAATTATGTAAAGCAAAGAAAAAGAAAGGAAAATGAGATATACTATATTAACAGAAAGTGTGGCCATACGAAAAACTTTCCACCTAATTTAAATAAAGGACAGGATATCCCATTGGAGAAAATAGATGCATATTATAGAAAACAAAATTCATTGTGGATTACAGAAGAAGAAGGATATATTAAGAATGGATCTATAATGATAAGGGAAGTTTCAGAAGCAATTAAAAAGACTAAGCCAGGAAAGATACCTGGGTTAGACGGACTATCAAGTCTTTATTATAAATGTTGAGGATGAACTTTTACAACCTTTACAAGATATGAAGTATTCTATTTTACAAGGTGGAAAAATGCCAGAAACTTGGAAAGAAGCTAATATAACGTTAATACCTAAAGAAGGATAAGGCTTGACTTTAGCAAAGAATTACAGACCAGTATTATTCATTGTTGAATAATGACTGTAAGCTGATTGCAATGATTTTAGCAGAAATAAATCTTTATTTTGACCCTTTCTTTTTGCCCAAAGTGATTTAGAGCCAACCTCATTCTGATGCTTCATGGTTAAAATATGTCATTTTCCTAGAAAATTTATAAATAGGATGACAATATTCAATTAGAAAACTGACCTAAAAATATTTGAATGGGAGTAAGGGATACTTCTCTTGATACAGATGATATGATCTGTACCTGGGTCACTTGCTATAGAAGCATAGTGAATTGGAAAAAAAAGGAAAAAAAGGATTTATTTGTGAGTACTCACAAATCTGTGTTACCTTTTAGGTAGGATATTCAGCGTAAAGAGATTCAGTGAAAGATCATCACATCTGCAAATCCTGGGAGCAGAACAGCCATCGCTTTCCTTTCACCCAGCCAACAAATGGGACTTCAGCTGCCTAGGTGTAGCAGTTGAAGACCAATTCATCTAGACCAGGAGAGATAGGCCAATTGAGATAGGTTGATGCAACCTCAATGATTCTGAGAAACAGTTCTACCTTAACATAGCAAGGTGACCTTATTAAAAAGGTGTACTTCAGAGAGAGAGGGAGAGAGAGAGAGAGAGAGAGAGAGAGAGAGAGAGAGAGAGAGAGAGAGAGAGAGAGAGAGAGAGAGACAGAGACAGAGACAGAGACAGAGACAGAGACAGAGACAGAGACAGAGACAGAGACAGAGACAGAGACAGAGAGAGAGAGACAGACAGAGAGAGAGAGACAGAGAGAGAGACAGAGACAGAGACAGAGAGACAGAGACAGAGAGACAGAGAAATCAGAAACAAGTAGAGCCTCTCTCTCTCTGTCTCACCAACCCACCCAAACTACAAAATATTCTCGTTTAGAAGTACCAATCACATCAGCACCACAATTTCAATTTTTCCCAATATGCTTAGTCCTTGTTGACTTATTTTAGGATTTCATTATCGTCCCATGTTTGTTTTTCTCTTAAAGACTTTTTATATATTTGGACACATCTTCCTTCTTACATGTCTTAGTTCCACAAGAGTCTACTCTTAGATAATGAACTTGCTATGAGCACACAACACAAATTAACTGGTACATTATTTGCCCTAGAGTAAGATGGAATATTTCCCACTTTTAAAGTTTGTTCTCACTTAGAAGATCTGGAGTACCCCCAGGCATCAATAGCATCTACTATTGCACATTTATTTAACTTTGGAAGTGCTGGAAAACCTCAGGCTTAATAGTTTAAAATATTTGCCATACCACATTTGCTTCATCAAGCTCCCAGGCAGTGAAAAATATCTGTTGAATAGTTTCTAAAGGTTTTTTTTAAAGCCATTTTTGTATCATATCCACAGTTCAAGGCTTCCAGTTAAAAGGAAATGAAGCTCTTTTTACTCTTAATATTATTTGATTCAAAGTCCAGTGATATGCAGTTATTTCATTCAGCTTATAGCTAATGAGAACTATCCGAATAGGAAGGTTTTCTCATTTCAAATTCTCAATTATCTTCTACAATTAAGGTTTGGTAATCTATTTCATAAAGGTACAACTCTTTATTTTTCTACCAAAAAAAAGAATGAAAAGAAAAGAAAAGAAAAGAAAGAAAGAAAGGAAGGAAGGAAGGAAGGAAGGAAGGAAGGAAGGAAGGAAGGAAGGAAGGAAGGAAGGAAGAGGTAGCCTAGAGGGGATATCCACAGAGCGGCTAGTTAATCTGTTCATCTATAATAGGCAGTGAAGAGATCAGGAAAAACAAATGACCACGTCACTTTTAATGAGAAATCTTTAGAAATGCACATGGAAATGGCTTTTGCTTCTGCAAACATTGCAAGATATTGTCAGTGTTATCTTCCAAGTTATATACCATGTTTCCCTGAAAGTAAGACCTTCCCTAAAAATAAGCCCTAGCTTGATTTTTGGGGATGGACCTAATATAAGACCTACCCCCAAAATAAACTGTTTTTGGAAGAGGTGCACACCTAAAAATCAAGCTAGGGTGGGTATGGGGGGGTGTAGCTGCCCCATGCGCCCCGTACCCACTTACCAGGCTTCCCATGAATCAACATGTGCTTCTACCCACCAGGCCACTTCTTCTGAGCCATCCCTTGCCCTATATTTCACAGTTCAGAGGCCTTTCCAGAAGGCCTCTGACTTCTAAATGCAGCCCGAAGTTCCATTCTCAGCTGCAGAATGAAGTTGTTCCTTCAGCCGCAGAAGAAGTGGTCCAGCTGGGTGGGCTGTCAGTGCCGGAGGTGAGTGGAAAAGACCCCCCTGAAAATAAGACTGGGTGCCTCTTTTGGAGGCAAAAAAAAGACTGGGTCTTATTTTCGGGGAAACAAGGTAGGTGGTTAGGAGCAAAAGAACGGCAGCATTCTGTTACTCCCTAGAGCAAGCTCATAGCAAAGCAGAAGGCATTTTCAAAGGAACTAGTACAGTAGTCCTCGACTTACGGCCACAGTTGAGTGCAAAATTTCTGTTGCTAAGCGAGACAGTTGTTAAGGGAATTTTGCCAATTTTACGACCTTTCTTGCCACAGTTGTTAAGTGAATCACTACAGTTGTTAACTTAGTCACATGGTTGCAAAGTGAATCTGGCTTCCCTATTGACTTTGCTTGTTAGAAGGTCACATAACCCTGAGATACTGCAACTGTTATAAGTATAGTGGGCCAGGATACTTGCGGGACAGTCTTGTTATAAGTACAATGTTATAAGTATACTTGTTATAAGTACAATGGGCCAGGACGCTTGCAGGACTGTCTTCTGCCTCATGAATCCCAGCGACCGGTTAGGGCACATAGGGTTGGCCTCCTACGGGTCCCGTCTGTTAGACAATGCCATCTGGCGGGGCCTAGGGCTAGTGCCTTCTCCGTTGCTGCCCCAGCCCTCTGGAACCAGCTTCCCTCAGAGGTTCGTACTGCTTCCTCCCTCCTACGTAGCTTTCCGGAAACTGTTGAAGACACATTTATGCAGACAGGTTTGGAGCGTGTGAGCTGCACTCTGCCCCTGGGCCTTTGACTGTGATTGTGTGTGGTATGAGTGTAATAAATTATCTAGTTTTTATATAATATTGTAAGTAGTAATTTTGATTGATTCTATGTTTATGTTTTTACTTGTATTGTTGTTGTGAGCCGCCCTGGGTCTTAGGAGAAGGGCGGCATATAAGTTTAAACAAACAAACAAATAAATAAATAATACATGCCAGTTGCCAAGCATCCAAATTTTGATCTTGTTACAGTGAGGATGCTGCAACAGTCATAAGTATAAAAAATGTTCATAAGTCACTTTTTTCAGTACCGGTGTGACTTCAAATGGTCACTAAATGAAAGGTTGTAAGTTGAGGACCATCTGTGTCATATCGTTTATGACAGTATCACAACCAGATAGAGATTTAATTTTTATAAAGTTCTTCAGGTTGGTGGAAATTACTAGACCTTCCATAGTTTTACTGTGAGGAATTGCTATGATGTTTCAGTTCTGAATCCAGATTGATGGGCCCTAAAGTGAAACCATTCATTGTTTTTTATAAAATATAATTATATAATTCATAGCCCAGCATAACAAGTAACACTACACATTCCATAATGTATTGTTTAATAATGGCCGCTATGAATTGAGCAGCATGGTGGCTTAGAGGTGAAGACGTTTGCCTCCCACTCGGAAGATTGAGAGTTCAGTCCTAGGCAGCGACAGATGTTTCTCTATCTGGGTGCAAAGAGAAAATATCTGCTGCAAACTCCACATAGCATCAGGAAGGACATCCATCCAGTAAATGCTCAGTTCCACTCAATTGCCCTGATCCCACTCCAAAGCAAGGGTCATAAAAAGGAAAAAATGGTTCCCATGTAATCAATTAAAATAGAAATTTAAGTGTTTAAGGATCTCTTTGATAAACTGGATTATTATTATTATTATTATTATTATTTATTAAATTTCTATACCGCCCCTCTCCCGAAGGACTCGGGGCGGTTTACAGCCTTAAAATTTAAAAAACATATAAATGTACAAAATTAAAATATTTAAAAATAAATTAAACAAATTAGGCCATAAAATCTATAAAACCCAATATATACAAATCCTAAAATCATAAAAATTACAAAAATCCTAAAAATTGCACAATCCCCCTAAAACATTTTCACCCGGTTGGAGCCGGAGCTTCTATGCCAGGCCGGCCTGTTGAAAAAGGAAAGTTTTCAGTTCCCGACGGAAGGTGCGTAAGTCCGTCATCGTACGGAGTTCGGGGGGGAGCTCGTTCCAAAACGTTGGAGCTCCCACAGAGAAGGCTCTCCCCCTGGGGGTCGCCAGTCGACATTGTCTGGCCGACGGCACCCTGAGGAGGCCCTCTCTGTGGGAGCATACCGGACGGCGGGAGGTATTTGCTAGCAGTAAGCGGTCCTGTAAGTATCCGGGTCCGATGCCATGGAGCGCTTTAAAGGTGGTCACTAACACCTTGAACCGCACCCGGAAGACCACCGGCAACCAGTGCAGCTCGCGCAGGAGCGGTGTTACATGGGAGCGCCACGACGCTCCTGTCACTACCTGCGCGGCCGCATTCTGGGCCAGCTGAAGCCTCCGGGTGCACCTCAAGGGGAGCCCCATGTAGAGAGCATTACAATAGTCCAGCCTGGAAGTGACGAAGGCATGAGTAACTGTGCATAGCGAGTCCCGGTCTAGGAAGGGACGCAACTGGCGTACCAGGCGAACCTGATAGAACATCCTCCCGGCCACGGCCGCCAGATGGTCCTCTAAAGATAGCCGTGAATCCAGGAGGACTCCCAAATTGCGAACCCTTTCCGCAGGGGCCACTGTTTCGCCCCCAACAGACAACAAAGGAGTCAATTGACTAAACCGGGACGACGGTAGCCACAGCCACTCGGTCTTGGAAGGGTTGAGCTTGAGCCCGTTCTTCCCCATCCAGACCCGCACGGCCTCCAGGCATTGGGTCAGCACGGCAAGAGCATCGTTGGGGTGGTTCGGCGTGGAAATGTACAGCTGAGTATCATCAGCGTACAGATGGTACTCCACACCAAAACCACGGATGATCTCACCCAGCGGTTTTACATAAATGTTGAACAGTAGGGGCGAGAGGACCGACCCCTGAGGTACCCCACATACAAGGGGTCTCGGGGTCGACCTCTGACCCCCTGTCAACACAGACTGCATCCGGCCGGAGAGGAAGGAGGCGAACCACCGCAAAACAGTGCCCCCTATACCTAACCCCTCCAACCGTTGCAGCATGATACCATGATCGATGGTATCAAAAGCCGCCGAGAGGTCCAATAGCACCAGAGCAGAGGAACAACCTCTGTCCCGGGCCCGCCAGAGGTCATCCACCAACGCGACCAATGCTGTTTCCGTGCTGTAGCCAGGCCTGAAGCCCGACTGGTGTGGATCCAAGTATAACGATTCCTCCAGGTGTCGTGGGAACTGTCTGGCAACCACGCTCTAAACAACCTTCGCAAGAAAGCGAAGGTTGGAGACAGGACGATAATTTGATAAAACAGCTGGATCCAGGGTAGGCTTCTTAAGGAGGGGCCTCACTACCGCCTCTTTCAAGGTGGCAGGGAAGACACCCTCACTTAAAGAAGCATTAATAATTACCTGGAACCAGCCTCGTACCACCTCCCGGGATGCCAGCACCAGCCAGGAGGGGCACGGGTCCAATGAACAAGTGGTCGCCCTAAGTCCCCCAAACAACCTGTCCACGTCCTCGGAAGTCACGGGGTCAAACTCAGCCCAGATAACAGTCTCAAGACCGGACTCCGTCTCTCCCACCGGACACACCCAGTTGAAATCAAAGCCTTCCCGTATCTGAGCGATTTTATCATGCAGATATTTTCCGAAATCCTCAGCTCTACCCTCTAAGGGGTCTCCTCTCACCTCCTGATGAAGGAGGGAGCGGGTCACCCTAAACAAGGAGGCTGGGCGGTTATCTGATGACGCGATAAGAGCAGTGAAGTAAGAACACTTCTCTGCTTTTATCGCCGCTAGGTAGGACCTAATATGGTCTCTTACCAGTGTTCGGTCAGATTCAGCAAGGCTCGATCTCCAACTGCTCTCTAGGCGTCTTTTCCGGCGTTTCATCTCTCTCAGCCCCTCATTATACCAAGGGGCCGATCGAGACGCACGCCGAATCAGAGGCCGCAAAGGCACGACCCGGTCTAGAGCGCCGGCCGCAGCCCTATCCCAGGCTGCCGTCAGCTCCTCGACCGAGTCGTGTATCCGAACCTCAGGAATTGGCCCAAGCTCTGCCTGGAATCGCTCGGGCTCCATCAGCCGCCTGGGGCGGTACCATCTCACCGGTTCCGCCTCCCTGCGGTGGGGTGCAACGGTCAGAAAGTCCAGGCGTAGGAGAGAGTGATCAGACCATGACAGGGGTTCAATGACTATATCCCCTATATTCTGACCACTCAGCCACTGTCCAGAGACAAAAACCAGGTCAAGCGTGTTCCCCCCTGTGTGTGGGGGGCCTTGAATTACCTGGGCCAGGTCCATGGCTGTCATGGAAGCCATGAACTCCCGAGCCTCACCGGACACCCCGCCCACGGACGGCAGGTTGAAGTCACCCATAACTATCAGCCTAGGGACCTCAACCACCACTGCGGCGATAACGTCCAGGAGCTTGGGCAGGGCGGTTGACACGTGGCAGGGAGCCAGGTACGTAATCAACACCGCCCTCGGACCCCCAAGGTCCCACTTCACCAGGAGGGATTCACAGCCCGCCGTCTGAGGAACAGTGACCTCCCTTGGCCTAAAATCTTCCCTAATCACGACTGCCACTCCTCCACCCCTGCCCTGGGCTCTCGGCTGGTGGAATGCAAGGAAACCCGGTGGGCACATTTCCACCAGAGGGACACCGCCCTCTGGTCCCAACCAGGTCTCTGTTATACCTGCCAGATCTGCTCCCCCCTCTAAAATTAAATCTTGAATGAGGGGGGCCTTATTTACCACAGACCTGGCATTGCACAGCACCAGCCTACAGCCAGGGCCCTGTGGTTCTGGATAACCCCGAGAACCGGTTGAGCCTTGGGGGTCGGAGCACACAACCACTTGTAAACAGTGGGTGCGCACTCCCTTATTATGATACTGCCCCCTGCTCCCGCTATACCTGCCCCTCCCGCTTACGGTACTAATAGGAACTACATTAGCCTTAATCAACCCCCCATCCGCACCCTCAGGACTCCGTCCCCTTCCGTTGCCTGGCCTGTCTTCTTGCTCACCACCAACAATTCCTTCTCCCACCCTAGACACCCCTTCCCCACCCCTTCCCTCCCTTAAAACTTTCATTAAAAACTTGTTTAAAAAACCCCAAAGCCCCTTATTTAATACATGCCATCTCTCAGGACTCCAAAGTCCGTCCTCGAGATAGGCCCTTGGTAAAACAGAGGGCCATGATTGCGAGAGAGGGGAATCTCGCAATGCAAGAAGAGTCCTTCTTGAGTACGCAGCCAGTCAGATAAAGTGCATCGATGGGGTCTGGCTAGAGAGCCAGGCAGTCCAATCTCAACGACGTTGCTTCCCTCACCTCCAGGTCCATGCTGCTCCCTCAACACCTGTGGTTCTCTGCAGTCCTCCCAAACTACCAACTTGCATGATGGTGGGGGGGGGAGCGCCAAACTCTTCCTTTTGCAGTGATCTCCCAACGCCAACGCCAACGCCTCTCAGCTACCTTCCCAGCCATTCACTCATGTGGTAGTAAAGAGGGAGGAAGGGGCCAAGCTGTTCCCTTTCACAGTGGCCTCCCAAAGCCAGAAGCCTCTCAGCAGTCCCTTCGCAGATCGTCCAGTCGCATAATGGGAGGGAGGGGGAGGGGAGGGGGCCGTAGCTAAACTCTTCTCTTTTCAGGCTCCTCGCATGATGGTGGGGGGGGGCGCCAAACTCTTCCAGCGCCAACGCCTCTCAGCTACCTTCCCAGCCATTCACTCATGTGGTAGTAGGGAGGGAGGAAGGGGCCAAGCTGTTCCCTTTCACGGTGGCCAAAAGCCTCTCAGCAGTCCCTTCGTCTGCTCGCATAATGGGAGGGAGGGGGAGGGGAGGGAGCCGCCGCTAAACTCCTCTCTTCCGCGGCGGCCTCCCATCCAGACTCCCTGCAGGCTCCTCACCTCATCGCAGGCCGCGGGCCAAAGGGGGGGGTACGCTGTTAACATCACCCAACATATGCTGTTATCATCCAGATTCGTCCATTCTCGGCAGGGAGGGAGTCAGCAGACATGTCTCTGAAAGGCTAAGATATTCCGCTGCCAAAATCCCCGGGGTCCCAGATGTTTGTCAACCCCTGGGGGGGGGTCTCTAGCCATTTCCCATCAGAAGCCCGGCTGCTCCTACAGGAAAGCGTCCTCCATCTTGCGCATGCTCTAAATTCAGATGACTTAACTTACATGTTTTTAGAAGATTAGCAAATCATTTTCAATTCTTTCAGTTACAATAGTGCTCCACTGAAGTCACCCAAAAGATCCTGGATAATTTAACTGGTGGATGCTACTAATTAAAAAAGGTTTAATTTTAACATTGAGCAAAATAAAACAAAATATTTGTCATTAAGTCCCCATACTCCCGGTCTTCTGAAAATTTGGCTCTGCTATGGGGTCTGGAGCCCCAACAGGGTCCTGCTACATTGAAGATGGCTGACATGGTAGATAAGATCCTTACTCCCAGGTTGCCATCATCTTGGTTTTTATCTTTTCTATTTAACTCTCCTAATTTTAATTGTGTTGTATTACCTTTATTACTTTTTATTATATTGTAATCCGCCCAGAGATGCTGTGTCACTGGGATGGTTGGCATAAACATTTAATACAAAATAAATTATTAGCAGGGCTCACTGGATCACAAATAATTGTTTTATTTATTTTGCTAAGCAATGGCACAGATCCTTCCTTGCATGATTTTCTTTTAGACTGTTACAAGTAAATCAGCAAGAGACTTAATTAAAGACAAACATTAAGGCAAGGAACCAAAGGAATCTTTTCAAAAACTCCTTGGATAGGGATCTCTTTTGTTTATTCTTCTCCTTGAAAAGCCATATACAGTGATGATGCAGTAAAGCAGAAGTGAAGAATCTATGACCCTCAGTGAATTATAAGTCCCAGCCTCCTTTACCATTAGACTTGCTGAGAGGTCTGCTGCAAGTTGTAGCTTGGCAATTTTTGGAGAGCCATACGTTCCTCTCACCTTCAGCAAATAGTGCTTGTGTGTGCATTTGTATAGGGGTATGTGTGTATGCACCTATGCTTTTATATTTTCGGTTTATTAAAAATGCACTCTTCAAATAAACTCGATTTTAATTTCGGTACCCAGGGTGTTTTTTTTATTATTATTCATAAACTGCTCTGGCAAAAGATATCTTTATTATCTCATACGATGCTATTTTGCTGCTTCTCACAAAGCTCTTGATAGTTTTCTGTCTACTCTGAAGGTCTAGCAGAGCATTTATTGACCTAAAGACCATCTGGTGGGAGGTAAAAGGTATTTTTGTTTTTGAAATATGAGTACTGCTTTTCCTCTGTGACACCTACGAGGTTGCCCAATAAATCTTTTGAAATGTATTTGTAGTCCTCACTTCTTGTGGGTCAAAGATACACACACACACACACAGAGAGAGAGAGAGAGAGAGAGAGAGAGAGAGAGAGAGAGAGAGAGAGAGAGAGAGTGTATGTGTATATGTATATATACCTCTGTGTGTATGTGTATATATATCTGTGTCAACTTACACTTGATTTTGAACTTTGATTTGAATTTATTTTCTTTATTTCAACAGTCAGCAATATTTCAACAGTCCATAGTGTCCCCTAAAAATCACATCAATTGCCAGGTTCAGTGCAGGCACAATACTTCCAATCCCTTACCGGTATTAAGTAAACAAAAGAGGACCAGAATAAAAAGAGAGAAAGAGAGAGAGAGAGACAGACAGACAGACCAAACACACAGACACACAGAGAGAAAGGCACACAGGCACTCATCCCTTTTCAGTTTTCCTGGAATAGCCTTAATTTTGGTAGGCTTTTCTTTGATCATTTTCATCTGTCTGGTGAGATGTTCAACCGCTTTATATTTACAAAAGGAGGCTGCTCTTCATGATTCTTTTTCCTATTTTCTCAAAGGCACGAGGACTTTATTGGGGACAAATAAAATCATTATTTGATTGAGAAACATGATTATGCAAAATATAGATCAAAGTTTGAGTTAAAATGCTGCCATTAATGACTGAGATATGTGGGCCATTGGTGCTCAAGAAAAAAAATGTTCAAAAATCAGGGGAAAGAAATAATTAGGAGGACTTCCGGTTCCGGATAGCGGCACTCACAGTTGTGCAAGGAGACGGCTCTCCTTGCCAGCTGATTCTCTGCTGCCGGTAGACCCTTAATCGGGTCGAAAAGTTGCCCTGTGGGGGCAGCTACTGTTGAGGAGGTCCTCATTGTCCTTGGGAGAGTGGCAGCTTCTTCCAGGTACTGAGATTGCTCCTTTGGGCCGACGGTGGAAAGAATGGCCAGTAAAATGGCCGTTCATCTAGCCGCTGCAACCAGAAGTCAGAAGAACATCTAAGCACAGGAACCACCGTGGCTGAGCTGGGTGAGATTTTTTTCCCTCCCTCTCTTGGTTTTTCTTTTTTTGTGCCTGTAAAAAGCACCTTTGAAATGATTTCCCTACTCTAAGAAGGCGGCGTTTGTGAGTGTGGGGAAAAGAAGCTTGGACTGAATTAACTTAAAGTGATTTTTTTCCTATTTATTTTCTCTTTTTTCCTTCACTTCGGGATCTTGGAAAATTTTGTCAGTATTGATTCTGCTATTGGGTTTGAATGCTTCTTTTTTCTGTATTTTCTGATCTTGTTTCTGGTTTCTGGGAGAAGATTTTACATGCTACTGAGGACACCTTGTGGAAAAACTTAAAATTGCAACTTTAATTAGTGACTTAAAATTGCAACTTTTTCTTTTGAGGATTGGATTAACCTTGACTTTCAGATTATTATAAAGGGGAAAATACAAAGAAGATTAACAGCTGCACTGGTGGGGGTGGACACTGATTAAATGTTCTCTGAACACAGCCCCTACTAAATGATACAGACTGTTTTTGATTATCTTTGAAATGGAGCAACCCTTGGCTCAACTTGACTATAAACTTATACTGGAAAAACTTTATGAAGCTACTGATGAAATATGTTTGCAAATAAAAGAATTTACGCTGGAAATAAAAAATAGAAATCCTGCTTTGAACTTCCAAACTGACTCCCAGACTTCATCTGAGTACTCTATGGGTCAAGAAATAATAGAAGCAGGATTAACTAAAAGTAAAGAAGATTCCACTTTACTCTATACGCAGGCTGATGAGTTCTCTGAGGAATTAAAAAGGACTATAATTAAACCACTTACAACTCTAAAATTAACAGAAATGGACAGACAAGCCCAACGAACTGAGAACGATGCTAACTTGGATAAACAACTATTAGGTACAAAACTGGGCGTAATTGAGCCGGCTACTCAACAGTTTCAAACGTGGAGATTGGACCTTGTTAAACAACAAGGGATTATTTACAAAGGAGCTAGGTTTCTAAAACAGAAAAAAAGATGTCTCTGTTTGATTCAAAGGACACGAGAAGATAAAAAAAATGACTTGCTTATGGATATAGTGGCCTTGTTATGGAAACCTGTTTGGCATAAAAGCAAAGCTAGAATAAGATTTAAGAATGTGACTGAAGGTTTTATGTAATGATTTTAAAAGGCTTATTAGATATGGATCGATTTATGGCTTATGACAGTTAAATAAGATGTTAGATTGAATAAAAATTAATTAAGGGTCTGAACTTAATAATAAGGTGTTTATCTATGTATTAATATCTTTTGGATATAGTAACTTTGAGGAGATTAAAGAAATGTGATATTGATATTGAGGGATTGATTATTAGATTATAAAGTATAATAGAAATAGAAAGGTTTTTTTTACTTTGCTCTGTTTTGTTCTTTATTCTTTTTTTTCTGATATGAACTAATATACTTTTTTATATATATACATTAGAACTGATGGTTATTTTGTAATGGAAGAAGAATAGGGAAAAATAAGAAATGATATTAATAAATGTTTGTTGAATATGTTAAGGAAAAAGGTAATGGGGAGACTCCCGAAGTGTTAATTATGTACTTAGATTAGGAATATGGAACATAGTAACTGAAATAAGTAAACTTCATACAGGAGTTGGATTTGTGGATCTATTTAGATGAAAGGTTATTGAGGAATGATAGGATTGACCTAGTTGTATTGAAATATATCAATTTGAATATAATAAGTTATTAGAGGGGAAAGAGAGGGGGGTTTTCTTTCTTTCTTTTTTTTCTTTTTTAATGATTTAATCTGATTTTTATGGGTATGACTTTGTTGTGTGGATAATTGATTGCCCTGCCACCACGTTGTTTCGTAAGCACTTGTTTGTAAAATGAAAAAAACAATAAAACTTGTTTTTTAAAAAAGAAATAATTAGGGGAAAATAGAGTGAGGCTTAGAATAGCGCAGACCATTCTGCAATGGTGTTTTTGGAGTTCCATGGGTGGCATTTAACTTTTTTTTTAAATGGAAAAATGCAAAATAGGAACAAAGAGCATATACATTTGTAAAATGAATAAAAATAACAAAGGTAAGGGAATTCTATGACATATAGGATACACACTATGTCCACTGAATTTATCCCAGTTAAATTTGCATTGACCTCAAACCCTCATATTCCCTACTACTTCTGCATCCTCTGGCTGTACAACAGTTGGGTGGAGAGGGAGGAACAGATATTATAATGTGTAATGGGCGCAACAATGTTATTTTATTGTCATCACAGGGCAATTCCTTAGAAATAAATTATTTCATAAATTCGACTGAGTTGAACAAATCGATAAAACTAGATAAATGGCCAAGTAAATTATATATTGTGCATGTGTAAAAGCTATGCTTTCTGATTGAGTGTAAATGAATTGATTGCCACAGGAGAGTGTTTAATAGGCTGCTGTATGCACTATGGTAATTAGGCTTTAGTTAGTGTTTAATGAAGATTTAAATCTTGCCAAGGCAAGCAAGGGCAAGATAAAGTGATTCTCCTAAATACCTTTGCTTTCCATGGAGAATGAAATTGACCTGGTGTCACTATACAAAATGTACTTGGCTGGGGCTGCTTTGACATATGCTTAGTAAAGATGCTAAAAACATCAGATGCTAAAATGCTACCATTTTATTCAGATCAGCACATGTTCCTCATGGAACACAACCCTTTTTGAGATTCCCTAGGGTTTTAGATTTTGCAGCAGAGATGGTACAAATTTAACACAGTTTTAGATGTCATTTACAGTACATATTTTTTCCAATGACAAATTCATACTGTACCGTCAACATCTGCACTGTCTTGAAAACAAAGTTATTGCTGGCAAATTGTATATCCTGATCAGTCCAAAAATATCAATGTTAATTGCTGCCTCAGTGAAGAACACAATGGCTCCATCAGATATCTCTACTGTGAAATGCTCATCTGTTTTATAAGCAAGAAAAAATAAGCAGTGAATTAATCTATTATAATGTAAGTTCAAGCCTTAAAAAATAAACCTTAAAGTATCACTAAAAAAATATTAAAGCTCAGCCAAATGTTCATTGTAAAAAAATTATTCTTTGAAACCGGAGATTGGAAATATATGAGAACTTTCCCAAGGTTTTGTCATCATTTTGTCATTATCCCCGCCACATGCTGTTTCATTACTTAAAATTGCTGAATTTCAACATCAAAATCAACATAGGTTTTGAATTCAACCCTAAAGCCCTTACAAAATTTGGTATCACATTTGTTTTATAATATTTGTCTTGCTCCTCTCATTTATTCTGGACAGACCTATCTACATTTTTGGGCCATGACCTTGTGCCAATTCAAAAGCTTGCTCACCTTTTGCTTAAGCAGATCAGATAGAGAATGCATTATGGAACAGAAGAGGCAAAAGAAATATGTCTTTCATATATGTGGCTTTAAAATAGGGTTAGAGAACAGATATATTATGGGCCATAAGTCTTGAAACTTTGTGTTATATCTCCATGTTATGGCTACTATACTTCCAAATATCAGTTGCAGAGAAAAACTTGTAAAAGGGGTAAGTCTCCACTGCCTGCTTCCAAAAGGATCTGGATTAAAATGTGCATGGCTGTTCTCACAGTTTTATACCTTTTGTAACTCATAATATTTATCACTTTTCCAAATGCTTTATGATGAATAAAATGACACATTGGCTTAGCAATTTTCTTCTAAAAATGGATAGTTCTGATGAAAGTCAGGTTTTGGAGAAGAAGACTAAATACCAATATAAGGGTAGATTTTTTTGTTTTGTTTTTAAAAAGAACTATTGATTGATAAACATTTTGAAATGAACTTTATTTTCTGTGTACATTCCATTCTGTATCCATATTAATCATCAGTTCTTTAAAAAACAATTCTATATGCTATTATAAAGTAATAGTACAATTTCTTTTTTAAAAATGGAAACATCTTCTGTTCTTAATATATGACTGGCCTTTCAATAAAACATTTTTTCTTCCTGAAATATTTGTCTATGTCATCTTTTTTTCCTCAAATAATACTTTCATAAATCAATATATAAAAACAATTACTTGATATATTCTGCATAAAAGAAAGTCCATAATATGGAGCACAGTAAAATGCTCTTAATTTTAGCATAATTAGAGTGAATTATGCTCTGTTAAACTGGGTTGACTGCTGCTGTCTTAAATCCATAGATCAGTTCTGGCTATGTGTATAACCCTAGAACTGACAAAAGTCATTGATATGGTTCACCAGCTTGCAGTACTATAGCACAAGATGCTTGAGTTGTAAAGAAAGAGTTTCAAAACATCTTTGGAACTTCCATAGTAAACTGTTATTGCCTTTGAGCTGTATTCAGCTGAGCCATAAAAGAGATAAGGTGACTTCTACTGAAAACTTAAAAGGAAGGTCCAATCTTTTGGGAAGACCTCACATTGCAAAAATCATTGCAATCTTTATTTCTCTGACTCTGGACATCTGGCAGGGAAAAGGAAGCTAAATGCCTTGTTCACCCTAGGAAGTATTGTTAAGTACTTCGTTCGCGTGCAAATGAGGAAGACACATGGCGATGTTAAACAGCTCTTTATTCTTCTTCTAACAACTCCCAAACAACAACAAAAGGCACGCAGGCCTTTTTTATATGGCCAGAAACCCGGACAACGTCCACCAATAGAATAGAGCGTTTTCGCACCTTGCGCATGCGCACAAGGCTGGCGCCGCTCTGTCTGGTCCCGGGCAGCTTTTGGAATGCACAGGACCAATGCAACGTCCCGAGCCTGCTTTTGCAGGCTCAGGACACAACAAGTATCATATAGCCAAGCATTAACAAGGAAGAGCATACACAATGAATAAATGAATGAATGAACATGTGTACTGCTTCTAATAATAAAACAGAAGTAGAAGAAGAAAAGCCAATTATACAGTATATATATAGTATGTATGTATGTATGTATGTATGTATGTATGCATGTGTGTGTCTGTGTGTATGTGTGTCTCTGTGTGTGCATCTGTGTGTGTGTCTGTGTCTGAGTCTCTCTCTCTCTCTCTCTGTAATATATAACTATGGCAAAAACATAAGATGTCTATAAAACGGTATGTGATAGGTTACATGATAGATTATTTCCTTAATTAGCAGCCAAAAATCTATAAGGTACACCCAAAAGTGCTCAGGAAGCAAAATCTCTGTTGTCCAGTATATTCAGAATTACAAATGATCTGCAAAATTTAATGAAGATAGTCAAGCAGCACAGTGGGAAAATGGGATTAAAATTAACTTATCACAATAAAAGCAACAAAAAACACATCACAGCAAGTACAGCTATCAGCTTTATATTTGACAATGAAGTGGATTAGTGGATCAGAGGAATGCTGTGGATATAATTTACTTGGACTTCAGTAAGGCATTTGATAAAGTATATCACAACTTACTACTCAATAAGATAGAAAAATATGGGTTAGACAGCATCACCACCAGATGGATTCGTAGCTGGCTGACCGGCCGTACACAGCGTATGGTCCTCAATGGAACTGCATCTACATGGAGGGAAGTGTGTATGGGGTGCCCCAGGGTTCTGTTCTAGGCCCAGTGCTCTTCAACATCTTCATCAACGATCTGGACGAGGGGATAGATGGGAAACTCATCAACTTTGCGGATGACACCAAGCTGGCAGGAATATCCAACACTCCAGAAGATAGGCTTAAGATACAAGAGGACATGGACAGACTTGAACACTGGGTGCTATCTAACAAAATGAAATTCAATGGTGAAAAAAGTAATGTTCTACATTTAGGCAAGAAAAACCAAATGTACAGGTATAGTATAGGGGCTACCTTGCTCAACAGTAGTAACTGTGAGAGGGATCTCGGAGTCCTAGTGGACAATCACTTAAATATGAGCCAGCAGTGTGCTGCAGCTGCCAAAAAAGCCAACACAGTGCTGGGCTGCATTAACAGAGGGATAGAATCAAGATCACGTGAAGTATTAATACCACTTTACAATGCCTTGGTAAGGCCACACTTGGAATACTGCATCCAGTTTTGGTCACCATGATGTAAAAAAGATGCTGAGACTCTAGAAAGAGTACAGTGAAGAGCAACAAAGATGATTAGGGGACTGGAGGCTAAAACATATAAGGAACGGTTGCTGGAATTGGGTATGTCTAGTTTAACGGAGAGAAGGACGAGGGGGGATATGATAGCAGTGTTCCAATATCTCAGGGGCTGCCACAAAGAAGAGGGAGTCAAGCTCTTCTCCAAGGCGCCTGAAGGCAGGACAAGAAGCAACGGATGGAAACTAACCAAAGAGAGAAGAAACCTAGAACTAAGGAGAAACTTCCTGACAGTTAGAACAATTAACCAGTGGAACAACCTGCCTCCAAAAGTGGTGAATACTCCAACACTGGAAGTTTGTAAGAAGAGACTGGACAGCCATTTGTCCGAAATGGTGTAGGGTTCCTGCCTGAGCAGGGGGTTGGAGTCGATGACCTCCAAGGTCCCTTCCAACATTATTATTATTATTATTATTATTATTATTATTATTATTATTATTATTATTATTATTATTATTATTATTATTATTATTACATGGAAGTAGTGGATAATGTATTAATTTTACAATAATCACCAAATGAACCACCAGCTGAGAAATATGTTGCAGATAAGCACTTAAGACTATTAATGGAAAACATGGGGAAAAATATTTAGACCTAACAAAAGACAGAATTGTGTGACACTTTATGAAAATAAAAGTTGGACTTTGAAGAAGTAGGATATAAAGAGCATTGATGCTTTTTAACCCTGGTGTTGGAAAAGACTTTTGAAACAACATGAATAGCCAAGAAAATGAACAAATGGATCACAGAACAAATCAATTCAGAGATACAATTATGCTATTTTGGATATATTATACATATACCTAGCTCTTCTGAGAAGTCTATAATGCTGAGAAAGATAGAAGGAAAGAGAAAAACAAGGTAACTACCAGGAGTGTGGACAAGGTTAATTATTGGAAGATCTATTCTAAAGGACTAGGTTGAGCACAAATCTATTGGACAAAATCTATGTGGTCACTAAAAAATGATGCAAACTTGATAACACATAACATTCCATCATGAACCGTACGGATTATAAGTAGTAACATTATTTTGGATAATAATGTTACCCATCTCCCTCAGACAGGAACTCTAGGTAGTGTACAATAAAGTGTTAAAATATAGAAGCATATAACAATTAAAAAAAATAAAAGAGGTAAGAGTGATTGAACCCTGTTAAAAAATAGTTAAAAGGCGAAAGGAGGTCTCTCAGGATGCCAAACAGTCCCACTGCTACATATCCTTCTGGGATCCCCATGTGAGATTGCAGAGCCATGTTTTAACTCCTTTTTATAAATCCAGGAGAACAGGGGCCTACCTCACTTCGGGGGGGGGGGGAGAATATTCCACAGAGTGGGGCTGACAACAGAGAAAGCTCTCTTCCTAGAGCTGGCCAGTTGGAAGTCTTTAACTGACAGGATCTGAATGGCTGGGACAGGCCAATGTAATAGGATTAAGACAGTTCCATAGCCTGGCTCCAAGCCATGTGGGGCTTTATAGGTCACAACTAACACCTTGAATTGGACCTGGAAGCAAACTGGCACCCAATACAGTTTGTGAAGCAAAGGTGTTACATATTCTCTTCTTTGGGCACTGGGAGATCCTCAGGTGGTTGTATTCTGCACCAGCTAAAGCTTCTGGATACTTTTCAAGGGTAGTCCTAGGTAGAATGCATTTCAATAGTCCAGACAGAAGATGACCAGGGTGTGAGTGACCAACAGAGACTCTCCATATCTACAAAGGACAGAAGTGGTGCACAACACCAAGTTGAGGGAGGGCTATCCTAGCCGCAGCTGCTATCTGCTCTTCATGCAGCAGCCAGAAGTCCAGGAATATGCCCAGGTTACACACTGGTTTGTCTGGGGTAATGCAGACTGAAAAGGATCCAGATAATCTGTTTCCTCCAGGATCCTATGGAGTTGTAATACCACGCCTTCTCAACCACCTTCTTAGGTGAGAGGCTGGACAAAAAATGTCCAAAATGATTGGGTCATAAATACATATTCACACTTCACCCATATTCACATATTTATATTTATTTATCAAACTTCTTAACTGCCCATCTCTGTCAACCGTACTGTTAAAGAAATAGTTATGTGAAATACTGCTAGGGAATTGAAATCAGGGACAAAGTGTTGGATAAATACAAGACATTTGGGATGGTTAAATGGCCATTCTTTTAAGTATTTGGTTACAAGATCTGTTCTAAATTTCATTATCAATTAACAGGACTAATATCAGCCACAATTTTTCATTTTAAAATAATTGCAGTATCAAAACATAATGTAGCAATCAATGAAATGTAGTAACAAACAGAAAACAGATTAACCCACTGGGGTTTTTAAAATAACAGAAAATATAGGTAATCAGAATCCATCATTCCTTGCACTGAAAATGCATACGAGCAGCTTGAGCATTACACAATCTTGTCTGTCCATTACAAGACCGACACTGAATTATCTTCTATCAATTTTCACTCAAGCCAATTTCAAAAGCTGCTGCACAGTTCACCTACCTGACTGATCCCCTTGGAGCAAAATATATGCAATGCCCATCACACAATGCCTATTACAACTTTCAAAGTACACAGTTGATTGCAATCTGCCAAGAATTTTAGATAGGACTGAATACGAAGTATCTTGTAGTATTCCAATCAGGACACTGGAAGAAAGACAGAGATCTATCTGTCTGTCCATCCATCTCAAATTCTATTAGTAGTTGCCTCATCTTCGCTACAATTGATATCTTCAGTCTGGAAATATCTCTCACACACATACCTATAAATGCCTACACAAATAAATCAGAAACAGCTAAGCAAAGCAGGTTAGGTCTGTTGATCATACTGATCTTAAGCAATATAACCTCTGAGTTCTGGGCTCACATTTTCCCTTGTAAAGAGATGAAAGAAAGCTCAATTGGAAGATCATATAGAGATAGGGATATGGATACTAAAAATTAGGGAAAGGAGACAGTTGAAGGGAGAAAAAAAATATAGTATAGAGCAGGGCTTTTCAACCTTTTCACCCATTGTACCACTTTTAGGATATGGAAATATCCGAGTACCACCAGTCGCCTAGCAAGGTGTCAAAAACTTGATGACCAAAAAAAAAAAAAGGGAAAAAGTGATAAAGTACAGGTAGTCCTTGACTTACAACAGTTCGCTTAGTGACTGTTCGAAGTTACAATGGCACTGAAAAAAGTGCCCCCCAAGCCACAGCCAAGCAAGACACCTGCTTGCCCGCCCGGGGGCACTCTTCCTCCTGTCCGAGCTTTTCATTGTTGTGAGCATTTCTGTTGAGGATTGGCAGTGGGGGGGTGGGGGTGTTTGGTTTTTATCCCCCCCCGGTCTGGGACACTGTGACCCTGGGACACTGTGACCATCATAAATATGAATCAGTTGCCAAGCATCTAAATGTAAATCACAAGACCCTGGAGATGCTGCAACATTCCAGCTGATCGGTGCTTCTTCTGGGCTCAGCAGAAGTGCCAGGATCAGTGCTGCTTTCCAGCTGATGGTGCTTCTTCAGGGCTCAGCAGAAGCACCAGGATCAGCACCGAGTTCCAAGCTGGATCCTGGCACTGATCCTGGCGCTTCCCGAGCCCTGACAGCCCTGAAAAAGCACCAATCAGCTGGAAAGTGGCACTGACAGCCCTGCAGCTCCAGCCATCTCTCACTCAGGCTTGTGCGGTGCTGCCACCGGTTCAGCTCATTCCCCTCCCCCGCTACCACTTTTCTAGGATGGTCGCGTACCACCTGCCAGGTGCCAATGTACCACAGGTGGTACCCATACCAAGTGGTTGAAAAGCCCTGGTATAGAGGGCCCATATTTGCTTCACTGCTTTTCTTTTTTTCCAAGTATATAGGTACCTTTTTTTAAAAAAAAAATGCAAAATGGTACTTTGCTAGAAGAGCTTAGCACTACTGTTCCTGTTTAAATGTTTTGTGACAGATACCCTGCCTTCGTAATTTAGAAATATAGCTTTTTTACTGGGAGAGCCACTTTCAACTGGCAGAACCTCCACTAATGCATGAACTGGACTGTTGAAGACGATTGCCCTCTACTATAAAAGGTAATGCCTATGACCCATTTTCTTATATACAGGTTGTCCTTGACTTACGACCACAACTGAGTCCCAAATTTATGTTGCTAAGTGAGACATTTGTTAAGTGAATTTTGCCCCATGGTACAGCTTTTTTTTTGCCACAATTGTTAAATGAATCAGTACAGTTGTTAAGTTAGCAACACGATTGTTGAGTGAATCTGGCTACCCCATTGACTTTGCTTGTCGGAAGGTCACAAAAGGGGATCACATGATCCTGGGACATGGTGACCGTCATAAATATGAATCAATTGCCAACCATCTGAACATCAATTACATGACCATGGGGATGCTGCAATGGTCATAAGTGTGAAAAATGGTCATAAATCACTTTTTTCTGTGCCGCTGTAACTTTGAACGGTTACTAAATGAACTCTTATAAGTTGAGGACTACTTGGGCACAATGTTAAAATGTTTTAAGAGGGTTTAGCCAATACACAATACAGTATGCATATATTATATGCACAATACACAATACAGTATGCATATATATGCATTATATTCTCTTTCTTCTCTTTCTTTGCCAAATGCTTTACATTACATGTTCTGCTCTTACGCTTAACTATGAATACATTCCTTAAAAAATCAAGCACATTTTATTATGGAATAAGAGACCATACCTGAAAGTGAAATTGAAAAGCAGTGAGGAATTGCAATATCATAAACGTTTAATCTGCATCTGAACATGCACCAGTTAATAAACAGCGCATCAAATCCAAGCCTTCGATGCATCTGCCAGAAATTTAGCAGTCCATGAAATATGCTGATTTTAAGCTATTTTCTGTTGCAATCAGGAAAATAGGAAAGGACAACCTTATCATCGTGTTGCTTCAAGATCCAAACATCCATAGCAGCTTTCTTCACCAGGGCATAATTTTTGATCATAAAACTTTTGTCAAAAGAAACCCCTGTAACCTTCAAATATACTGTTGCCCCACAAATGTCATTTACTCTACAGCCTGTTACTCAGGGCTGAAAGCCTATTGTATTCTGCTGGGGCTAACTGCCTTATGTTCTTATGCATTCAAGGTAGGGTTAAAAAAAATAGAAGAGATTCAATTAGCATTCCATTGAATTACTTGAATCATTATTTCTTTGTTCATAATATACTTTTTAAAATGAAAGAGGCAAAAAAAGCAGCATTACATTTGAAGTAGAATGAACTTGAACTGCTGAAATTTTCCATTATTTATAGAAAGGTATCCTATAAAAAGAATTACTAAATGAGTACATCAAGCCCCCACAGTGGATTTTGGCATGCGAGTTATTACAAAACATTGGCTAAATGACTGTATCCAAAAGCACAGGAAATTCATTCAAAAAGTAGTACATGATAGGTTTCCAGATGCATTCTTAGCCAAGTGTCCCTTTGGGGCATGAGCCAGGTGTCTGATGCAGATCAGATCCAATCTTCTGCCATGTAAATCGTGGTCCAAAATAGACTTTTTCAGGAAGCCTCAGGAGTTGAAAATCTCCAAGGGATTGTCTCTCCCAACTCTCACTAAAGCCTCCTTTTCTTATTGGCCCATTATTTTACTCTAAACTTACAGATTCTAGCATCATGTCAGGGCTGTCTCTGATTAATTCCAAGGAAAGAAAACCCTTGATTCCATAGATTCAGCAAAAAGCAGTGGTGGGATTCAGTCAGTCTGCATGACCTCAGCAGAACTGATAGCTAATTTTTTTTGTTGCCCAGCCCCAGAATGGACTTCCACACAGAGAACCGGTTGTTCACATATTTGAATCCCACCACTGGAGAAAAGGTACTTTTACTAAGAATGAACTGAATGCAGCAAAAGTCAGGCAAGGTCTGATGCAAAAACACACAAAAAGACAAATTGAAAATAATTCCAGAGCCCATGCTCTTACTAGTCAAGAAGGAATCCAATCATCAGCCAGGAGATGTTTTGGGAATGTCTCTGGTCCTTTGTGCCACCTTCGTGCATTCTGTTCCCCAGAGGATTGGCCTTGATGAGGTTAACCAACCCAAGCTGGCCTCTCTGAATCCAAGCCTCCTCACTGGTTCTCAGAAAGTCCACTCTCACACCTCCTGCGCGCTTCGCCTCCCAAATGTCCATTGCTCCTTCCCTCCCGTTTCCACCTGGCACCTGGCAGCAAGCTTGAAAAAAAGCAATGATGGCTGGGCCAACACATCATTCTGACATTATTAAGGTGGAAGTATTTAACACACAACCCATCCTAATAAGCCCATTGACCAATTCAATTTCAAAGTCTGCAAGAGGAAAACCTTTGTGGGTAAAATTATACATATGTACAATTTTATGTATGCACAATTTTATACATATTTGAATAGAGATAAGGATGTTGCAAAATCCTGGTTGTAAAGTCTAAATTTAATAATGCCTACCTAGAGCTATGCAATGCCTTACTTGGCTTTCTGAAATAAGAAACTGCTCTAGATTATCCCTGCATTTTCAGTTTCAGTGAACTCGTATTTTATATTTTTAGATCTCTTCTAGAATGCTAAAAACAACAACAACAGAAAGCTATAATGCTAAAGGAACATATGGTAAACACTGAAATTCATCATGGCTCAGTGACATAGCAAAGCCTTGGGCTAAAGAAATCCCATGTTTAGTTCATGGAGTTTTCTGTTACCTTGCAGTGCTGCAGTCAACCAAACAATATGGTTTAAATGGGCCAATAGTCTGACTCAGCAGAAGACAATGCCAAGGGAAGTCAAGAATTAAGCAGCCAATAAAACCCATCCCCAAACAATATTTTAAAAAACTTTTTAAAAAGTGTAACAGTAAAAAAAATAAACCTTCCCACATTGAAATTTAGTGTTAGGACACATTCCTAAAAATCTCTGTAAAAACAAGTGTGACTTTCCAATTTATGAGATCAAAGCTTCAAGCTGAAAGAGCTACAACTTCGAAGTGTTTGAAAGTCAAAAGTTTGCAGAAGCTTTTGGAGAAGTTTTCCTTTGCTAAGCCCACTGAAGGGAATAAAGATTCATTTAGATATAAGCCAAACCTCAGGTGGCATTGAGTTTTCCACAGCTGCTCCATGACTAATGCGGTGAAGCAAGGGACAAGATAGTTAATGATATATGATAGCCTAGATCTTGGGAAGAAAGCAGATGTCTCACCAGAATAATAGCTAAAAATTTAGAAAATGCAAGTGCCCTCCTAAGAGATATTTTTAATATCTCATCTACATTTCACAGGTTTGAGAAGAAATGGTTATTTCTAGACTGCCCATCTACAATTTGCTATTTTCAATCTCCCAAATCAAAACAAATGTCAAGCATAAGGAAGACAACTTTGATGAAGTTATGAAGGAATTATCACCTGGCAAGAGGACATGAAGCTTTTTTAAAAGTCCAGAATGAGATAATATTTGGAAGTAGCTCAGTCAGATACTTCCCTAATTTTAGAAGGAAGTAGAGATGCAATAAAATTGATCTTGCCAGATTCCGTTATTCAAGCTATTTCAATAAAAGTAGTTTTAGCTTTTCTTCGAAATTGGGTTGGTCTATCTAGTCAGGCAGACAAGAATTGTTTTGGTAAAGCTGTTCTTAAAAGAGAAAATGTGTGGCTCAGGGTTTAACTGGAGAATCCTTGATATCCTCTGAGCTTGTTAT
Source organism: Bothrops alternatus (assembly GCA_034064705.1). Classification (NCBI taxonomy): domain Eukaryota; kingdom Metazoa; phylum Chordata; class Lepidosauria; order Squamata; family Viperidae; genus Bothrops; species Bothrops alternatus. The sequence continues at coordinate 23,628,973 of JARGCV010000081.1, forward strand.
TTTCTTGCAGACTTTTTATTACTTTAACAATTTAGTGATCGAAGATGCTACTTAAAGATGTTCAGGTAATGAAACATCTGCAAGCAAACAACCAAGTGGAGAAAGCACTAAGGATTCAATAATGTTTATTATGGAATTTAGGAACCCTGGTGGCACAGTGGTTAGAATGCAGTATTGCAGGCTAATTCTGCATTCCCACTGCCAGGCGTTCGATCCTGATTAGCTCAAGCCTTCCATCCTTCCGAGGTCAGTAAAATAAAGACCCAGATTGCTGGGGACAATACGCTGACTCTATAAACCTTGTGCTCTTAAACACATAAGGGCTATTGCTAATGTTTCTTCTTGTTTTCTGACTAGAAGTTCTTTGCATAGATTTTTTTCCAAAAACTAATTTTGCCACTTCATCTTTAAATTCAACATCTCTCGCTCCTCCAATCACCCAATTCTGGAATTCTGATTCATTTGTGAAATGAATATTGTGTATTTTTAGATATGATGGACTAGACATGTATGAATGCAACTGATGATAGGCTACTCTTTTGTATTGAAAAAAATCCAGATGACTATTAAATGACAGCCATCATATGCAGGAAATATCAATTCATCCACAATTTTGTTCCTTCCATATGGATGTGCCTTTTCCCTTTTTTAAAAAGAATATCACAGTAGAAACATTGCTGTGCACTTTCTGTTATTTATTTAATCAGTGCAAAGCACCTTGTGTAATTCACTCGAACTGCTTGGTTTAGCTGTATAAGAGCAGAATTGCTTTTCAAGAGAAATTGTTTAAAAATAAAGATATGCTTATGCTGAGAAATATATAATGTAGATGTACCTATTCTGAGCATTAATATTTATGGGCTTCTATACCTCTGAATAAAGTAAATTGAGACAATATATATGTATAGCTAAACTGCAAGGAGTTGGGATCAATAACTTTGTTTTTGCTATTATTTTTAATTTTAAAAATTGTATGTAAATCTAGAGTCCTTTTCATTGTTCTCAGAAGCAAAAGAAGCATAATGACCATAATGACCAATCATTATGTAGAAAAAAAATGGGACAAAGATTTGGGGTTTGAACTGATTGACTTCATTTCAAGCATGCACATTTAATTTCATGTTTGATGACTTGCTGTATTCTACATTTTATAATTAAAGCTTGGCTAGAAGAGTGAAAAAAATCTGTGCTGTAATGTTATGCTTCCTTTTGCTCAAGAGCAAGGAACATTTCCAACATGGAATATGCTTGTGTTGAAAGAAAAGTCTTCATCAGGGTCCAGTCCAAGCTGGGAATAGACAACATGGAGACTGCTTTAGAAAGAAGGTTGCAGTTTATTGAAGAGCAGAGCCAGACAGAAATGAGGCTGTAGAAAAGCTGACCACATGTTGCTGGGAGTGGTGGGTTTTTACACCTTCTTGGGCTTTTGAGGATGTTTCCTGTTCCTGTGGCATGAACTTTGACCTGAGCTTCAGTGTGCCTTTGTGGTATTCTGATGGTGGTGGGTTAATCCTATTATGTCCTAAAGATCATGAGTTTGGGTGGGGTATGTAGATTTTAGGGGTCTTTGTCTTTCTAATTTCATCAGCTTCTAGCTTCCTGGCTCCAACCTTTCTGAATAGGATTATCGAATTTGCATTTCTAAAAGGTGGTTTCCCAAGTTTCTACTGGGGGCTATTAAGAAAAACTGCTTTTCTGCTTTTAAGATCCTTTGGGGAAATATAGCCTGTCTTTTAATATTCCCCAAAATATTTCTTTCTCTGGGGGGGCTGTCTTCCCACACTTGTCACTGGGCCATATTTTTAAGATCATTGAAACAGTGTCAGGAGGTAGAGGTAAGCCAATGCAATGTAGCACTAACTACACCCTCAGCAATTTTATCCTTTAAAGGATTTTATGGGCGATTCAATCACAGCTGTGACATGCAGTTGAAGCAAATTCATTTAATCTGGATCACAGTACAGATAATGACTACATAAGAAAGGTATAAACAAGGCTGCAAACAAGAAGGTGCCCTCTGATTCTCATCCCAAAGGTGCTTTTTTTAAAAAAAGGCAACTGGACTGTCTTTGTTTTTCCTTGAAGATGTTTCACTTCTCATCCAAGAAGCTTCTTCAGCTCTGTCTGAAGAAGCTTCTTGGATGAGAAAAAAAAAATCTTCAAAGAAAAACAAAACCCCAGGTACCTTTTGAAAAAGCACCTTTGGAACAACCATGAGCTGGCTGACTAAGAGTCTCCATAGATACCTATTTCTCATATTTTTTTTATGACTACAGAAAGGGGGGAAATGCAGATGTTGTTCTCTTATTTGTTTAAATGTGCATTTTCTTTTTCTAAAACCATAATTCCTGTTGTTCCAGACGTGTATATCATTCCAATCAATATTGGAATGGTTACAATTTAATACTGGAAGGAAAAATTCTGAGAGCCACGAGAGCATGCACAGAGCTATAATAGTGATTATTCAGCTTGACCAAAAGTTGTTTTAAATACAGTACTGACAATAACAAAAACCACTCACATATATTTAAGAATATGAAAGCAAGAACAAATATTGATTAACAAATAAGCAGAACAGCAATGAATAATAAAGGAACTGTAATCAATCCAGTTAAAAATAAAGCCTGCAGTATTTCGAACAGTCTATTATTATTCTCTCAATTCCCACCTCTGGTGCTCTGAGCAAGATCCAGCTCCTTGTTTCTAAAGTTACAAAGTTGAACCTTTTATACTTGTCAGCCCTCTGCTTCCATTTGGTTCAACAAAAGGCAGAGGGCAAGGAGATATGTTTACAAAGTAACTGATAACAATGCAGCCATAATTTATTCACTTAAAACCAGCTTACACTGCTTTAATGATATACATTCAGGAGAAAAAAACCCACAATGCTGGCATTTGGGGCAAGAATACAATATATGATTGAGCTAAAAGGTTATATTGAAGCACTTTCAATTACATATTTTGACTTTATGAAACAGTGGTACTAGATACACAAAAATACACATTGGTTAAACAGAAACAGAAACACACACACACACACACACACACACACACACACACAAATGTGTAGGTCTCAGTTTTGATGCCTAATACCTTTATATAAAATAGGAGCTAAGAAGATCTCTGCTTCAGATCCCTGGAGACTTATATTTAGTCAGAAAGAAAAATACTATACTATATAGCGACATATGTTGACCTTATATAATCCAGTTTCTAAGTCTCAGGAAAGGCTAGATACTATTTTTTGTTTGTTTCAATCATTCTTTCTATAAATAAGAGTTAATTTTATGTCTGAGTGTAGACTTCATAGAGCAAAATAGAAGCCACTCCATATAAAGGAACATAGGATTTGATTCAAAGTACAGGTTACAACTATTCATTAAGTGACCATTTACACTGGCTCTGAAAAAAGTGACATGATTGGTCTTCATGCTTACGACTGTTGCAACTTCCCCTTGGTCATGTGATCAATATTTGGGTGTTTGGCAGCTGGTATATATTTATGACATCTGTAGCGCCTCAAGATCATGTGATCTCTATTTGTAATCTTCCCACTTTGCTTCCGACAAGCAAAGCCAATGGTGGATTTTCTTAAGGACCACAATGGTTCACTGCAGTCATTCGCTTAACAACTGTGGCAAGGAAGATCGTGAAATAGGGCAAAAACTCACTTAACAACTATCTAGCTTAGCAACATAAATTTTGGGCTCAATTGTGGTTGTAAGTCAAGGACCTTCTGTGATTTAAACTTTTTGACTTTGTTTTTTCTAACCACATACAAACTAGATTATTTTATCATAATCCAAAAACTGCCAAATAAGAGATAAACCCCCCCCCGCCAAAAATAATGTTTTTAAAAAGTCTGCAACATTATCATGTCAGCTTCTGTAATGGTATGTGGGAATGACTTTCAGATTCAGGAAAAATAGTCACAGAACAGACAAAGGTATCTCAGTACACAAAAGCAGAGGGAGAAACATTTCAGAAAACTAGGACCCTCCCTAGTTTTTCTCGAAAGAAAAGGGAAGGGAAGCAAGGAATACATTCAGATATGCAAGATTTTATCAACACAACTTTGCCATAAAGATAAAGCTAGTATTCATTTTTGTGCTTTTTATCCTATGTATTTTATAGAGCTAACAACTTCCACTAAAGCAATAAATCTGCTCTGCAAAAATCTGGATGATTACTAGAGAACAAGAGAGAGTTTGCTTCCATCTAGTCATTGTTCAGATTTTTGAAGCCCAGAAATGATTGCCTTGATGTCCATCAATTCCCTTGTTAAGGACAAAACTACACCATACTGTGTTATGCTAAGGGATTATTTTAATTTTAAAAGGTATTGCATTTTTATACTATAGATACCCATTTGTTTCCTGAGATCACTTTTAGTTTTACTTACAAAATATCTTTTCCAATTCACAAGGAGAAAAAAAAAACTAACTACTTTCATAACTGAAGTTTCATAAATCAAGCGAGGAGTATTAACCAGGCATCTTGAGATCTCTGTGAGAGAAGAAGAAGCCTCAGGGTATCATAATAATTTACACAAGGAGATTAAAAAGGATGACCACTTATTCAAAAAAAGCAAACAGCCATCTGTGCAATAAAATACCTTTCCTGCAAAACTCTATAGAGAATGTCATAGCTCTTGTTTATAATTATATATAAGACAATTGTTCTATTAAAATAAGGAATGGGTTGTTGTGTAAACTGCAGGCAAAGAAGATGCTGCTTAAATAAGGCATCAGCAATAATATTTCACTAATAAGAAAAAAGATAGGCTCAACTGCTTCGGTTTTATTTTCATCCCATTATTCATTTCCTAAATATTATTAAATGTCATTCAAAAGCACGGCAGATAGCAACTAGTCACAAAAAAAAACATCTCTTCCTCCTTCTCCTGGGTCTACTGTAGAAAGACCTACTTAAAACCCCCAAATTAAACTCTGTGAAACCCTAAATTACAGTCTTTGGAAAAAAAAACAACGGTACCATACAGTTTCAGCATAGTATAATAGACAAATTGCCACACTTCAGAAATATCAAGTGAGCCATGTTTGCTATAATTGCACAATGATAACTGTAAAAATTGTAAGTTCAAAAAACAAAACAAAAAACAGACAAGCTTTATTCATTACTTTGTGTTCTTCTGTCACAGTGCAACACAATAGCACAAAACATCAGGAGTGGATTCAAATTTAGACACAAAGTACAGCTATTGTGATCACTGGGACTTATAACAGTTGTTACCAATTTTCACTGTTTTCAATGTGTATATATAATATATATGTAGAATACTAAAATGTGGTGCTATGTATCTGAATACACGAATCAATAATGATTTTTGCTATAGAAAGTTGAAATTCTTAAATGTAGTTACTTCAACAACACTTAATCACTCTTTGAGCATGTATGAAAAACAATGATCAGTCAGTTATGTATAGCTGCACTTGAATTTTATTCATAACTTGGAAACGTGGCAGGACAGATGAAAACCTCCCCATTTTTGAACAAATGTAACTTTGTAACTCTTCCAAATTTTATTGACAAGAGGCTTATCTTAAACTGAGCAAGCCCACCAATTTCCTACCTCTCTTCTCACACACCATCACAGTAGGGATAAAATAACAAGTGTGAAAATTCATTCAGGTTAAGAAGCCTTAAAATCATATTTTTCATTCATCAGGATACACTGGCATTAGACCAAAATACATATTGTGGTGTCTAAGAGGAAAAACAAAGCTCTGCCCTCATTTTTGGGGGGAGAACAATCATGTTCAATCATTTTCTACAGACTAAAAGAGCTCATTCTGTCAGATGCCTCAAAGTCCCCTAATTAATTATTATGATTAAAAGCAAAATTGACTGCTCCAAGTCACTGTCATTTAAGAATAAACATTTCATCCATCTGACAGACTCTACAGAACACAACAAAATGCGTCCCATGTCCATAACTTACTCCTTCAGCGGGACTCCATTTGCAAGAATTTCAAGCATCACCAAAACACAAGGAAACAAATTAGCCTTGGAAACTCTACCTTCCTGAACTGCTTGAAACGGGTTGTTGCCATCCACAAAAGTCACAGAGATGGTGATTTTCTCGGTTTGTAAGATTTCATCATTTTGATTGAGATCAGAAACTGCCATACGAAACACTTCCTCATCCTTTTTTGCAGATTCATCGAATATTGCCCCTAAAAAAGAGACAGAAGGTACATGGTCAATATCAGGAAGAGCAAAAATTCAGAGCAGAGACATTCAGGATATAGCACTTGTGCCCACATTCAGAGGATTCATAAACACTGCTCGTTCCCAATTAGCAGTGATGTTGTAGACATTCATAAACTCAGAGAACAGGAGAAGAATCCTCATCTCCTATCTTCTTGCATCTTCAGTATGTCTACATACCTACCCAATTCAACACACCTTTGCCTAGTAGCCTTCTGAAGCAGGGATTCCTAATGGGCTATTACATAATTTTCACCTATCTTTAGTCACTGTAATCTGTTTTGTTTCTTTGCTTTGGGTTACATTTTGACCAGTAGCCGGGTCATGCTATAACATAAACAAGCCCAAGGTTCTTGGATGATAAAGATCTACCCGGGCATCTTTATTGTAAGGGTTGAAATATTCCCCATTACCTTCATAGTAGCACCTGTCAACATGGTTAAATAATAAGTCGTGACAATTCTGCAAAATCTGGAGCACTGCTTGTTTCTCATGCTTCGTCTAGATCAGTGTTTCTCAACCTTGACCATTTTAAGGCATGTGGACTTCAACTCCCAGAATTCCACAGCCAGCAATGCTGTCTGTGGAATTCTGGGAGTTGAAGTCCACATGCCTTAAAATGGTCAAGGTTGAGAAACACTGGTCTAGATCATGGAGCAGAATAGTAAGCCGATATCCACACACTTCTTTAGGATTGGTAAGTGATATAAATCCAGATCTGGGATTTCATAGAATCGCAGGGTTAGAAGGGACCTTGGAGGTCTTCTAGTCCAGTCCCCTGTCCCTAGCATGAGATGTTGTATCATTCCAGACAAATGGTTGTCCAATCCTTTCTGAAAGTCTCCAGTGATGGTGCACCCACAACTCCAGGAGGCAAGGTATTTAATTGGTTATTTTTTCTCAATGTCAGGAAATTTCTCCTAAATTCCAGATTGGATCTCTCTTTACCAAGCTGTCACCCATTGCTTCTTGTGCTACTCTCAGGAGCTTTGGAAAATAGGACAAGAAGCAACAGGTGGGAGCTTACTGGAATTTGAACCAGATTAATCTCAAGTCCAGATATACTGAATGAGTATCTGTCCTTGCCTTAATTTCATTTGCATTTCTAATTCTTGATATAGTTGAACAAAAATTATGACACAAAACCTTGCCCTTATTTCATTTGCATTTCAGATCCTTGATACTGTTCCATAAAGCTGTGGCACAAAGCCTTTATTCTGGGCGTTAGGAGATGCAAGACGGCACTTATTAAATTCACATTTCATCATGGCCAAGGAAATTGTTATGAAACATTGGGCTGTATTCAAGGTATTTCAGGAGAAAATAAAAAAATGTATATCTCACAATGCAATAATTTATGAAGATTTGCTGAAATTAGTATAAGGATTGAGCCAAGAGATTGAAACAACCAGCATAAAATATCATTATTTCCTCCAACAGAAATGATAAAATAGTGGTACTGTGACTGGCAACTTCACCAAAACCCTACATAGCCAGGCAAAAAGTACACTTCATGACAATATAATTACAGTAGACCCTATCTGTCTGCTAGCTGTTCCAATCTAAGTAATATGAAATTCAATTTCTCTTGAGTCAAGCAAAACTTTTTATCACTCAATAACAAAAATGATGTCTCAGCAATGATCATATTGTCCAAGAATTTTCTCTCTCTCTCTCTCTCTCTCTCTCTCTCTCTCTCTCTCTCTCTCTCTCTCTCTCTCTCTCTCTCTCTCTCTCTCACACACACACACACACACACACACACACACACACTGTCCAAGAAGTTCACACATGTGTAAATTGTTGGAAAAACATTGCCCTAGACCAGTATCAAGCTGCTGGCCCACGGGCTGGATGTGTCATGCCAAAACTGCGCCCACCCCATTTCCAGCAATGGAGAAAAAGTCGCGATACATTGCGACACGTCACGTGATGTTGCGAGTTTGACACCCCTGCCCTAGACCAAACAATAGCCTGGTTCAGAAGCATCCTTTATTTATCAAATTTATTTCCCCCCCCCACCTAGCATTTCAAGTGACTCTGAACGGCTTACAACAAGATAAAAATTCAACTGTTATAAATTTAAAAATGGATTAAAATTGCAAAAAATTAAAACAAGCTAAAACAAGCTTTTCTTTGTTTAATTCTCAAATGAATCCTTTTTATTGTCTTTATAGCTCATTACATAACTTTTATGCATGAATTGCTTGCATATGTTACCCTATTATATTGGATGATCAATTTCGTTCATTGGCTTAGATCCTGAATAATATAACAAGCCTATGTAAAGTGGTGTAGATTAACTTGATGAAGTGACTCAGACCATGGAAGCCAAAGAATCAGCCAGTTTACCTTAACAAAAACAGTTTGAATAGTCTTAAAGTCTTCTTCCCTTCAGAGCTGGCTGCAGGGTTTCCACACTGGATAATGAAAAGCAGGTCACAAATCAGACTGACATGCAGGAATCATACTGCTTTGAAAGCAGCTTTGTAAATGTATTTCTCTACAGTGAATCACCCCTATGAAACTTTGCATAGCTGTACAAAATAGTACAGAACGTTCTATGAAAAAGATGGAAAGAGGCTTTGTTTGTTTTGGCGCAGTCTCCCTTCTCCTATAGCCCTTTCTCCTCCAGAGAGATTAGATAATTTCTTTTGTAGGCAGATCAAAATGAAACAAAAAGCTAAAAAGACACACAACTCAGACTCACTTCATCATTAAGTATCAATGAAACGAATACACAATTTTGCATAAATCAAAATTGGTTCTCTAATTACATCTACCTTCTTCTGGTTCCTAGCTTGCTATGTTTTCTGGATCTATAGTCCTAGAATCCTGGGATTTGTGATAATTACATTAGCCAAAAAGAAATGGTCCTTTTTGTCCCAAAAAAGAAAAGGCAAAATAAACACAACATTGTGCTTCTAATGCTTATCTAAGAGGACAGGAAACCTTCATGCTTCTATTACTCAAAGTTTGAGTCCTCAGGCTGGGCCACTATCTCTATAAATTAGAGTTGATAGATTGACAAATCAAATTCCACTTTTCCTTTAACACTTGCTTGCCCAAAATACTTGAGATGGGATTTATTTCTATTCCCTGTAACAATGTATTCCCTATGCTATGTGAGCGTACCTTATGGAATGACAAAAATATGAAAATAACTGCCCCATGTCAACATGTAATAATATCAGGAAACAATTTTGTTCTTATCCAAGTCATCCTGTCATGCTTTCTTCTTTGTAAGGTTATAGATTTTGGATTACAATGAAAGTCCTCTACAGATCACTCAAAACGGTTTATTAGGACATTTGAGGCCGGTATGTCCTCAATCATATCCTTGATTTTTAAAAAAGCACACAGCCTCCCTGCTTTAATTTATCATGGTCTCTTTTCTGTGTCATATGCCATCAATTTTCTTGCCAATGCTATTCATATAGTGCCAGCAGATTCCCTACACAAACTTTCTTCACTTTGACCCATATATTTTTTTTCTACTTCTGTTGCCATCTGGAGCAGCTGTTCCATACCTCTCCATCTCAATAGCCTGTCATTTCTTTGCAAATCTCAATTGAAAACTTACAACTTTCCTCTCCTGTTCCTTAATTCCTCCATCATTTTGCCAGTTCCTTATTTACATACAGAGTAGACTCACATAATTCCAGAAATGCATTGCAAATTCCTGGCAACAGCTGTTGTAAATAAACATTCTAATGGGGAAATCTGTATGCACCATTTAAAGGTGAGAGTCTTTTACTATTAATTCTAAAAAGCTACTTTGATTTCTCACAGTTCTAAAAGGACTGCCTTTTAGATAATTAAATAAGTAGCATGTCTTTCTTTCTTTCTTCTCCTCCTCCTCCCCTTCCTTCCTTCCTTCCTTCCTTCCTTCCTTCCTTCCTTCCTTCCTTCCTTCCTTCCTTCCATAATTCCATTAACATATGTGATGATCAAGTTATTGAAGAATATTAAGACAGCTGAAGACAAATTAGAACAAAGTAGTTTCAACCTTCTTTTATTAAGATCTTATTTCTCTTTAGGCATGTACTCAAAGGGCCAAAGACCTTCAATGATCTATGCATTGTATGAAAGTGAAGCCTTGACAAAGAAGATGATAGGACTTAAAATTGAACTAATGTTAATGTAAGTGTAATTACATTGCGGTGGCCTGGGCTTTTTAAACAAATTAGTCTGTTGAAGGAGACTTGGCATATCTGTTGATTCCCACTGGAAGTCAACATTTAAATTGGGCTTTCAAAAATTTGAATATTCCACTTTGCTTTACTTTTTATTTGGAAAGCTGAATTGTTTATTCATGCTTGTGTGACCATTACATAGTCCTGGGTCTAGACTCAGGCATCCCTCAACCTAATTCAAACAATTCCCCTGAAAGCAGGGAGTTAGTCCTCTGAGAGAAGTAGTCTGGCTAAGATGCTGAGTAACAAGAAGAATGGAATGTGAATGCTGTCAATTGGAAGAATTTCATGTGTGAAACATGAATATGTAAAAGGTATATTTTTTACTATAAGGATCATTTGTGCTTATTTATTTCAATTTATATGGCTGCCAATTTCAAATTCATGACTGGGTGGATAACAGGAGCTAAAAACAGTAAGAATGATACATACATAACCAGCAACAAGGCAAGAGCTTAAACAACCAGCCAATAAATCAACACAACCATTGCATGGGCTCTGTTATATATCTAGATGCCCAGGCTCAATGACACCACTAAGTCTTTTAAGGCCTTAAGGAAAGCTAGTAAAGTTGTAGCTAATTTAACTCTGGGGAAATGTTGGGCACCATGACAAGAAAGGCTTCCCTGTGATGTCTTGCCAGATGGCATTCCCTAATGGATGGGCTGCAGAGCATGGATGTTCCTGCTGGACCTAATGGAATGTGTAGCCATAATTGGGGGAAAATGGTCTCTCAAATAGCCTGGCCCCATGCTATGAAGGTCTTTATAAGTAACTACCAGCACTTTGGATTGAGACTAGAAGTGTACTGGTAACCAATGAAGCTTGTAGAGCAGAGGTATAGAATGTATTGATAATGCCATGTACATAAATGCTCTACTATTGTATTCTGTATAGCTGCAGCTTCTAGTTACTCTTCAAGGCAATCCCATGTAAAGGGCATTACTGTGGTCTATTTAGGAGGTGATCAAAGTGAAAGGAACCTCTAGCCCCTATATTGTGTACTGATTCTGTATGGTTTAACAGAAATTGCCGGCCTGCAGGTTGGACGCGTCACGAGGAAACCGCACCCACCCCATTGCCAGCAATGGGGAAAAAGCTCCGATATGTTGCGGGATGTCACATGATGTCGCAAGTTTGACATGTCTGGTTTAATCCTATCCACAACTAAAAATGGAAAGTCCCAAGAGCCAGGAGATTCTAAAATCTATACATAACTATTGCTGAGATTGAGTTGAAGCTGTTATTCCCTGTCCAGACCTCAATGCTCCAAATACCAAGATAGTATCTCAATGTCATCACTTGGATGGTCAGGGGTAGGTAAGTAAAGCTAGGTATCATCAGTATGCTCACCCCATGCTGTCAGATGACTTCACTCAGTAACTTCATGTAGATGTTAAGCAGAAATGGGAGAAGCTCTAAGGAACTCCAGAAAGCAGGGGCAGTGGGATAGACCTCTCCACTCCACCAACAACATAGTGCAACTCCCAAAGCCAGTCTAGAAGGATATCATGATTGATAGTACTGAAGGACACTGAAAGGTCAAGAAAGTCAAGGATGAACACACCCTTCCCATCCCAATCCCACAAACAGTCATCTACAAGTGCAATTAATGTCATTTCAGTCCCATAGCCAGGTCTGAATCTTTTATTGAAAGAGTCCAGATAATCCATTTCCTCCAGCACTCATTCTCCACACAATTGCCTTCACTACAACTTTCCCTAAAACATGAAAATTGAAGACAGGTCAAAATAGTAAAGTTGGGTCTAGCAATGCTTCTTGAGGATGGGATGAACACTGTCTTTTTAAAGAGGTAATAGAACCATCCAGTCTCTCAAATGATGTAATTTTAGAAGGACATGATATTCTATGAGATTTGAATTGTTCTCTCTTTAATGCACAGGTATCAAACTCAATTTCGTCACATGACATATTATGACATATAGTGACATTTTTTGCCTTTATGGAGCTGGGGTGGGCATGACCTGTGCGTGACACAGCCACAGGCCACCAGTTTGACACTCCTACTTTAATGGATTTCACTAAGTTCTATAAAACAGGACTTGAAGGATTTTTCAGAGTTGGAAAAATATATTATTTCATGGGAACCAATGAAACTGGCTAGCTTTTAATTATAACATACTATTGTACATTATTTTACAAGTCACCAATTCTGAATTAGAAAGTAGAAATAGAAAATCCTATAGATTTAAATACTGCATTTTAAAATATAAAATGTCATAGAAAAACAGCCATGCATTGTTATGTAAATAAGAAAGTAGCCATCTACAAATATTATTCAACATGAATTAATATAGACTTAAGTATTGCACCTGGGTATTTGATAGTCTAATAGATCAAAATTATTGGCATATTTTTTTCAAAAAAAGCCCTTAGGCATTTAATGTTCTAATGAATATTGCTTAATATGATTGCTTCTTGTCCCCAATGACATTGTTGGTTGGTTTGTTCCAGTGTGTGAATTCAATTACACTGTGTTTCCTGAACTGCTGATAGTGCATTATTATAAGAGCTGATATTGCTATGGCAATAGGGATAGATGGCACTGAGTTATAGATCAAAAGAAAGAGTTCCTTAATTCTCTGTTAATTGCAATCAAAATATGACATATAAGAAGATATTAAAGCATTACATTAAATGTGACTTAAATGTTTACGAGTTCTAAAGAAACGATCTTATATTAGTTTGGATATTAAAATATTATTGTTATTGTTAAATTAGATGGCTTATTTTTTTTTACAATTCCTTGTATTTATTGTTCATATACAGCCTAAATAGTTTTAACTTTCTCTACCACCTGAAAGAACTAAACTGTAGGGATTCCTACAGTTGTTATTCATCTAGCTAAACATTATCCATCCAAACTGAATTTATTTATTTATTAATTTAAGATGTAACAACAAATTAAAGCTAGTGTAACTAAGAAAAATTCCAATGCAGATTGAAGGGAGAGAAAAAGAATACTTATTCTTGATGTTTGAATGCAGGCTGAGGAACATACACCAGATTTTTTTTCTCTTTGCTAATATTTTGCAGTCCTTCTGCTTAAAATCTAGCAAAATTAGAAGGGATAGTTTTATCATCCAAGCATACCAAATCAGCTGCTTCTGCTGATGAAGCAGAACAAGATAAATTTCTTATGTCCTTTGTCCCAAATTACAGCAAACCAATCACAGATGTGTCAGTTTTCCAACCCATTCCTCCTTTATAAATTACTTGACTATAAAAAGATGCTTTACTCAATTACATTTTTCTCTCTCTCTTTTGCTATCCTGCCTCAACTATATTAAACAACTTGACATGTTGACAAAAGGAATAAAGACTCAGCTTGTAACACTGAAGCTCACCTTAATGGATTTGCCTACAGTACCTGCAGCATCAGCTCTTGCTACCTGTCAGAATAATTATTTAGAAGACAACAAAAACAAAAAATATCCTCTTAGTTTCAGCAAGATGGAATTCAGGCCATTCCAAAGGTTCAGGTCTTCACATAAGGACAATATTGCAGCAAGATCATCCTTCAAAAGGATTTTAAAATTTTCATTTTTCAAAAACAAGCATTAAAAAAAAGGCCCTTACTGCACTGTATCATCCTTTTCCGCCACTAAAACTAAGATAAATCTTCCTGTTTAGGCTCAGGCTATACAGGTAATCCTCGATTTATAATTGGTCACTTAGCAACCATTTGGAGTTATAACAAACCCTGAAAATGGGATTTTTGAAGTTCCTATGTCCACCCCACCCCACCCCCGATCATGTGACATTTTGGACACTTGGCAATTAGCCCACATTTGCAGGTGTTTGCAGCATTCCATAGGCACATGATAATTATTTATGACATTTTTGCCAGGCACTTCTGTTTACTACTAGTTTCTAACAAAAAGAAAAAAAACTTGGCGAACAATGGGTTTGCTTAATGACCGTCACAAACAAAGATTGTAAAAACCAGGTTTGGTCTTGTGGTGACACACTTTATGACTGTCATGACTTATGACCAAAACTGTGGGATAAATTACAATTGTAAGCTGTGGACTACTTATAGAATATATGGGGATTTGAATTACATACACAAATATACCTCATTTTTCAGATACAAATGCAATAAATTATCTTTGACTGGTCTTGTAAGTGATTCTATAATGTTAATCCTGGCAAAAGTGAAGAAAAATATAAATAATTTAAAAAGTTATTTCCACATTCAATAGGAAGTTGCCTTCATTTCTGCTGGTCTCTTTTAGATTTTATATATTTATATAGATTTAGTAGTTAATACCTGCTTGTTATATCCTTGTTTTATCCTCATGAATGATCATAAAAGTAATATTATTATGGTTATGTATTATAGAAATTGGACTATGTATGTATCAAAATCTATCAAAGACTTAATTAATAACTAAGGTGATATTTTATTATCAAGGAATGAAAATCAAGGCATTAAAAAAAACAATCCACTATAGTTTATGACCATACAATTTTTTTAAAAATGTTTCTTGTATTATAATTCAAGCTTGAGCCAAACCGAATATTCATTTCCTTAAAGGTAGGTTGCAAAAGTCCACAAGGCCTCTAAAAGCCTGCAAGGATGTGAAAAATTCTGATACTTTACTGCTTTCCAGCAGATTTTTGTAGCTCAGATGTAGCATCCATATGTTTTTCCCTGTACTTTAGAAGTGTACTGTATGTGTATACATGCATGTATATGTATAGGATGGTTGAAATACTCTTTTCCCCCTCCTTAATATCCCATATGGAATCCAACAGAATGGGAAAAAAATTCTATCATTTCCAGGAGAACTGCAGGAACAACTTTTATACTTAAGGAAATAATAGGAGAAACCAATTTGTATATTTTATTATACCAATATACTCCTAATGAAAATAGTTTCTGATATCATTCATGTACTTTTCTCAGACTTTTTCTCTCCAACCCTCAAAAAAATGAAATCAGTTTGTCAAACATTGCCTAGAAATAGTCCTTGCTATTCTGCTCAGGAGTACAGAGATAGACATAGAGCAGGTAACTATTTATTTGATTTGTTATTTGATTTGACTTCTATGCCGCCCTATTCCGGAGAACTCAGGGCGGCTCACAACATAAATAGAAATCACCAGTTAAAATACATATATAAAAACCCCTAAGTTAAAAGAAAACCAATCATTCAACAAACATACACACAAACATACACTGGCTAGGGGCAAGATGTTAACTGCCCCAGGCCTGCCGGCAGAGGTGTGTTTTAAGCAGTTTACGAAAGGCGGAGAGGGTGGGGGCGACACGGATCTCTGGGGGAAGTTGGTTCCAGAGGGCCGGGGCCGCAACAGAGAAGGCTCTTCCCCTAGGCCCCGCCAGGCGACACTGTCTGGCTGACAGGACCTGGAGAAGGCCGACTCTGTGGGCCCTAACCTGCCGCTGGGATTCATGGGGCAGCAGACGGTCCCGTAAGTAACTATGCAGATAATGTAGATGAGATAAAGTAGGTAACTTTAAAATAGGTAATATAAGTCAAATATACCAATCCATTTTTGTAGTCTCTACAACAATGACTTGCAACTGGTGAAAATTGCCATCCTGCTTGAATTCTCAGCACACAAAAAATTGTAGTCCAAGTCTTAAAATAGACTTCAGAAATGTCCCCGAATCGAACTTGACTCTTAGAAACTGTACATGCACTTTTCTTGGCAGCTTTACAGAAGTAGTTTGGCACCCACTTCTTGCAGGATAATGTTTCTACTTACTAAGTTAAAGTCAACAGTTGACATCCCAATCTAGCAAACATTCCTAGGCAGTACTCTGTCTGAAGAGTACCTGTTAAGCTTCCCAATCAATAAAAAAAATCAGTTGGATGCTATTACCTACTAAGGCTCAAAATAATATAATTTTTTTTTCATAAACCCATTTCTTCCACAGGCTCCAGAAAGGGGAAAAAGATAAATCCTAGTCTTGTCTATGTAGATCATGGCTCAAATCACTTTAAATCATTCTCCCACCTACAGATTCCCACTTATAAAACATTTGCCTGACCCTATGACCAATGGAAACCTCATAAACCTCAAATATCTTCCTACTACTGTTCCTAGCTTCTAATCTTAATAATAATCCAGCATATTATATTGAAATAAATAATGGAGAAATGTACTAAAATGCAGCATTTTTCCCCCCAGGAGTTAATCTATCGGCAAATGTAAACCTTAAAAGAAACCATATTGTTCTGGGAATAAATTAAAAGAGATTAGAAATAGCTGCACCGTGCCACTCTGTAAGGTCTCCCTTAGTTATTTCACTATAGAAATAGCAATTTTAGGAAGCTCTAACAGCATTGAGCTCCTTATGCAGACAGTAACCTGCTGTTTACCTGTAGCTCCTTAATTTTCTACCTGATCTATTACATTAGATTTGGACTTCATTGTTAAAATAGGTGGTTTATTTGGCATTATTGTTGTATTATTAATGCCCTAGAAACAAAGTTACTCTAATAGTAATAAATCTGCTGAATGTTGCTGTGCCCTTATAGTAGGCATTAGTAACCTACTTACAGATGGTTTATAACCAAGGGGAAGCTGATAGAAAATAATATTTCATTAGACTGTTATTAGGAATTGCCTTGAGCACGAAAGAAATACTTATCTGCCAGAAAGAAAAATGTGGCTGTAGTGGATATCATTCAGTTTTTATCTCTCCTTTCTGGCCATTTGAATACTCAAGGCAGTTAACACTACCAAGAATACTAAAAGGAGGAACAGTTAAAATGCAACCTAAGATTCAAATGATGAATAATGGAATACTAGGCAAAAGATAGAAGTCTTGATTACTCTTCTAAAAGCGAGGGAGATAGACCGGAGGGGTGGGAGGACCAAGCACAAATCTCCACTGTTGCATTTCATGGCAAAGCCCTCTCCGACTTGAGCTTCTCAAAGCAAGGAGATTGTCAGAAAGGTTTCTGCTGCAGATGCTAGCACCCATAATAGAAAAGTAGTCCATCAGATGTTGACATTATAAAGCAGATCTTAAATTATACTCAGGAAAGAATTGGCAACAAACTCAAGTTTTCAAGATGGACATCATAGAATCTTGGTAGCGGTATAGCTGCAGCCTTTTGCATCAATTGGACTATTTTAATAGTGCACCACATGTAGCACAATGCAATAATCAAATCAAAACATGACTATACTAGTAGATGCCAAATCTTGCACATGAATACAAAAACATAGCCATCTCATGAAATCACAATAGGTTCAATATTTTATGCATTTATTCATTGATAATACTAATACTTCCATGGAAGAAGCACCAAAGTGCTTCCGTGGTGAAAGGATTTGCCACTGACATCACCGTTGGGTGGGAGATGCCCACTTGGGGCTCCTTTCATGTCTCCATGAAGTTGCTCACCAAAGTACACATTTATCTACTTGTAGTTTCCCCCTTTTGAACCACTGCATTGGCGGGAGCTGGAGGGTGTGACAGGAGCTTACCCCACTCCACAGCAGCACCAGGTCTTGAACAGTGTTCCAGTGTTGGTTTCTTGCGTTCTTACCCTGTATTCATTCTGGGAAGCCTGGGGGGGGTGGGAGGGTTTTAATAATTGTTATTTTATGTTTTCTCAACTGTTTTGGGGATCGATATTTTCTTTTTCTTTTTTTAGGTAGCAAGGGGTTGCTCGGGTGGCCTCTGGGCACCACATTGGATGGAAAGAAGAAGGAGTGAAGGTTAAGCAAGTAGGAAGAGGGTAAGAGGGAGAAGATAGGGGATAGAGGTGGGTGGAGGGGATGGAGAAAGTAGAGAAAGGAGAAAGTAGGTTGTTAGATGGGAAGAAGAGGGGGTTAGTTTTGTTTTAGGAGGATGTGGTGGGGAGGGGGTACCGAGCAGTTATTTTGTTTGATTGTTTGGTAATTGTACATGATTGTTTACAGTTGAGTTATTATTCTTTTTTATCTTTTGTTAAAAATTTTGTAAAAACTAATAAAAATACTTTAAAAAAAAAGAACAGTGTTCCAGTGTTCTAAACTCATGAGCCACTTACTCCTTATTCATTGATCATATTTATTGCACTGGGTCAGAAAAATATCATTGCAGAGATCCATAAGAACCTATACATAGTGTGTTGTCAGTCCTTAGTCTATTGAAAGGAGACAAATAAATATCCTATTATATTTTTTATTCTTTAATGATATATACTACATTGCTACGAAGATCCAAAAAACAGCTGGAGTTTCTAGGAGAGAATTGTCACGTGCTCAGACATAGCCTTCCTACCATTAAAAAAATCCTTCTTGAAAAAAAAAATCTGGAGTGATGGCTTAAATGCCATCTTTGTGGAACTTACACACTTATTCTTTACCGTAGGAAAGTTCATGTACCTTGCCACCTGTCCATTTTACATCTTACATTTTACAGTATATAAAAACAAGTGAATTCAAATGCACCACTCCTACAATTGCTATATTTTATTTAAACTCAAGACTGCACATGGATTAAGGTACCAAAGATTATTTTTAGAATTTTCTACTAGCAGTATTTCTACTCCTAAAAGAGTTTTTAAAATGCAGCTTCCGTTTTAACACAATATATGACACCAATCTCCATAGCGTATTTACCACTGTCTGATAAAAATCTAATTTCACCTATTATTTCAAATGAATCTACCATCTCTTGACAATGAATAATGTATTCTGAAATTGTAATGTCATCATCTGAAATATCTATGACTTTTCTGCATTTTACTGATTGCTTGGGTACAGATTAAGACTGCAGATAAGCTATATGTAAATAATGTTTCATTTCGCTTCCTTTTCTTCTTCTCTTAGTGATTTGGAAAAGTGAGCATGGAATTACGGATTAACCTTTTGTTCCATCTTCCATTTTCTTACTGACCACTATATTTCACTTCCTAAAATCCTAAAAACCATGACAATTAAATATAATATTATTGTATCATATTATTGTAACAGTAGTAGTTTTTGATTTATGACCTCAATGAAGCCCCAAATTTCTATTGCTAGGTGTACCATTTTATGACCTTTCTTACCACAGTTGTTAAGTGAATCACTTCAATTGTTAAGTTAGTCACATGGTTGTTAAGGAAGTCTGACTTCCCCATTGTCTTTGCTGGTCAGAAGGTCGTAAAAGATGGTCACATGACCTTGGGACACTGCATCCATTATAAATATAATTCAGTTGTCTGAATTTCGATCATGTGACCATGGAGATGCTGCAATAGTTGTAAGTGTGAAAAACGATCATAAAAAAGTAAAAATGACTTTTCCAATGCTGTTGTAACTTTGAACTGTCATTAAATGAACTGTTCATGAAATTTTCTTGTCTGCCCACGAGGTCCTCTTTAATGCCTTATCCTTAGCAGATCAGACAGGCGGTGCGGTGAGTGGATGAAAAGGACAGAGCCTTCTGTTTGTTTTGGGATGGGAAGTGCACCACAATTCCCCCATTAGGTTCAGGATTCCAGCCGGCAGGATGGACTGCCTGAAAATCTGCCCCCTCCTGGGTTTCCTCAGTCTGTATTGATCTCTTCTTATTTTTAACCAGGTTGCATTAATAATATAAAAGCAGTTTGAACATCTCTCAATTTTTGCTTCAAATGGGTAGGAGGAGATATTTCATGTGCAATTCTTGGTGAAGTACATAAGAACATAAGAACATAAGAAGAGCCATGCTGAATCAGGCCAAAGCCCATCGAGTCCAGCATTCTGTGTCACACAGTGGCCCACCAAATGTACATGGGGATCTTGAGCAGAAAGAGAAGGCAAAACCCTCCCTTTCCCTTGACCCCCAACAAATGGTACTCAAGGGAATCCTGCCTGCCTCAACCAACATAGAGGCGGCACATGGACATCCATTTTAATAACCACCGATACACTTTGCATCCATGAATCTATCTAGCCCTGCCTTGAAGCTGTCAAGGCTGACAGCTGTCACGACCCCTTCAGGAAGTGAATTCCATAAATCAACGACCCTCTGGGTGAAGAAATATTTCCCTTTATTTGTCCTCACTTTCTTAGCTATAAGCTTTAGGGAGTGCCCCCTTGTCCTGGTATTGTGTGATAGAGAAAAGAATTTTTCTCTATCCACAGTTTCTATCCCATGCATGATTTTATACACTTCGATCAAGTCACCCCTTAAACGCCGTCTTTCAAGGCTGAAGAGACCAAGGCGTTGCAATCTGGTTTCAAGAGGAAACAGTTTCTCTTTCTCTTTCTTGGGGAAATAGAGTAAGAATCATTTAATCATTCATCAGGCATCAAGGCAACTGTTACTTTTCAGTTATTCATTTTCAGGCCAGCTGCTTAAGGTCTTTCTCCAAAGATCTATGGAGAAAAAAAACAGTCTAATTTTGGATATTATGAATTTTTGTATGTTGGCCCTGAATGTTATCTGAACTCCCTCTGAACCTGAATATACTGTATATAAATGATGATAAACAAAGTCATTCACTGGTGGTATGCCAGTGTCACAGGATAATAATTATCCTAGTTCAAAAAAATTATTTAAAGGGATAGAAGGGTCAATTGTGTTACAAATCATTAAATATTCAGCACTCAATGGGGCTAGTCATGCCCTACTTAAATCTCACAGCCTTTGGTTTTCTTCATCATAATAAAGTTCTCGCCATGCAGTGTTCAGGAGGAACATTATACTCCATTCAAAAGAAATTTCTGAGAACTTCTTTAAAATAATCCTTAATCCACCAAGGAGCCTGCAAGCTTCTTTTGCCTTCCAAATAGCAGTAGGTAAATGTGGGATTCAGAAAGTTACACATGACTCTAAAAGCGAAAATAAGAAAATGGCTACATCTCCATCTCTTGTCAAAGCCAAAACATCTGATGTTAGCAGTGTTGACACAATATTTTAGAGAGAATGGCTAGCAATATCAGTCTCTAAGACAAATACAGTATGGTTGCTATCACAGTTGATTTGTGGTATCTATTTTTGCATCAAATTGGCACTTGGAGAAAAAAGTTGCCTTTGGATTAACTCATAATATAATATTAAAATTAGAATTCACAGTTCTGATTCCCAGGACTTTGAAGCGACTTTAGCCAAAGTCTTGCTATCATGTTAACATGGCTTAAGAAAGTCAAAGCTGATTTTTAATAAAAGCATAAATTTAAATTTCTAGTTTTCAGTCTATAAGCTGAAAATCTTAGGACGTAAGTTTCACTATTCACAATGATACTTATTTCCAATAAAGCATGCCTGGAATTGGATTACCATATATATTTTTCCTAGCTAAAAAGTAAATGAAGTAAAAAAAAATCATTGTAATTCTTTCATGGTCAAGAATTTTTAGAGAATAAATGATGTTACTAAAAAAAATAGACATCCTAGGAATCAGAGCTGACTGACAGCATGCTTTATTACATCAATCAAATGGCAACAAGATACTTACAGTATTATATATGCATATAGAGCCAAACTAGACTGGCAGCTACATTTTACTTTAAAACTGGTGATGGGTTGGGGGTGGGGGTTAGGGTTAGAGATATGGCTTACACAGTTTTATCATCAAATGCAGAGGAACAACAGATTCTCCCTAAGGCTAAGTCTGTCTGGTCTAAATTGTGATCTTAACACAAATCAAATTAGTCAGCCACTGAAGTTATAGGGATATCTTATTTATTTTATCATGTCTGTATAGTTCAGGGGTGTCAAACTATTGGCCCGCAGGCCGGATGCATCATGCCAAAACCGTACCCATCCCATTGCCGGCAATGGAAAAAAAAAGTTGTGATATGTCGTGACACATCATGTGATGTTACGAGCTTGACATCGCTGGTATGGTTGCCTATCTCACAAAAAAGCAACTCTGGGTAGAGTGTGCGTGTAGGTGTGTGCATATGTATGTGCGGTCACAATTAAAAAAAACTATGATAGCCTTTATGGTAAAGACCTCCCTACTAAAATAAATGCTTGCTTAAAAACAGGCAGTTGACTTTTCATTTTCAATTGACCTAGCCTGCTTTTGTTTGCTGTTTGTTTTGTGCAGCATTGTATATTGGAACCACATCTTTAATTCAGAGCTATTATTAATGGGTGGATCGACAAGTCTTAACCCACATCTATAGCTTGAAATGATCTCAAGAGCAGAGAAAAATCCACTTTTGTTACAGTTCTAAATCTAAAAGAGTAAGTTAAGGAATACAAGCTGAGTACAGCCAGCCTTCACTTGGAATTCCCATCCTTTCATCAGTTTTAAATTAAATCGTTAGCATAACAATAAATAGCTATTTGTATAAACTTATTTCCTTTTCATGGCAGATGAGAGCAGCTGGAAAAGCCAAAAAGGAATGGAAAAAATGGTTGGTTGCAAACCTGAGCTGTTTTTTTAAATAGAATTTAAAATTTGCATTAGATCAGGGGTGTCAAACTGCCTGCCTGTGGGCCGGTTGCATCATATGGAGGCCGCGCCCACTAAGGCAATGTGAAAAAAAGTTGCGATACATCGCAAAACGACACATGACATGGTGAGTTTGATACCTGTGCATTAACTGATTCAAGTATCCTCCAAACAGCCTAGAAATTCAAACATTCTCTCTTTACAACACAAATGTCACTAAGGGACATGCATGCCTGGTTCAAATGTGAACTAACCGGAGTCTCAGATTTTATGTTTTACTTTCAAACACATTAATTGTCTCATTAAAAGAGTGGCTGACAATTGCAAGTTCATACTCTGCAAAGCAAGTTTTTTGTCTTAAGCTGCGTTTCAGCTGGAAAAGGGAAGGGGGAGAAAACATCTTCTCTAGAGAGGTGCCCCCCCAACCTTTTGGGCACCAGGGATCTATTCTGTGGAGAGATGTTTTTCCACAGACCAGAGGGGGCGTGGTTTTGCATGCTGCCTGCATCCCACAGATGGAGCTTCGCTTGTTTGTGTGGCTGATTTCTGCCATGTCGAGGCCCAGTGCCGGACCATGGATCGGGGGTTGGGGACCCCTGCTCTAGAGGACCCAACCCTCTAGAGTTATAACACACACACTCACATGCATAGAGCCACAGACATGATTGTTTTGGTCTTCATATATATCACTCTTATCAGCCCATTTTGATGCAGGTTAGAAAACAGATATATTTCAATTTCCCAGCCTAGGATTGAGAGAAAATGGCTGAACCAGAGTCTGAAAGCTTGGAAGACAAAACCTCTGGTCCTGGTGACTGACCTAGATTGCATCATGCAACATTTGCCCAGGTTCGCCTGGTGCACCAGTTGTGGCCCTATTTGGACCGGGAGTCTCTTCTCACAGTCACTCATGCCCTTATCACCTCGAGGTTCGACTACTGCAATGCTCTCTACATGGGGCTACCTTTGAAAAATGTTCGGAGACTTCAGGTAATGCAGAATGCAGCCGCGCGAGCAGTGTTGGGCTTGCCTAGAAATGCCCACATTTCGGCATCACTCCGCGAGCTGCATTGGTCTCCGAACGCAATTCAAAGTGTTGGTTATGACCTATAAAGCCCTACATGGCATCGGACCAGGTTATTTACGGGACCGTCTGCTGCCTCATGAATCCCAGCGGCCGGTTAGGGCCCACAGAGTGGGCCTTCTCCAGGTCCCGTCAGCCAGACAGTGTCACCTGGCGGGGCCTAGGGGAAGAGCCTTCTCTGTTGCGGCCCCGGCCCTCTGGAACCAACTTCCCCCGGAGATCCATGTCGCCCCCCACCCTCTCCGCCTTTCGTAAATTGCTTAAAACATACTTTTGCCGGCAGGCCTGGGGCAGCTAACACCTTGCCCCTAGCCAGTGTATGTATATTTATGTATTTTATTGTAATTTCTATCATGTTGAAAGCCGCCCTGAGTTCTCCGGAATAGGGCGGCATAGAAATTAAATAAATAAATAAATAAATAAATAAATATAATAATAATAATAATAATAATCATCTCCCGACCAATATATTCATCTTCATTCATCACAGTCTTTCTGGCCTATGGGGGGGGGGAATCAGAGTCCATTCCCAATGCAGTACCCTATCCCTACACCGCATTCATTCTCCATTAAAGACATGATAGGGTTCAGGAAAGGATATCATTAGCCTCATTGTTGAGCAATATAAGAATTATTTCCAGTATTTCTGACACTGTCACAGGGCAAACATGACAACTCTTGAGGATGAATAAATAGACGGAAGCACGGTTCACATACTGTGGTGCTGGAGAAGACTCTTGAGAGTCCTCTGGACTGTAAGGAGATCAAATCAGTCAATCCTAAAAGAAATCAACCCTGAATGTCGTTTGGAAGGACAGATGCTAAAACTAAAAACTAAAGCTCAAATATTTGGCCACTAATAAAGACTCTGAGGTTGGTAAAGATTGAAGGCAAAATAAGAAGGAGATGGCAGAGGATGAGGTGATTAAACAGTGTCATCAATACAATGAACATGAATGTGGGCAAACTCCAAGGAGCAGTAGAGGACAGGCAGTCTTGGTGTGCTATGGTCCATGGGGTCACGAAGACTGAAGAAGAAGAAGAACAACAGCAACAATGCTTCACATACATCTCCTTCTCTAGGATAACATTAAATGGACATGCTGTCCCTAATGTCTTCTGTCCTACATCCAATGTTCTAATTCTAATCTATTGGCAAAGCATGTCCATCGAATTGAGACCAGTTATAGACATGTTGCAGGAATCCATTACTGACAGACAGAAGGGAATGTTTCAAAATTCAAAATTGCAGTGCTACATCCATTTTTTCACTGCGTAAGATTTACTTTGAGCAGATGTAAGTAAGAAGCTTCTGTCAAGTCATATCATATGAAGCCTCCTGATTTTTTTTTAAAGAGTATTTTGCATTTTCTATGCTCATTGCTTGGAATAGTTTTTTTTTAATTAATTCATTTCATGTTCTATTTCTTATAGTGTGACCTGAAGCACAGCTGTTATTCCAAACTTGACTAGTTTTTCAAGTAGCTGAAAGTTCTTATTAATACAGGGATTAATAAAAGAAAACTGAACTAATAGCCATTACAGCCATTACAGAATGTTAAGACTTTGCTATTTTTTTATTTCCAGGATTGTGACATAAAGCCTTGCCTATTTTATGAGTATATAATTCTTGGATACCTTTTATAACTGAAAAGCTGTTATGATTTCTTTCAAGTACCTTCTTAAACCTCTGTTCCCTTGATTTCAAACAACCGGGCTGTAAGGATATTAATTATACAATTATACAAAATAGCATAACCTAGTCACAAAGGAATAAGTTCAGCATCTGTGGGGCAGTAACACAAGGACTAGAGAATAAATGAAATGTATACATAACATAGCAGTGTTCCAATATCTCAGGGGCTGCCACAAAGAAGAGGGAGTCGAGCTATTCTCCAAAGCACCTGAAGGCATGACAATAAGCAAACTTAGAAACTAATCAAGGAGAGAAGCAGTCTAGGAGAAATTTCCTGACAGTCAGAACAATTAATCAGTAGAACAACCTGTCTCCAGAAGTTGTGAATGCTCCAACACTAGAGGTTTTAAGAAGAGACTGGACAGCCATCTGTCTGAAATGGTTTCCTTCCTGAGCAGGGGGTTGGACTAGATGACCCCCAAGATCCCTTCCAACATCATCATCATCGTTGTTGTTGTTGTTATTTTCAATATTGGGAATACTTTTATCAAAAATAAACAAAAATAGCCCAATTTAGATTAAAAATGATTAATGGCCAAAAATTGTTGCTGACTTGTAGAAGAGAAGAAAACTGGAAGTGGGAAGAAGAGAGAGAAAAACCACATACCGGTAATAAACACTTTGTCGTAAGCTCCATGTGTAATTTAAGCAAGGTCTAGTAAATAATGTGTTGAAAATACACAATGAAAAGGGACAATAAAAGACAATAAAAACTCAATTCCATTTGCCCAGTTCTTCCTCTTCGCATCCTCACCTCTGAAACTGCCTGATGACACAAGCTGCAAGCCTCAAAAATTAGCACTTTTTAAAACATTGAGTTAGGTCTAAGATATATCCTGCCTACAGTGGCTTTGAATGTTGTTACGACCAAGGCTTTCTGTATGAATTATTTGCTGCTCTGTTTTCCTTTTCCAAATATATAAAAGCTAATGTCAGATGATCCCCGAGGAAACGGTGGAATAGATATACATTTCAAGGATTGTATGGTGCTGAATGAGAAGTAATGGATTTTAATAATTCTTTGCTTCAGCCGCTATTACTGGAATTACTGTGTTTCATACTAATTCCAAGCAAACTAAGGCATGAGGCTACACAATCTGAATATTAAATAGTATCAATCATTACAAAACGACATTGTGTTCTAATATTCTTAACTACAGAGAATATCCTAAGCATAATAAAATGACATGATATAATTAGCATATCTGCATGTTTGTACCTGAAGATGTGATAGGTATGAATTTGCATTTTTATACTGCAGGAAAGAAATTATTTCTTTTTCCCCGGATTCTCTAGCAAGCTTTTGCATCCGGAATGAAACCATAGCTCAGTAATGCTAATATAAAGTGCCTGCTCCAATTCTCGGCATCTCAGTTTTAAAAATAATTTGTATGGTATAAGTAGGAAAGTTATTTAATGCACTCAGTGTGCTGAACGGTGGAGACTTCAATCCCATTTCACCCTTTTCATGCTTTTTCAAACTCTTCTATCCACTTTAAATTCCCCTTGTTCATAAAAACTGAGTGAATGCAATTTTTTTTCTGGAATTTACAAGAGTGAAAAGTCCCCATTACCCATTTATAGAGAAGTTCATTCTCTCTTTCTGCTTTAAAATGCTTCACTGTATACTGTATACCCACACAATGACAATGGTACAGTATGGTAACTCTATGTCCTCTTGTAGAGCTATTTCTATCCATCTGTCTGTCTGTCTATCTATCTATCTATCTACTTACCTACCTATCCATATACCTATCTATCCATCTAATCTATCTATCTGCCTGCCTGCCTGCCTGCCTATCTGCCTGTCTGTCTGTCTACCTGCATATCCATCCATCTATCCATCCATCCATCCATCCATCCATCCATCCATCCTCTATCTATCTATCTATCTATCTATCTATCTATCTATCTATCTATCTATCTATCTATCTATCTATCTATCTATCTATCTATCTATCTATCTAGCCTTGGGGCTACTCTGGGTGGCTTAATGAGACAATAAAATATTAATTAATAAAATTAATAAAACAAAAAGAAATGATTAAAAATGTAAAAATAAGTAATATAAGAATGAAACAATAAAAATAAACAAAGTACAGTAGTATGAAATTTAAAAGATGAGCGGAGGGGGAACAGGAAATGCAGGGAGGAGGGAGGGTCAACTACTTAGTCCAGCAGCTACCTTCCATGATGTATTCCTGTATTACGTCCTAGGCCCACTGGAGAGCAAGACCTTCAGGCCCTTGTGCCAAGAATAGGAGGAAGGGGCCAAACCTCACCCCAGGTGGCAGGCTGTTTCAGAAGGCTGGCATTACAGCAGAGAAGGCTCTTCTCCTGGATCCTGTCAGTTGGAGTTCCTTGACCAATGGGATCCTCAGCAGGCCTCCTTTAAGATATAAGCCACCTTGTATTGTATGGCAGCAATTTTGTGACAATTGAATGTTGTATACTTCTATGATTATACTTTAAAAGGAGTCTTTTAGAAAAAGACAGAGAATTCTCATACATCTCCCCTTTGGAAGGGTTCAGTGGGTTTAAAACAGAGAAATTCAGGGAGCAAAGAATCTTGGAAACACAAAGGGTGGCAGGAATCACTCAGTTTTAATTTATGTGCAATGGATCAAACCTTTACAGAGTTACATTTTTTATAGACTATAGCTCAGCCAATTTATCATTTTTATTTAATTTTTAAATGGTAAACTTTCTGTGGTGGAATGTAGTATAGAGTTACAAGAGGGAGGAAGTGTTTCTCAAGGATCAAAAAGACAATAAAATTGGAATCTTCCGTATGCAGAAGGAAGGCGAAGGTAGACCCTCCCTAGCAGTTCCCAGGAGATGTTATACAGTAAGTGCTTTAGTCTGGCAAGATTCCTGTCTATAGGTGAACAACAATAAAGAAACTACTCTTGTATCCCTTGTATCATTCTTGGTTCCTTGGGCCTTTTTCTAAGATTTTTCTTTTACTGTTTCCCTTTTTTAAAATGGGAGGGACAGGAGTAAACAAATGTACTCCAAGTAGTTTCGTGGGGGGGGTTCCCAGTGATTATTACTGCCCATCCATAATGCCACAAAATAATGAAGTCCTAGTGGACAATCACTTAAATATGAGCCAGCAGTGTGCTGCAGCTGCCAAAAAAGCCAACACAGTGCTAGGCTGCATTAACAGAGGGATAGAATCAAGATCACATGAAGTATTAATATCACTTTACAATGCCTTGGTAAGGCCACACTTGGAATACTGCATCCAGTTTTGGTCACCATGATGTAAAAAAGATGTTGAGACTCTAGAAAGAGTACAAAAAAAACCCAACAAAGATGATTAGGGGACTGGAGGCTAAAACATATAAGGAACGGTTGCTGGAATTGGGTATGTCTAGTTTAATGAATAGAAGGACAATGGGGGACATGATAGCAGTGTTCCAATATCTCAGGGGCTGCCACAAAGAAGAGGGAGTCAAGCTATGTTCCAAGGTGCCTGAAGGCAGGACAAGAAGCAACGGATGGAAACTATACAAGGAGAGAAGCAACCTAGAACTAAGGAGAAACTTCTTGACAGTTAGAACATTAACCAGTGGAACAACCTGCCTCCAGAAGTGGTGAATGCTCCAACACTGGAAGTTTTTAAGAAGAAACTGGACAGCCATTTGTCTGAAATGGTATAGGGTTTCCTGCCTGAGCAGGGGGTTGGACTAGATGACCTCCAAGGTCCCTTCCAACTTTATTATTATTATTATCTATTATTATTATTATTATCTAGTCAATATATAAATAACTTAGTCATCTCTGGAGGAGTGGTAAAAGTAAAGAAAATAAACACCGCAAGTACAAAAGGTTTTTTTCAGTTCAATTACACTGAATCACCGTATGCCAAAATCAATGCCACACTGAGAGTGAGTGTTGCTGATGTTGAATTATGTCATCCTCTGGATAGAACATCCTGGATAGAACAATCTGAAACAGCGCATGAACTTAGACGTAACACGATTAAGTCATCAAAACATGAAACCTTTTCATCAGGCAGAAATATCATTGATTAGCCAGCAAAAAAAGCAAAGGAGACAAAATATTTCACTAGATGCTCTTTTCTATTGTTCTGCTTCGGCAAGCAGGAAAAAAACAACAACAGATGCACAAGTGTGATCACTAAGCCCAAGAGACCAAAACAGACAGAACCTGAGAAAACAGTAGAACTGGATATGATGTAGGCGATTACCCAGTTTTTAAATAACAGTTTTGACATGTGTTCTGAACCCCGATTCTTCAGTAATCCTACTTGATGGACAAATCTGAAACCTTAAGACATACTGTACAGTTATGAAAAAGGAGATGTTATTCTAAGCGTTTAATCTAAACCCAAACATTTAGATCCTGACCCCCCCCCAAAATGAAAAAAACAAAAAAACCTAGGAATACCCCATAACAGCAAGGATTTATAGCAGGATTTGGCAACATTAGCAAGAGGTCACACAAATCTTTAGGAAAGCAAGCATGGTAGATATGTGCAATAAAGCAAAAATGGATGGGTCTATGCCATAGTTTTCACAGAAAAAATGGATTGGCCAAGAGATTTATGAAGCAGAGTTGGTGCATCAGTAAAAAAAAAAAAGTTTAAAACTCTTGGTTAGATCAGTCTAGATCAGGGGTGTCAAACTGCCGGCTGTATATGTCACTAGGAAACCGCGCCCACCCCATTGCCAGCAATGGAGAAAAACCATCACGAGTTTGATATGTCTGGTCTAGAACATAGAATTGAAGGGACTTTACCTATCCTTCCTTTATTAATGGATATGTATTCATCTTGCAATCCAATTTCTATTGGAAAGGGAAACAATAGTTTCAAATGAAGACCCAGTATCAGTTTTTCCTCTATATATAATTGCCAGACATATTGTGCACTCCATACTGATCTATTATTGATAAGGTGACCAACTTTTTTACAATGAAAAGAGGGCACAAATAAATTGAAGAAAAAAATATCGTAAAAGCTGGCCCGGCCCATGGAAGGTCAACCACCTGCCGCGCCCCTGCCCGCAGCCGCCCCACCAGCACCCTTGCCCTGTCGTGTAGAGTGGGCCCCATGGTTCCCAAAGCACCAGCCGCGCCTGCTCCGGCCCCGGAGGTCAGCCCGCTGTCGAAACACCCTGCCTGCAGCTGCCTCGCCAGCACCAATGCTCACCCTAGCTCCCACAACATGGGGGCAGCCAGCCACTGCCGCCCCTCACACCCCCACCCGCAGCACCCCCGCCACCCCGCCTCTTGCACCCACACCCATTATTGCCCTAGCAGAGCCGAAGATCAAGAGAAACTTACCGCTCTAGTCTCCTCCAGATATCTTCGGAACTAACTAGGACAGTGGTGGAAAACCTATGGCACAGGTGCCAGAGGCAGCACTCAGAGCCCTCTCTGTGGGCACGTGCACCATCGCCCCAGTCCTAGGCCTTCAGCTGGGTTTTATAAAACCTTTTTGCTTTAGGCCTCCGCTGCCATGTGCCAAAAAAAAAAAAAAGGTTCAATCAGTCAATTTCAACTTCTCGCGGGGAAAAAAATCTTGCAAAGTTGAAATTGATTGATTGAACTTTTTAGTCCAACCCAGTCTGCCATTATCACTGTAGCCACGCCCACCCAATTGGCCCACACCCAGCTAATGGGCCACACCCACCCGGCACTCAACGATGCATGTGGGTTTTGGGTTGCAATTTGGCCACTCAGTCTCTAAAAGGTTTGCCATCACTTAACTAGGAGATGGTGTAGTTGGATAGTAGGGAGGGGTGCAAAGTTTCTGCCAATTCGCCTTCGCTGCAGACAATTTGAATGTGCAAAGCCGGGTATTTTGGCGTGCTCAGCAGCAATTCCTATTGGCTTTCAAAAGCCAATAGGGGGAATAGCACAGCTCATGCAAAAGTTGAAAAAAAAACCATTAAAAAAAGATGCCGGAACGCCGTTCTGAGCATTCTATGAAAAAAAAAAAGCCCTGCAGAGTAGTCTTCAAATAGCAAAAAGGAGGACATGAAGGAGGACACTTTTTGAGGGAGGACAGACCTTACAAAAGGAGGACTGTCCTCCCTAAAGGAGGATGGTTGGTCACCTTATTATTGATAAACTCTCAGTTAGCAACCAGGAAAACAGTTTCCATTTGAATGGCCCAGAAACCAAATACAATTCATGAAGATATATTTTTTTACAAACTCAAACATACTTCGTACAATAATAATGCAACATTCTGCTTTAAAACCATCTGAATCAGCTTAAGCAAATACCTTCAGCAAGAACACAGATTTTAGTAGCAATAATGCCTGATAGAGAGACTAGCCTGAAGTATGATCAATCTTTATAAACAAAGAGGTATGCCAGTGAAAGTTTGTCAGGTAGGCCTGAAGGTAAAAAAAACAACTCCCTCCTTTAAAAACTGAAGCAGATAAAAGTTGGGTTTCTTTATACTTGCCTGCAGGGAAAATTCACAGGATTGTTTTCCAACAACTTGCCCCTGGCTATAGATAGCTACCCTAAAAGAAACAGATAGCTTAAAATTAAACCATATCCACAATGGGCCTCAAATGACAAGTTGCCAGAATTTCATCCTACCTGGATTTGAAGAGAAACTGAAATTGTGTTACCAGCATCATCACCACCTAACACACCAGCAAGACAATGGATGAGAAAGTCACACAGAATAGGAGAAGGTTGAAATAGCCTTTTCATTATCAATCAAATTGTAGGAGATGACCAGGCTGAGCCCAAAGAAGGGGTCAAATGTGTTATCAATCTTAAGTCCCTTCAAAGCCACAAGAGATCTAAATCCAGCCCACCTTGAATTCTGTTGACTCTTATCTACTGCCAATTTGCTTTGACCATTAGTAGTTCAGATTCTTGTAGGGAGCTTTAGCATGCAATAAACTTATATTCATTTGAACTGCTTGATCCATGCCAAGTATGTCAAATATTATTATACTTTAATCCCTTAGCTTTACAAGAGAAGACAGACACTCCCGGTTACAGTTATGAAGCAAGATTTAAAAAAGAAATAAATTTCATGATATAACAACAGGAGCAGAGGTAATAATATTAATTTTAAAAAATATATTGCAAATTATTCTGAGCATTTTTGGTTAACAAGAGAAAGTAATGCAATAATGCAACTGTGAAATACCACCCTAATGTTATAAATATGAACAGCATTCTAATTCTATCAAATCTCCAATTTAAGTCTATTTTCTGCCATGCAAGTAGTAGCTTAGAGGCAAAACTAAGTAGTAATCAAATGAAGTAAACCAATATGATTGGTCGATCCCAAAAAATGTATCACTCACGGGTATCTTACCCTAACCAGATACTAATCCAACAGAAATATCTTTTGTATTGCATCTTTTCTATATAATGTCAAAGCAAAATATACAAGATAAACCCTAATTTTTTTCAACAAAAACTGGGAAGTAACCTAATCTAAAAGAAAATCACTCAGTGAGTTTCATAACTGACAGAAATCTTGAACCTAAATCTTCCTTATCATAGTCCAACAATCCAAATTATATTGATATTTTCTGATTGTTTCTCATCTATTACCTAAAGTGTAATATTATTGTATAGTGTGCATTACTCTACTACCAAAAGAACAGGCACCCTGTTTTCAACATTGTTTAAGAATGAAAAAGGAGAACCTCATTTACACAGGGGGGAAAGCACTTTTGAAATATTGCTGTCTGATTGGTTTGTCAAACACCACTGTATCAACAACTCTACAAGTCATACAATTCTATCAGCGATGCATGTTTCCTTAAGAGCCCTGTTGACAAACATTGGTTAAAAACTGTATATTGCTAAAATGGAAATAAATGAATATGCTTACCGAAGGCAATCTAGCCACATAAAATGTTGAAATTTAATTAAACTCTTATCCAGAACCCCTGAAAAGGTGACAAAGTTGCATTTAGGCTTTAACCTTATGGCAGAAGGGAGCTATGTTATTTCATTCAGCATAACAGGCTTGATGACTCACTTTCTTAAGCTGGGAGGAGGTTTAGAATAAAAATTACACAAATTAGTGTCCCTTTGCAGTGCAGGCTTGTTGTTGAGTTAGATTCCATATGTTGTTCCCAGCTTTCATTCTCAAAATATTTACTTTACAAGTAGCATCTATTAATAACATGGAAATCTAATGTATTTATGATATAAGCAGAAAAAATATCAGGGGAAATTGGAACCATCCCAAAAAATTGTCACTCAAAAAATGCACATAAGAAGCAAAGCAAGAGTTGTTACAAAAACAACAGTCTTCTGGCATATTAAAGCAAACTACATTATTACCATTTTGTGAAATAGAAATCCCTCCATCAGCTGCAAACAATGCCAATTTTGGTCATCATACTTTTCACAGACAAATATATAAACCGGGGCTGAAAAGTATCTTTTACTAAATCAAATTACAGGTAGTCCTCGATTTACAACCATTTTTGAGCCCAACTTTGCTGTTGCTAAGCAAGACAATTAAGTGAAATTTGTCCCATTTTACGATCTTTCTTGCCACAGCTGTTAAGTGAATCACTGCAGTTAATTAAGTTAGTAACACGGTTAAGTGAATCTTGTTTCCGCATTGACTTTGCTTGTCAGAAGGTCATAAAAGGTAATCACATGACCCCAGGATACTGCAACTGTCATACGTACAAGTCAGTTGCCAAGTGTCTGAATTTTGATCATGTGACCTTGGGGCTGTTGTAATAGTCATAACTGTGAAAAATGGCCTTAAGTCACTTTCAATGTCGTTGTAACTTCATACAACAGGTCACTAAATGAACTGTTGTAAATCAAGGACTACCTGTAGTGATTCTGCATGATCTACTAGGACTAGTGTTAGCTCCCCAAAGTTTTACAAGCAAAAGTTGAACCTCAGACCTTTTGAATACAAAGCATGATGTGCTCTACCACTGAACTAAGGCCTTTTTGATTTGGGGCAGGATGGCCTAGCCATCAACCCATCCTAGATGCCTTCATAACCTCGTTCCAGAGTTGATGTTTTCTATATTCAGCTAAGTTCTTTCCTCCAGCCACCATTATCCAGACGAGTTTTCAAATACCCGCCACTCAGCAGAAAAAACTCTTCTGCCAAGGAGAGTTTAAAATTAAACTCTTTTAATTAAAAATTAAAAATAACTGAACATCTAATTGACCTGGCCACAAATTAGGTCTATCAGGGGGGAAAGGGGGAAAAATGATAAGCTTGCTTACAACCCTCCAGCACTAGAAAAGAGAAAATTCTACCTAAATTACTAAAATGGAACATAAGAAATTGGAAGATACGGGTAGCAAGATGGTTAACTCCCCCCCCCACCAAATAAATAAATAAATAAATTCATAGGCCTCTGGCAAAACCAAATTTTCTCTTTTGGTAAAAGGAAAAAGGTACAACCCCCCCTCCTGGTTTTACTAAGCAATCAAATAGTAATTGAGAATACTTTTAAAATGTAGAATGAAGGTTAATTAAGCAGCAACATTGTGTACTGCTCAATCTGATGGGTAGAAAAAAATTAATGAAGTTATAGTAACTTGACAGGACAACTTTAATCTGTAGAACTTAAATAACATTTAAACCTCTTTCAGACAACTTACATTCATCTCTGACCTTGCACATTCAGTAAAGAATCCTGTTGACATGTGTTATTATATCAGTTTGGTGCACATCAGTTTTACTTGTGCTGTAAGAGATAGATGAACCAAGAAGAGTTTGGGGATTCATCAGACATTTAGTTTTAATTAAATAAATATATTAACTTTATCAAATTAATAAATTAAATTAATACATTTAGCTCACATGGAACAGGCTTCAATATTGGAATGCAAATTTAGGTGAAGCAGCCTGGAACAAATAAGCAAATTGTTGCAATGCTTATGTAGATGAAGGGTGTAAGGAAGCAATTTTAGTGTAACAGAATTACACACATGGCTGTGAAACAGGTGCTATAGATAACAGCAGGTTGTTATGGAAATGCCACTATTGGGCTACACATGTACAAAGGAAACTTTTGGGGGGGGGGGTTTCACGCTTACCTAGAAATACATAAGTAGCTAAATGTGAATTGACTGATGTGATTAGGATTGTTGAAATTCCTTGCATAAAATTGACCATGTAAACACACTTGTGGTGAATTCTGGCTCTTCACCTGGGAACATTACATTAAAATGTCCTTGCATATCTAAACAAGATTCTGCAAACTCTTAATAAATGGTGATGAAAGAAACTTTGCAATCTACAAAATCAGCTGTAACTATTGCAACCAATTGTACATGGGACAAACATCAGGTCAGTTGAAAACCAGGATCCATGAACATCGGCTGGCAGTCAAAAAACCATGATCCCAAATCCTTAATCTCTATCCACACTGACACCAAACAACACCAATTCAATTGGAGCAACACTCAAATAATTGGCCACACTACCATCCGCCATGCACTTCACAAGCAATTCCACCAACAGACACATTGACATATAACCAGCCTACAAACCCCTCAAAATCCAAATCAACCACCAAGCAAACCAGAGGCAGCACCGACCCTCAACCAACCCACGCAATTCTGCCCTCCTCCCACCAGCAGTTCATGTCCCAATGACCCTGACCTGATGTAACCTTCCCATCACAAGACCCATCACAAGTGTCTCACTGATGACTCACACCTGACCCATCAGAAGACCCATCACAAGATCTTCACTTGACACATCTACACCTGAAGCCCTTATAAACAGAAGAACACTGACACTGAAATCCCCTAAAGCCAGTAGTGGGATTCAAATATGTGAACAGCTGGTTCTCTGTGTGGATGCCACTTCCAGAAGTCCATTCTGGGCCTGGCAACAAAAAAAATAGCTACCGGTTCTGCTGAAGTGATGCGAACTGGCTGAATCCCACCACTGCCTAAACCCCGCTGAAGATTTTACCTAGACTAGTAACAAAATGTTCAGAAACTAACCCACAAGCTCAGAGAATGAACCTTCACCGTCACTCTATTTAATAAAGTTTTTGAGACTTTTAATCCAGGTCCAGAAGACTGGAAGAACAAACCCAAACTAACCTTCAGTAGCAGAAAGGGAGAAAGGTGCTAGGGGATTTTCTCAAAGTATTCTCCAACCATGCTCACGCTGTTGCATTTTGCTGAAAAACTACAAATAAAGAGACCCTTGTTTTTTTCTATTATAATTTTCTAGAGAGGGACTTATATAGGAACTATCATGTTTAGGTGCCAGATTAAAATAGTGTCTTCTGTAGAGTATTTAATAAGTATATACCAAGGTTCTAATTGACAGATTTTATATTTCTACATTGTTTTACAATATTTCATATAATTTGATTTTCACCAAACTTCAGAGAATAAATTATGAGCAATTAATGTGACATAACTGTTAGCTGAATGGACAAACCTATTATCAGTATTCCAGTAATTCTACAGCTTTTCTTCTGCTGGACATTTTAACAAGCACATATTAATAAATTTTAAATATTACACTATGTGTATATACACACAGACACAGAGTGAAACTTTGATTGGGCTGGCCACTTTAAGAGGTTTCTGATCTTCTCAAATGTTACTTAAACTGATGATACAAATGACATAGTTCACAATGATTTGTATTGTATTACTCTAATGACATACATCAGTGTGAAAGATGGAATATACACCACTTAGCTAATAAAGTGTTTAGGCAAATAACATAAATTGCCATATAAATGGCATAAAATTAACTAAAATTTAGATCAAATTTAACTCCTTTATCAAGACTATTTTGGGATGTTGAGTGATCTTAAATAGTAGTAGTAGTAGTAGTAGTAGTAGTAGTAGTAAAGTTGGAAGGGACCTTGGAGGTCATCTAGTCCAACCCCCTGCTCAGGCAGGAAACCCTATATCATTTCGGACAAATGGCTGTCCAGTCTCTTCTTAAAAAGCTCCAGTGTTGGAGCATTCATCGCTTCTGGAGGCAGGTTGTTCCACTGGTTAATTGTTCTAACTGTCAGGAAGTTTCTCCTTAGTTCTAGGTTGCTTCTCTCCTTGCATAGTTTCCACCCGTTGCTTCTTGTCCTGACTTCAGGCCCCTTGGAAAATAGCTTGACACCCTCTTCTTTGTGGCAGCCCCTGACATATTGGAACACTGCTATCATCTCCCCCCTCATCCTTCTCTTCATTAATCTAGACATACCCAATTCCAGCAACCGTTCCTTATATGTTTTAGCCTCCAATCCCCTAATCATCTTTGTTGTTTTCTCTGTACTCTTTCTAGAGTCTCAACATCTTTTTTACATCGCGGTGACCAAAACTGGATGCAGTATTCCAGTGTGGCATTACCAAGGCATTGTAAAGTGGTATTAACACTTCATGTGATCTTGATTCTATCCCTCTGTTAATGCAGCCTAGCACTGTGTTGGCCTTTTTGGCAGCTGCAGCACACGGCTGGCTCATATTTATGTAATTGTCCACTAGGACTCCGAGGTCCCTCTCACAGTTACTACTATTGAGCAAGGTGCCCCCTATACCCTATTCAAGATGTCTGAACAGAAATTTTGAACAGAAATTAATGTACTTGATATATTTGATTGGGTCCAAGACAACTATTAGTGATGAATATGTAGTTGCCAAAACAGGTCTAAAATTTAAAAACTGAGAATATATTTTATTTATCTAACATTCTACAATAAAGTTGACATTAATTTAGCAAATTATTGAACTAAACACTTTGATCTCGCCATTTCCATTAAATTACAACTGCATTAGTTACAATGATTTTACCAGGTCATGCTTCATCACAGTATGAATTGTATTTACTAAATGACAATTTCAGCCAGATAATATGGTTCTTTGCTGCAACTTTTATCACAGTAATAATTAATATATAACCAAACCAGATTAACCTATACTTGGATTAGCCATCTGCCTCTCAACTTGCAAAATTTAAATTATAACCAGTTGGCTAACCTAAGATAATTATTGATTGGTTATTTTTATCCAGATAAACATGTATATTTTTCCTCCCTCTAAGACCTCATCATAAATCTCAGTCAATTTAACAAGATCTATTTAGAAATTATGCTTGATGCAGTTTCATGTTACCATGTAAATGAAAAGGTCATTAAATGAATTTTGTTGATGACTTGAGAACTGCAAGGTGAATGCAACTTTGAAGATCAAATTAAAAACATTTATACATAAGATTTATAACCATTGTCTCATAACTCTTTACTCTTCTTAGCTATAAAGCTTTTGAGACTTTAAGATATATTCCATTTAAAAGACTCATGTGTAGACAATTGTATTAGAACTGCAGCTACTTATGTAAGTTGTGCATTTATTCACTTTTTACCACAAACAACTCAACTGAGATGCAATTCAAGTCTTTTAGCTCACATTTTTGTTCAATATTTGTACAGAAGTGTGTCTGTATGTATGTTCATTATTATTCTATATTACAAGGTTCAAATGATCCAATCTGAATAAACTGGAATTGGGATTCTTGTCTTCTTTTTATCCAGGTGGCAGCATCTAATATATTGTCCAGTTCTCCTCAATCCTTGCCCCTAAAAGAAAACCAGAAAGGAAAGCTAAACAGGATCAGACTTGTTTAGTAGTTGGATGAGGGACCTCTAGGCAATCCCACGGCTGTTGCCTTAAACTAGGAAGTCAAAAACATAGTCTAAGAAAAGGCAATAGCCAACAGTGACCAAGAAAGCTACTGGACCTTGAGCTCAGCCCAAGGAAATTTGTAGCTAAATCCTTTTACATACTATAAATATACAGCACTAGCCTATGCATAATTCTTGTTACTTCCAAGTATTTCTATTTTCTTTTTAATTCTTTAAAGCTAACTGGTGAGCTGATACCAACATATTAATTTCTGTCCATAGACAGTGACTTTCGCTATTGTAGTCATTTGTTTTAAAAGTACAGGTAGTCTTTGGCTTATAACTGCTCATTTAGTGACCCTTTGACCTACTGAACAAGTGGTACTTATAACTGATCCTCAGTGTTTTGGCCATCGCAGCAGTCCCAGGGACATGTGGTTGTGATCTGGGCACTTGGTACCTCACTCACATTTACAATGCTGCAAAAAAGTTGCGATCATATGATCATGATTTCCAATGCTTACTGCTGGCTTCTCATAGCAAAGTCAACGAGGAAGCCAGCAAGAAGTTGAATGTCACATTCATTTAACATTCAATTAATGAGAGCTACTGGGACTCCTAAAGCTGCCATCACTAGGCATCCATTACTGCAATAGCAATTCCAAAATCATATACAGTATCATATGTCATAACTCTATGTCATCACAAGCTGGTATTTTTAAATAATCTTTAATTTAATAATATTTCCCAACAATTGCAAGGTATCTATATTATCAGATTTTATAAATCTAAGAAAAAAAATGCTTAATTTTCAATATAAAAAGCAATAGCTATCTCCAAAAGGTTATATTATATTTTATAATTTATTTTTTTTCAAATGCTAAAAATAAATTCCACTTTTTCACAACAGTGCTTCCACTTAGATCTACAGAGGTCAGTCTTTTGAGCAATCCATCTATGCAAGGAAGTATTTCCCACTCCTTTTGGCCCTCCTCTAGGTAAAATAATTTGTAAGTTCTAAATCCCTTCAGTTGATAGTGAAATTAACAGCAGTAAATCCGACCCAAGTTCTCAGTTATTACTAGAAATCCCAGAGGTTTTATGGCTCATTAATCCTATATTGCTTTATGAAAGTAGACTTCATCTTATTCTCATGAGAAAAGAAAGATAATCTTTACACTTTTAATCTCTAAATTCTAACTCTTCCTGAGTTTGTTATTCAATATCTAAATAGGGGGGATAAGCAGCATATTTTAAAAAAATCTAAGTCCTGCTTAATAGCCAAAAACTTAAGAGTTAATCCATTTGGCTCAATATTAAGGTGGGCAGGAAGACTTAATTTTAGGTTTGTCTGAAAATAACAGTCTTCCTTAAGAAGGAAAAAAGAGCAAAGGCTGTTTTAAGCATCTTTAAGAGGAACAAATGAATTAAAAGTCAGAAAGAGCAACTGCAGGCTAAAATTGCCAAATTATGTTTTTATCAAGAAGTTTACTTCTAAGACACAGAGCTTCAATCAGTATAAAAGCATTTTCTTGCATGGCTGGGTTGACACATCTCACTGTGTAAATGTTTTAAAGAGATTGGTTTTAAGTGATTTTCCACAAAAATTTGAGTGCAAAAGGCACAGCAGCTAATTCTTGGTAATGAATAAGGAAGGGATTTCAAAGGTCATATCTTCGATGATTTAAGTAGGTTTTCAGAATAATTGCATGGTATATTCACATTACGAAGCCATATGTGTTGTTAATTGGGAACATGTAAGAATAAAAGTTGGGCACTGCACTGAATGGATTCAGACAGGCTAAACCAGGGGGGCTTTATGACTTTAATGTATTTGGATAAGTTGCTAATGCTGATCAATGATCATTCTCAGTGCTTCAGACACAATTCCAAGTTTAGTGCTAAAGAAGCAAATAGATTTCAGCAGGCTCTTTCCATTTTGCGATAAATATACATGAAAAAATATTTTCAGTCAGTTTGGCTACTGCAGTGATGTGTCTGCAATTAAACAGAATTCAAGAAAGAACATACAAGAACACACACATGAAGCCAATCTAACTGATCAGGGAAATGTAGTGCATTGCTCTGCTAAAAATGGAAATTATACACCTACAATATTATTAGTGTGTCAACTAATTAATTATTGTTATTTAACTGTCTGACTTTTAAGTGATTAATTGATCTAGTGTCTGATTAACTGTGCAATTCAATAATATTTACTCCAAATTAAATGCCGTGAAACTCAGCAGGTTCTCCTCCATCATTCAAAGTATTAATGGTTGCAGCCAAACTTTAACAAAAGCCTTCCAAAAGAGGAACGATTTAGATAATAACGTAAAATAACTCTATAATAGGTTATAATAGTACATGCAATTGTCTATTGAGAGCTGTTCCTCAGAATGACTAGACCTGTTAACATTCAGAACTGGAATTTTTTTTTTTGCATAGGCTCTTCAAAATCCATGTAACAAAAATATACTCCAGTATAAGTGAACCGACACTTCCTAGAATAGGTATTTCTGAGAAAATTTCTGACAATTGTCAACCTCATCCTCCAGAAAAAACTATGCCATTGGGCAAAACTTCATTTAAATATTCTGTACTATTTCTATAGCAGATGTCTTTTCCTGTAAATATATGCTGGAGTAACACTACCTGTGGGGTACTGTGAATGATGCAAAAGGCCAGGGAGGATGCCAGCAAAGGTTACACAAGAAGGAAAAACAATCAACGGATAGAGAATTTCTCCTCCTAATGGAGGTAGTTTGCATATGTTCAAACTTTGCATCATACCTACATATACTTATTAACGAGAAAGTAAATTTAAGATTAAAATAATTTTTAAATAAATATACAATGATCAATAATACATTGAATTTTCTTTAAAAATAAAGAACAAAAACATAAAAAGCAATTAAATAGTGCCAAAACCAAACCAGAACAACGCCCAATATTGCATAGTCTGGCAGTACCGTATTTTTCTGTCTATAAGATGTACCCTTGTATAAGATGCTCTGGCATATGAGTTTCTCCACGCCGACCAGCTGGCAAATTCAGAAGTTTGGCTGGCCGACGATCTTTTCCCCTCCCCCCTTCCATTAGTGTCAAGCCCACAAGGACTTGACACCTGTACCAGGCAGCATGGCAACCCACACAGGCATGCCCTGGGCTGCAGAGGTTACCATTATTTTTCCATATATAAGACACACTTGATTTTTGAACAGAGCGTTTGCAGGAAAAAATAGCATCTTATACATGGAAAAGTACAGTATATAAAAATACATTTACAGTTTTAAGAGAGTATTGTTTCAAACATATACTCCTTATGTTTTCATTCCATACACCTCCTCCAAATCATCTGAAACAAAAATTATATATGTAAAATTGCTTTGCTAATAAAAGTAAAAATGGAGACCAAAGGGGAATGAACTATAATTAAAAGAGTCTTCAAGGGTCTTTACTGCTGTGTTGCTTTTTCAGCCAATGCTGTATTCTATATTTTTAAGTACCATTCATCCAATGAAATTTGCAGGTTTAGTGTTTTACTATGGTATGTCTTATGAGTGAGAAGAAAAACTAAATTAACTGTATATTCTGTCATTCAATACAGTCTGGGGACAAAAAGAAAGGATATAGCATTAATTATTAAGTTGTTATTATGATTCCCCCATAATTTTAACAAAATGATTAAATTGGCATTGCTACCAAAGTGGTAAAATCCTGATTTGATCACACCCTTCCAAAACAATCTAAGAAAGAATATAATTAATATAATACAGTTTTAAGGAGAGATGATAAATGATTCAAAAAGGTCTAGACTATCTTTAAGTTAACCAATCATTTCCTCTCAGATCTTTACTGGGAAGTTGAAGGCTTCATTGGATCAGCGTGGTGAATTATGAACCATAAAACTTCAATAATCCATAATCTTTATCTGCAGTGACTTCATTCAGGCTGATAATAATAGCAATAGTACTTAGAATTATATACTGCTTCATAGTGCTGTACAGACCTCTCTAAGTGGTTTACAGAGTCAGCATATTGTCCCCAACAATCTGGGTCTTCATTTTACTGACCTCGGAAGGATGGAAGGCTGAGTCAACTTTGAGCTGGTCAAGATCAAACTCCTGGCGATGAGCAGAGTCAGCCTGAAATACTGCATTCTAACCACTGCACCACTATAGGTCTTTTAATATTAATACCAGCTGTAAATTATTTTGATATTCAAAGATTGATAACTCACTGAAATAGTTATAAAGCAAGCTTGATACCAAAAACAGTGTCAAGTTGATTAATCAACTTCAGATTTCATATAGAAACTCTCTCATTAAGCCTTTTTATATTTTCCTCCAAGAATGAGGCAAACTTGCCCTAAGAGTAGGTATAACTGGATTTCTCTTTAGGAATCTCAATAATCATTTTACTTACCCTGCAGATTATCACAAAACTTTTTTTTTTCTTTCCACACTGTCTGGAGTTGATTGAATCTCTCTTGTTCCACTTGGTTTTTCCTATTTACACATTCATGAGTTCACTCTCCTTACATGTTCTGTGAAACTTTTTTAACTAAGTCAGCAGCAAACAGTGGTCTAATCACACAAATGGGCAGTCAGTAGCACTCAGATAACTGCCTACAGAGTAATGTCAGCTATTTCTACCTTATTGGCTGTTCTATTTCATTCTTGATTCTTAGTTTTTTTGATTCTCTTCTTCCTCTTTGCACTTCTCAATTGACTTCCCATGCAAAACCTCCCATTGGTTCGCTCGGTGTTTGCCCAAGGCAACCAATAGTCCATTCAGAATTACAAGCCATAACCTTACTTACAGCTGTCAATGAATCCAAAGTATATGTTGTTGTATATCAAAGTTATGCAAAAGAGGAAAGTAGTGTTATCTATCAGGCTAAGACACAGCTTTGTTGTCT
The DNA here is from genome assembly GCA_034064705.1 of Bothrops alternatus. Classification (NCBI taxonomy): domain Eukaryota; kingdom Metazoa; phylum Chordata; class Lepidosauria; order Squamata; family Viperidae; genus Bothrops; species Bothrops alternatus. The sequence goes on from JARGCV010000081.1 coordinate 23,673,070, forward strand.
TCATTCAATAAATATAGAATACAAATTAATCATTCAACATATATTGAACAAATGCTGAATAAAGCATTGCTTTTATTCAATATGCTAAATCTTGAATTATGATTTGCAACCACAATTTCATAAGTGCTATGAAAAAAAAACCCAAATCCATCTATAGTTCCAGGTTTTAGAGGAATCAAAAATAATTTGATGGCGCATAATCAATCAATATACAGGGAAGAAACTGTTTCACAATCAGTCTCAGCTGCTAAGTACATAACCACCAGGAAAGTGCCTTTAAATATGATGCTTTTACAAATTCAGTTTTTTTTTAAATTAAAGAAAAAGCAGTCTATAGTTCAATTCCCTGCAACTGACTGCTTTGATTTTCCCATGTGCAGAAATTCCAGTGGTGCCTCTGTGTTAGTTCCCTGCACACAAATTTCTAAACTACAGTAGAAGCTGAAGTTGTCAAAAATAGAATCCACAAAATGAAATATATGCTTTCTCTCAGTGACTTCAGAATATGTCAACTTTCATATTTTGCAATAGAACCAAGACCCTGTCTTCTGAGTAATAAAGAGATTTCATAAACACTGACTTTTTATCTCTTAATTTAAGGGTCTTACATTTTGGCATTTTTGTTGTAGACTATACTGGGAGTTAAAAAAAATATAGAAGATAATAACAGTGTTTGCACTGCCAAGTAAACAATTTGGAGTTACATATAAAATCATCAGAAGTTCAACATTATTCAGAGAAGACTACTAAATGATCAGGATGAACTTCAAATCTGAAATTGACATTTTATTTCAATGTATATATAGTGTATCTATGCACAAATATCAAACAAAGAAGGGATTTGGGGTATTTAAACCAGACTCAGACTGTCAAATCTTTAGTAAGAAGTTATCACATCAATTTAAATTCCTAAGAATATAAGAACACAGATATAAGACATTGAATCATAACAAGGCAATCTATTGATGATGTTACCTAGTTAGGGTAATAAAATGTCTGCAAGAAAACAAGCAAACTCAGAGAGCATCAAGGACCCCTAATCTACAGATTTGTCTACCAATATCATTACTGTAACATTTATCCAGAATGGCTCTCCAGGAATAAATAAACCTGCCTCAGAAATCCTTTTACTTTTAAGCAAAAAAAGAGGCAAAGATGGAAATTCTACATGGATATTTCTAATGCTTCAGATAAGTGTCAGAAGGCAGAATTTTAGACCTTGGGAACAACTAAAAACAAAAGATAGGGAATTTATTCAGAACGTGATTTATCCCAAAACAGAATGGTCATGCTGGATCACAAGACAGAAAGATCATTCTATGATATAAAAGATGAGGCCATATAAAACATCTTAAATCAAAATCATCCTGTGGAATAGCTGGAGTAATTGTCATGTATTATATTTTCATGTCTTTGTCTATGATACTAGTTAGGAATTTATGGAGAGAAAGTTCCATGTACTAGATTATACAATCCTCTATTAACTGCTTCTAATTCTTTTATTTATTATTGCTAGCCTAGATTCCCATCTGTCTTGAGTTATATTATTGTACTATGTGGCCTTGGGGACATGATGTTCAGAATAGCACACCTTCACTTTAGATTCACTTGAATGACAAGGAATAAAACTAGCTTGGTCCTTGAATATTTATATCTATGTGAATCACTGATGGGATTTATGTCTTATACAATGAAACTTTGAAAAGCAAACAATAATTCCGCTTTTACATCTGCATTCCAGAAAGGCAAGGAGGATTCAAAGGAGCAAACAGTCACAAAAGATATTCAAAGGAGCAAACAGTCAAATATATGTATTTAAATGAAAGGCAGATTCAACTTGGCTGCATTTGGAAGCTGGCAAGCAGCTTCCAGAACAGCCAACTCACGATCCATTTGGCAAAGCAAAATAAATATTTATAATTTAATCTCAAGGTATTTTCATTTTGCACCACACAAAATGTGCAAAGTGGAAGTGATGAAGCAGCAGGGAATTTCACTTGACTGTTTTTTCCCCCCATTCATAGTTAAACTTTCATTTAAAATAGCTGTCAAATGAATACAACCACTATTTCCAAATTGCAGGCTTAAATAGAAGACATTTACTTGTCCTTTTCTGATAGCCTCTGGCTTGTTTGGGCTACAATTCCCAACTTTATTGACCACTATCCCCAATGACAAGAATGAAAGCAGTTATAATCCAATATATTTCAAGGGTATCAATAATAGAAATTTAGATTTTTTTAAAAACAAGAACATAGAGTTATGTTTGCTTATACCAAACTGTACCAGAAGACAGAAAAAAGAGACAGGAACATATTCATACATACTGTACATACATTCACATAAACTGATTTTTCTAAATTCAAAAGCTATTTGTTGCTACAGTGCTATTTAAACAAATAAGTTGTGCTTATTCCTACTACAAGATGGTCTTAGCTTCGCAAACTACTATATATTCAGTTCTTTAACTATTCCACTAGCTTCTCCCTTATTCATAGTGCAGGAACTAATTACTGTTTTATGGTGTACTCCTTTATATAGTAGTTTCACTTTTGGCTTGCCTTAACTGAGAGAAGAAGGGTCATTTTATCATGTTTGGTGGACATGGAAAAAGGCTAAAAATTCTGGATTCAAATACATTCAATGATTCTGAGGATTTTAAAGATTAATATACAATTGAGATCAGAGGTTTTTCTTTTGGGATTGATGGACAAACAGTTGGGAAAAAGTTACAGAACTTTGCTTTTGTACAAAATAACTGCCATGAGATTTTTGTATGGACTACGATGGAAAGATTTGACAATACCAATAACAGAAGAGCAATGGGATGAGCTCCCATTACTTACCCCAACTTCTGCCCACCTAGCAGTTCTAAAGCATGCAAGTAGAGTAATAGGTACCTGATAAGGTAACAGTTTTCTGTGTGCCTTTGGTACATACCCATGCTGGCTACATGACCAGGAACAATGTCTTTGGGCAGTGCTGGCAGGGAAACCTTTACCTTTATAATAGAAGAATGGTTGGTGAAGATGATGAACATAATATCTATATTTATTGCTAAGTAGAAATTTATTATAGACTTTTTTGTGAAACAAAAATGAACTTATGATTTATTGGTTTTCTTGATTAAACAGTATATAGTGTATAAAGAAAAGAGCAGGAGGTAAATTTATAATTGTACTTATAACTACTTAAACAAGATTGGAAACTATTTCTTTGTATTTCTCTAAGTACTTTCTTGCACTAAGACAAGAAATAATCTGCCATTTAGACGACACATCTCTGAACAAAATATTCACTGCAGAAAGAAGCATAGCACTAGAGTAACTAGACCTATAGGCCATGAGTGGAGTACAAATACTACATAATAGAAATAAGGATTTCTGATGTCTTGGTAGACGACCAGTCGATATTAAAATATTGCCTGCATCATTGTGTCATTGTGCTAACTATGTGTATTACATATTTGTGCTATGTTGTAAAACCATGCAAATGTATCATTTGCCTTATTTGTGATATAATGTTATGGCACTACAATGGCACTTAACTTGTATTGCAGAACCCTTGTGAACATGTGGATCTCCAGCTTTTGTTGAACTGAAACCATCTGCAGTTTATAAGTAACATTTGGAGAGTTTCAATTCCCCATCTCTAACTCAAAGGCTTAATATTTAACAAGAGAAGGTCACAGGAGTATTTTATCGACTGATCCTTTTCTCTGTCAACTTTGATTTCTCTCCATTTCTTGCTCGAGTTCATCCCATTTCCATTTAGCTTGCAGGAAAAAAAAATCTATTCATTTTTCTTCCTATGAGATTTTCTATTCCCTTGTATCTGTGCCTTCATGAGTCTGATTCCCTCAACTCCTGCCAAAATAAATGTTTCTCCTAAGTCTGAAAATCATTTTGCGCATCTACAACTCTCAACTAATCAGAAGTGAGCTTGTTTTAGCACTTTCAACTTTCAAGTCTCCCTTGTGGAGAAACTCTTACTGTTATCTATTTGAATTTGGTAGGATTTATTTCCACTGAAGGAGCAACTACACCAGCAAATGTAATTTAATGCTTGTAAAAGTCATGATCTCTTTTCATGAAAAAAGTACCTTAGGTACAGGTAGTGCTATTTGTCTCATTTTTCTCTGCTTGCAAACAGTGTTGACAAGTTTCAAGAGGAACATTTGCACACATCCTCACATCTGCATTTATTCTTTATTGCCAGTCAACAGCATGACCTGCAAGGAATTTTACCAAAAAGGATGGTTCTGAGTTGTCAGAGTTCATAGCCCCATCATCTGTATGCAAAAGAGGGTCAGTGAAATGTCAGTTGCCAGCTGCACGCCTGCAGAAGATGGATATTTGTTTCTTTCATTGATCCCCAAGTTTAACCTGCATAATTGCTTGCCCATGAATTTCTAGAAAGCATGTACTTCATCATGTAAAGGTCACGCGAGTTCCCAGATTGATTTTGAAATTTAAAATAGTATATTAGTGCATTTCATTTTGACAATCTGTAATCTTCATGACTTGAGGTGGCACTTTAAAAGTCACTAAGAATATCTAATGAGGCCAACATCTTTCCCTATAATACTAAAACTCTCATTGTGCGTAGCTTTTTGCCTATTTGTACCCTTGGATACAGTGCATTAAACTGCAACAATTTTTGAATCAAGGTACCTAAAATTCACTAACTTAAAGAATGTATTAAAAAAATCCAGGACCTATTAGATCAATGGAATTGAAATTTTCATGATGTTCAGACCTGTTTTATTCACAGAGTTGTGGCCATGGCAGAATCCCCAAGGTCACACCATCATGAGTTCTGACGCTTCCTGCTAGCTTCCTATAAGCAAAGTCAATGAGGAAACCAGCAGGAAGTCAGAAATCACTCCAACTCCCACTTTTTTGCCCCATCTATGGCAATTCTCTTTCTTTGCTTAGGTCAGGGGTCTTCAAACTTGGCCCTTTTATGACTTGTGGACTTCAACTCCCAGAATTCCTCAGCCACAAATCATAAAAGGGCCAAGTCTGAAGACCCCTGGCTGAGGTAAATAAATAATGACTTATTATTGCAGTTAATTTGCCACTACAATGATTTCTGTATTTATGATATATACTGTTTTTAAATTATCATGGGACTGTCCAGCATGAGGATAGAAAAAAATATAGCCAGATTAAATTTAATTTTTATTTTGATGACACCAGACTGTAGTACCTTTCTCTTAAAAGATAACCCGACAGGTCACAAGGTTGGCTAGTATCTATTATGACAGAAAGCAACTGAGAAACTCTTGTCTGACTTCAGGTAACTTACATTTTGTGCTAATTTTATACATTAAAAAATCTTAAGAGACAAAGGAAGCATGCATTGTACTAAGTCCATTCTTAATTCCTTCCATCCACCTTATCCATTTTCTTCCCCTTCTTCTACTTCTGTCAGTATTGCCATTCATATCTTTTTCTGGTTTGTTTGGATATTAATTCTAAATTTCCCCTGGGATAGGGGAGAACCAAGATAAAGTGATATTGAGAATACCTTGCGGCACACTTCTGCAACTATTCTATCATTCCAGCTCATTGCCTTGATTCTCTCACTGAAGCTGTTTGCAGGGATGAGGGAGGAAGAAGGTAAGAAACTATGCTTCAGGAAGAAAGATAAATAAAAAGCTACATAATTTATCTAAAGTGTCTGATATGGCTATTGAGCTATATTCCAGAATTCAAAAATGGGGAAAAGCTATTTCTAAACTATGAAAAATTAAAAGAGAGGAGCATTAATGAGGCATAACTTAGAGTTTCTAAGACTTCTCTCTTATAGTAACATGTCTAAAATTTTAATAGATTTTGTTCATATTCTGATGTGGGAAGACAGAAAGTCAGTCTTGTATGAGCTTCCATCAGTATGTAAGATCAAGTAGGAGAAGAAAGAGGAGGAGGAGGAGGAGGAGGAGGAGGAGAAGGAGAAGGAGGAGGAGGAGGAGGAGAGGAGGAGGAGGAGGAAGAGGAAGAGGAGGAGAAGGAGGAGGAGGAGAAGGAAGAAGAAGAAGAAGAAGAAGAAGAAAAAGAAGAAAAAGAAGAAAAAGAAAAATAAGAACTTGAGGTTTACCCTAGATGAGACAAAGAGAAGTCCACAAAATTAATATTGATATCCTACATTAATGAAAGTCTATGGAGATTCTCAGTCATCCAGGTCATGGTTGTCCCAAAGATGCTTTATCATGAGGCAACTGGACTTTCTTGTTTTTCTTTGAATATGTTTCACTTCTTATCCAAGAAGCTTCTTCAGCTCTTTATACATTAATGAAAATTGGACAATAGTTTATCAAACTGTTGAATCTGCACCAGAAATTAACTAATTGATTAAATTTGTACCTAGCCACAATACCAAGGAACTCTTGGTGGTTCACAGTTAATATTAAATTAAATTAAAACACCCACAGTGAAATTAAAACAAACATAAAACATAAGAATAATATGAAGCACAGACACACAGGGACATTCAAACATCCTCTGGAAAAGGTCTGTCTTCAACAACTTTGAGAAGGCTGTTGTAGTAAGGTTGACCTGATGTCTGCTCCGAGGTCATTCCAAAGGATCAATTTTGCTATTGGGAGGAAGCACTTTGAAGGCTGGCCCTCCTCCTGAATGTGGGGCAGTGCCTGCTGCCTCACCCTGCCAGACTGAACTCTACTAAGAAAGTGTGATCCTGCAAGTAACTTGGTGCAAAGTCATTATGTATTAGCCTTATGAGGTAATCCAGACAAGAAGCACACCAAGCAGTATTAGCCCTATCTTTATTGTAAGGTTACATTACAGTTAATAAAATCTTGCAAGTCTGAAAATACATATCTTCCCTCTCACTTTACAATCCAAAAAACTAGGCAGAGTCCTTTCTGGGATGTTTGCCATGCCCCTATTGCTTCTGCAGGCTCAGCTGCCTCTTACCTGACCATTTCCTATTCTGTGACTCTACTTCCACACCTTTATGTCATTCTCACAAACCATTACAGTAATACACTAAATTTCCTGACAGTTAGAACAATTAATCAGTGGAACAGCCTGCCTCCACAAGTTCTGAATGCTACAACACTGGAAGTTTTTAAGAAGAGACTGGACAATCATTTGTCTGTAATCATATAGGGTTTCCTGCCTGAGCAAGGGGTTGGACTAGAACAGGGGTCGGCAACCTGAAATGGTGGAAGAGCCACTTGGACCCATTTCCCTCACAAAAGAAAAAACTAGGAGCCGCAAAATGTGTGCATGTGCACACACATGCGCACACAAACATAACAGGCTTGTTTAAAGAGTGTTGTTGTTCGTCCATCAAATTCGATGAGGACCTTGACATCTTATGGGTTATGGGCCATCAACGATGTGTCCGTAGGTGGCTGATAAGACCGATGTTAGCACGGAATGTTCTGCCACATACTGAACAAAGAAATGTAGACACTGTTACTTCAGCATTTACAGCTCTGGCTTTGCGGAGTGCATGCTTCTCTTGTGCCAAGATTGTCCTTCTATGTTCATATGTCTGGCAACCCTGGTACACCAGAGTTCGCCATGTCGATCGATCATGTACCAGAGGTTCCCAGGAGGTGAGGTTAATATCCAGGGACTTGAGACAGGCTTTCAGCGTATCTTTATATCGCTTCTTTTGTCCCCCGTGTGATCGTTTTCCTTGAGACAGTTCACCATAAAAGAGCTGTTTAGGGATGCGATGATCTGGCATCCTTACAACATGGCCTGCCCAGCGCATCTGGGCTTTCATCAACAGAGTGTAAACTGATGATAGGCCTGCTCTGGAGAGGACATCAGTGTCTGGTATCTTATCTTGCCACCGGATCCTCAGAATTCTATGAAGGCAAGTCATATGGAAATAATTTAGTTGCCTCACATGCCTCTTGTACACTGTCCAGGTCTCACTAGCATACATCAGAGTAGTTAACACTGCTGCCTTGTAAACTTTAAGCTTAGTAGCAAGGCTTATTCCACGGCAGTCCCACACTTTAGTCCGCAATCTGCCAAATGCAGAGCTTGCCTTAGTAATTCTACAGATGACCTCGTTGTCAACTGTCACTGCACGGGAGGGGGTACTACCAAGATATGTAAATTGGTCCACTACTTGCAGCTTTTGTCCCTTTACTGTGATGATAGGCGCTTGATACTGAGCTTTTGGAACTGGCTGGTACATCACTTCGGTTTTTTTCGTGTTAATGAGGAGGCCAAAGTTGTCACAAGCGGCTGCAAATTTGTCCATGCTGGCTTGCATTTCCTGCTTCGATCCTGCATTAAGGGCGCAGTCATCAGCAAAAAGTAGATCTCGTAACACAGTCTCCTTTAACTTGGTGACAGCCCGAAGTCTTCGCAGGTTGAATAGTTTCCCATCGGTTCTGTACCTCAGATTAACTCCCACTGAGCTGTTTTGAAAGGCGTCTGACAGCATGGCTGAAAACATCATGCTGAACAGGGTTGGTGCCAGCACGCAGACTCCATGCCATCATGGAACTGCCGTACCATCAGGATAAATCTGTCAGGGCACCCAAACTTCGACATAATATGCCATAACCCTTCATGACTAACTGTGTCAAAAGCCTTGGTAAGATCCACGAAGGTCGTGTATAGTTCACAATTTTGCTCCTGACATTTCTCCTGGAGTTGTCGAGCTGCAAAGATCATGTCCACCATACCGCGCTCTTTACAGAAACCACACTGTGTTTCAGGTAGTATATCCTGTTCCAGATGGTCAATCAGGTGATTTAGCAACACACGTGCAAACATCTTGCCTGCAACGAAGAGAAGTGATATTCCTCTATAGTTATCGCGGAGTTGTCAATTTCCTTTCCTCTTGTAGAGGTGCACGATGGATGCGTCTTTCAGTTCCTGGGGAATGGAACCTTGTTTCCAAAAGGATTGGAACAGTTGGGTAAGTTTTCCAACAAGCACAGTGCTACCAGCCTTATAAACTTCCGCTGGGATTGTGTCAGATCCTGGTGCCTTACCACTGGAACATTGCCTGATGGCCTGTAAGGTTTCAGCCTCTGATGGTAGGGCATCCAGGCTATAGTTGATATCTACCTGGGACATCCTGTCAATTGCCTCATTATTGATGGTAGATGGGCGGTTCAGCACAGAGTGGAAATGCTCAGCCCAATGCTGTAAAATCAGGGTCTTCTCAGTGATAAGAGTTGCACCACTAGAATCCAGCAGAGGAGAGCTTCCTAAGGGCTGAGGTCCATACAGGGATCTAAGGGCTTCATAGAACTGTTTGACATTGCCTCTATCAGCAAACTTCTGGATTTCATCTGCTTTAGCACTCAACCAGGAATCCTGCATCTTGCGGAGCTTGCTCTGTACAATCCTGCGAGTGTTTGTAAAAGCATTTGTCTTTGCAGTTAACGATGGATCATTTTGATGAGCACGGTAGAGGTGGTGTTTTTCAGCAAGCAAGATCTTAATCTCTTTGTCGTTTTCATCAAACCAGTCCTGCTACTTCCCATATGAAGGTCCAAGAACCTTGAGTGCAGAAGAGTGCAAGATGTCCCGGAAACATTCCCAGTCCTTCTCAGCATTTTCCTGTATTTGCAGCTCCAGGAGTTGAGTATCAAGATCTTTTACTAATGAAGCTACTACATCGGGGTTTTCCAGTGCACTGACGTTGATCTTTTTCATCACAACTCTGTTTCCCTGTGGACGATTCTTTGGCTTGATGTGAATATTTAACTTTGAAATGATGAGTCTATGGTCAGTCCAACAGTCAGCACTCGGCATAGCCTTAGTTACTCTTACATCTTGCATGTCTTTCCTCCACATAATGACGTAGTCAATGAGATGCCAGTGCCTGGAGCGTGGGTGCATCCAGGACGTCTTTTTACGAGTAGGCAGGTGAAAGATGGCATTGGTAATGACCAGATCATAAGCAGCACTTGTCTTCAATAATAGCAAACCATTGCTGCTACACGTGCCAATTCCATTTTTACCAATAATGCCATCCCAGGTAGAATGATCAGACCCCACTCTCGCGTTGAAATCACCAAGTAAAATCAGCCTATCAGTGCACTTCACGGATGAAAGTAGGGCATCAAGATCTTCGTAAAACTTGTCCTTTACTTCATCTGGATTTGTCATTGTAGGTGCATAGGCACTGATCAATGTGGCTTGCTTTCCATTTAGTAATGGGAGGTGCAGTGTCATAAGTCGATCATTCACACCCTTAGGAAGACTGGCAAGTTGGCGAACAAGATGGTTCTTAACCGCCAAGCCAACTCCAGACTCACGACGTTGGTCATTAATACGTCCACATCAAAAGAATGTATAACCGCCTCCTATTTCTGTAAGCTGACCTTCATTGGCTAAACGAGTTTCACACAGGGCCGCAATGTCAATGTTAAAGAGTGGAGCCTAAGGCAATACATGCACTGGCCCTGTCCCCGTCCAGCTCCCCCTCCCCCGGGCCGAATGTTGCTGCAGTTGAGAAATGCTGATCCAGACTGATTTAATGCCTGCTGGGAACGTGCACTTCAACTCTGCCGTTTTTGGTAGAACGAATGTCACAATACCTCTACTCTGGGCTCACCTGGGCAGGAGAAGTGTCCCCTCCCTTCCAGCTCAATTTATCAAACAAGGGCAGAAACGGGAAAAGGGCTGGTCCCATCACAAGTTGTGTCTAACCCTTCCCAAAGGATGTTGCAGACGCAAACACCTATTGTTTGCTACCCGGATTGTCAGCGTTGCCATGAGACCATCCCCTGTGGTGCCAGCTAATGCGGTGTGCTTCTCTTTGCAAACAAATGTGAAACGTTTCGGGATTTCACTTGCCCCCCTGCCCGAGTGGAGACCCTGCGCTGCCCCTTCTCCTGCGGCTAGGGAAAGAGGGCCAGCCCTGAGTCTGTCCTGGAAAACCTTTTAGGCCCCGAATATCCCCACACCCCCTTCCCCATCAGCCCAGGCACTGTGGATCCGCAGCAGGAGGGAACCCTCCAGACCTTCGGCAGCGTGGCGAGAGGATGGCGAAGGGGCATGGCTGCCCAGTCGCCGGCGCCTCTCCGGCCTCGCTGAGAATGACCAGCAGTGGTGACAGCGGGAGGACAGTGAAGGGGCACGGCTGCCCAGGCTGAGGAAGGCGCCACCGATGGAGACAAGGTGGGGCCAGGCAGCAGAGGGCCAAGTGGCAGCGGGAGGACAGTAAAGGGCTGCAGCCGCCCAGGCCAAGGTGGGGCAGGGCGGTGGAGAACCCAGCGGCAGCAGAGGAAGAAAGGCGAAGGGGCACAGCCGCCTGGGCCGAAGTGAGGCAGGGCGGCAGACAGCCCTGCAGCAGTGGCAGCAGTGGAAGGAAGGCGAAGGGGTGCGGCCGCCTGGGCCAAGGTGGGGCAGGGTGGTGGAGACTCCGGTGGCAGCGGTGGCAGTGGGAGGATGGCAAAGGGGTATGGCTGCAGGTGGGGAAAGGGCCGGGCAGGCGCCACGGGGAAATCTCTCAACCCGTGAGAGGGCCAAAAGGTACGGGCGGAGTGGGGAAGCTACCGAGATCCCCAGTGACCCCCCGACTAATAGAGGCTGCAGGAGAGCAGGGCGAGGGGAGACCCGCCAGGCAGGGAAGAGGCATCCCGAGACTGGCCACCCACGGCTCCTTACCCAGGTTCTGCCACCTTTCCAGCAATCCTCCCAGCTCTTCCTCCGCTGCCACCACATGCAATCTGAAGAAGGAAAGAGGTTTGTGGGCAGTCCCAGAAACCAAAGAAGTTCAACCAATCAATTCAAACTTCGTGGTTGAACTTTTTTAGCCCTACTTTTTTTTTCAGACTGCACATGGTGGCTGAGGACAGGGAGCCACAGGAGATGGCTGAAAGAGCCGCATGCGGCTCCAGAGCCGCGGTTTGCCAACCCGTGGACTAGAAGATCTCCAAGGTCCCTTCCAACATCATCATCATAATCATCATCATTATCATCATCATTTTAAATTGCTTTCAGATGCTTACTGACTATCATGGCATAGCACTGGTGTAATGTGCTCCCATCACTGAAGGGCAACTAACCCCCAGGCTGCTGCTCTTTGAACTAGTAGTAGTGGGTTTTTAAAGGCATCTTCCTGCTCAGCATATTACAGTAATGCATCCTGCTAACACACTACAGAATTTCCACAGTCCTTTTCTCCCTATACAATTATAATTTAGATTTTTTTTTTTAAAAAAAAGGCTATATCCAAAAGCAAGAGTTTGAATGCAGAAATATAATTGTTTATTCATTTATAAGATTTGCATAGACATCCATTTTACCTTTGTACATCTGGGCAGCTCATAACAGTTAGAAACAAGAGCAATAAATACTTACTTAAAATATGCAGACACTTCTAAAATTACAGGTAGTCCTCAACTTGCAGTAGTTCATTTAATGACCGTTCAAAGTTACAATGGCACTGAAGAAAAGGGACTTATGACCATTTTGCACACTTGCAACCACTGCAGCATCCTCAGGGTCACGTGATCAAAATTCAGACACTTGGCAACTGCAGCATATTTACAACGGTTGCAGTGTAATCATGCACAATGTGAGAAATAATACAAGTCCTTTGAAAAACGTGGACAGATACATGTTGTATCATCTGTGTCATCTTTTTCTTGGATTACAATCTGAATGTTTGTGGTTCTCCGTAGGAGATAGCTCCCATTTATTTTGAAACGTGATCACCTTTTGTGACCTTCTGACAAGCAAAGTCAATGGGGGAAGCCCTTTTCACTTAAGAACCATGTAGCTGACTTACCAGCTGCAGTGATTCACTTAACAACTCTGGCAAGAAAGGTCGTAAAATGCGGCAAAACTCACTTAACAAATGTCTCACTTAGCAACAGAAATTTTGGGCTCAGTTGTGGTCATAAGTCAAGGACTACCTGCACTCCTGTTTATTCAAGGAGAAATTAATTCTGGAAACCATGATTAGATCTTCTATTTAGCACAATAATAATTCATAAGATTAAAAAGTAATAAGAGTATGTTGCTTTCATCATACAGATGTGTTCTACAAGAGGTCCATGTGCATAATCACCCTGAGGGTTTCCTTCAAGAGGTGCTTGATCACGCTGAGTACAGAATGCAGGATTGGACAGAACTCATATCAGCTTTGGAAGGGCTCTTTTGCTGAACTTAAATGACTTAATTAGGTCATCATCCATATAGTTTTCCAAATTAAGTGATACACCTGCTGTGTGCCATTACACACCTGGTGAGAGGAGAAGACTTGTGCCACTTCACTTGTGCCTTTTCATGATTGGCATTGAAAATACAAAAATCTACCTTTGTCGGCTACAAATCCTTTTTTTTGCGATGGATTCAGTGACACCCTTGGTTTGCTTAATCTATAGAAAGCTTATGCTTCCCAAATGTACAATTTCATTTTCTTACATTTCAAAATAAATGGGAGCTATCTCCTACAGAGAACCACAAACATTCAGATTGTAATCCAAGAAAAAGATGACCCAGATGATACAACATGTATCTGTCCACGTTTTTCAAAGGACTTGTATTATTTCTCACATTCTGCATGATTAAAGCAGAAGAGAAGTAAGATACCTTCATCTGTGAAAAACAATTATGCAAATTGCTTAGGTTTTATAATATTTCATTTTCTTCAAATTCTATTCCATTATAATTGTTCCACTTCCTGTAAACATATAGATATTGTCAAATAAGAACAAACGGTTATGGCTGTCAGCAGAAAATGTTTAACTTAACTATAGTAAAAACTAAGATTTATTGTTACCTCAATACTGTGCCTGATCCCAAAGAGATACCAAAGATGGGCTCAATGTATCTAGTACAAAAAAATGAGTATAACAGAATAACAGAGTTGAAAGGGACCTTGGAGGTCTTCTAGTCCAGCCCCCCACTCAGGCAAGAAACCCTTCACCATTTCAGACAAATGGCCGTCCAGTCTCTTCTTAAAAATTTCCAGTGTTGGAACACCCACAGTTTTTGGAAGCAAGTTATTCTACTGATTATTGTTCTAACTTTCAGGAAGTTTCTCCTTAGTTCTAGGTTGCTTCTCTCCTTGATTAGTTTCCATCCCTTGCTTCCTGTCTTGCCTTCAGATGCTTTGGAGAATAGTTTGACTCCCTCTTCTTTGTGGCAGCCCCTGAAATATTGGAACACTGCTATCATGTCACCCCTCGTCCTTCTCTTCGTTAAACTAGACATACCCAATTCCAGCTACCATTCCTTATACATTTTAGCTTCCAGTCCCCTATTCAGCTTTGTTGCTCTTCTCTGTACTCTTTCTAGAATCTCAATAAAAATTTTTACATTGTGGCGACCAAAACTGGATGCAGCATTCCACATATGGTCTAACAAAGGCATTATAAAGTGTTATTAACACTTCATGTGACCTTGAGTCTATCCTTCTGTTAATGCAGCCTAGAACTGTGCTGGCTTTTTTGGCAGTTGCAGCACACTGCTGGCTCATATTTAAGTGATTGTCCACTAGGACTCCAAGATCCCTCTCACAGTTACTACTCTTGAACTAGGTACCACTTGTACTATACCTGTGCATTTGGGGTTTTTTTGCCTAAATGTAGAATCTTATATTTCTCACCATTAAATTTCATTTTGTTAGATAGAGCTCAATGCTCAAGTCTGTCAAGATCTTTCTATATCTTAAGCCTATCTTCTGGAGTGTTGGCCATTCCTGCCAGCTTAGTGTCATCTGAAAATTTGATGAGTTCCCCATCTATCCCCTCATCCAAATCATTGATGAAGATGTTGAAGAGTGCATCTAACAAATGTAGTACTTCAATTTGTATAAAGGTAAATGGATGATTCCTTGTTGTATAAATCAATGAAGAACTGAAGGTTTAGATGTTATTTTTCTAGGGGCCTTTTTACTTTTCTATTTTATTTCCACATGTATCACCACTAGCTGTATGTAAAACTGAAATTCTTTTCTTCTTCTTCTCACATATTTCATTTCCCCCTGTTATTATCAATTAAAGTTCATGATGTATTCATTCAGTCAAACTCAATTTGAGAAATCTTTACTCCATAGGTAACACAGTACTTTGAATCTCACAATTAGCATCACATAGCAAATTCTGGCTGAAGTAAAATTGAATTGGACCTGGTTAATATTTGGATGGAGGACCATCAGGGCTATAAACTATTCAATAATGTAAACTCAATAATCATAACAACATCTGCCCATCACAGATCCTTGGGAAGGACTCAATAAGTAGATAAAAACGCCAAAGTCAATATAAACATCTGGCTGACTATGCAACCAACCATCATCATAGTAATAAAAAATCTTAGAAGGGCCAGTGGCAAATCACTTCTATACTATAGCCAAGGAAACTTACAGGTGGTAACCTGAATTTCAGGAAGCTTTACTTCAAATCTGTACAGTTTCTTACATTTTAAAAATGATCAGTTAGGATATACATACAGAATAACATAATAACACAGTTGGAAGGGACCTTGGAGATCTTCTAGTGCTTCATTTACATTTATATAAATGTAAATTCAGATACATTTACAGTCATTTACAGTCTATTTTATAAATGGGCCTGGGAAGAGAGAGAGAGAGAGAGAGAGAGAGAGAGAGAGAGAGAGAGAGAGAGAGAGAGAGAGAGAGAGAGAGAGAGAGAGAGAGAGAGAGAGAGAGAGAGAGAGAGAGAGAGAGAGAGAGAGTTACTCTGAGCATCTACAGCTACCTTATATTGAATTGGATATTGAATCAAAAACCACTTTTGTCTGTTCAAAAGATCCTTCCACCTGTGCTACCCAAAGTTTACTGGACTGCAGATGACGGGATTGAGGTTTAACCTAACTTCCCAGATGAGTTTAAAAACTTCCCATTTGTTTAAGTGCCAATTTACAGGGAGCCCAATTGACTTCACTGTACAGTCAACATCTAAAGAACTGTGAAAATAGTTCCAAGAACCCAAGGGGGCTTTAGACTTGTTTTCTCAAAACAATGTCACAAAATAAACTGCTTTTAAGTAGGAGAAAGGAGGTTTGAAAAGCCATTCACAATATGCTATGGGAAATCAATTCAAAAGAAAGCAAGAATTCCACTGGGTAACACATAACCCATGCAGAAGTATCCTGGAACCTAGCTGACACATTTACCAAACTGAAAATGCCAGCAGAAAAACAGAGATGCCTAGTGGAAAATCTCCTAGCCCATGCAAGTCAAAAATTCAAGGTAATTCCAATGACAATATGTATAGGTATCCAAACAGGTCTATGTTTCAACTTTTCTCCCTTTACACCTTATTAACAGCGACATTTCGGTCTGACTCTGCACTTTTCACATTAGCTATAATTTTTTTTCTTAGAAAAATTAACAATATCATTTGCATTTGCTTAAGAGCATAACAAGAGAAAATGAAACAAAATATTCAACTTGGCCTAGAACTTTTTATTCTGGGATTCTTGATTTCTTTGCATTTCACTGACTACCATTAACAACCTCACAAAACTGAACAGGCTTAGATCTAGTTAGCACTTAGATGGAAACCACCAAGAAAATTCCAGAGCTGTACCCCAGACTGGGAATTTGGAAGACAGCACTGAGAAATTACTATAAAACAAAAACACTTTATTGTTTTCAGAATAACTGCATGTATTTGTCCCTTAGCCACATAAGATCAACAGAAGCAGGACGTTTAGTAACCCAGCTATTTGTAAACTATTTTGAAAACTCACATATCAGAATAAGGACATATGAATATTTTCAATAAAATTGCCCACTTTGGCTCACCAAATCTTATGAAGGAACAAAGAACATATGGATGCTTTGGTGTCAGCATTGTGTCACAGTGAGCTACAGGTTGATTAACCATACTTGATTGAATAAATTACAACAAGCTGGATTTGTGTATAAATTCAGCTATAAACCATGGCTTGCAAACTATAATGGCACTGTGCTGCACCAAAATTAATCAAGCTCATTGCAAGTATATGCTGTCTCTATAGCATTGTTCAAATCTTCTTTGCTTAATATATCTATACCAATGATGGCGAACCTTTTAGAGATCGGGTGCCCAAAACCCACCACCCCGCCCAAGCTCCACCTCCCGCCCTGCCTGCTCCGCCCCCACCCACCCCCTGTCCCACCTGCCTGCAGGGCCACGCACTGCCTCCATGGCCTGCTGCAGCAGATCGCCAGGCAGCCCTGCAGCACCATGGCAGCCATGCCCTCTGCCCACACTCCGCAGCATCATCTGCACACTATGGGGTGTGAGGGCGGAGTCTTGTCCCTGTTGCCCGGGGATGACTCTCCTCCAGGGGGGCTGCTGGTGAGGAGGGGTGTGTGGGGGGAGGCGGGGCTGGGGCAACGGCATGCGTGGCCACAGAGAGGGCTCCGAGTGCCACCTCTGGCACCCGTGCCATAGGTTCACCACCACTGATCTAGACTATTGGATTGGATTTTTACACAGATATTTCTGAAGTGATTTCTCTCACTGTCTTCTGCCTCTGATAGTACAAGAATTATAGATAAGTTGGTGCAACTTCATTTTTAAAAAAGAGATCTTCCACAGTTTACTACTTTAGTTTAATACTTGGTAGAATCTGCTTGCATTAGTAATAGAATTTAGGTAGAATTTTTTTTTGTTGCTGCCAATACTTAGCTTTCTGATTTAACTAATAAGTCACATCTATACTATAGGGAACTTTGTATTCCTTTTAATAACTCTTCTGTAAAGCTTTCCAAACCGGATCTCATCTGCACATCGCTCCAGGCATTATCTGTCTTTCCTTAACCTAATTAAAAGAAATCAGTCAACGGTATTGAATCAGAATAAAAATATTGGTGTGATTTTATGCGTTTAGCAAATATTTGGTCTGTTGTTTGTGAGCTAGATTTATACCCTTCCTTTTTTTCCCTCCATCCTACCCTACTCTAATTTAAGGCGCATTTTTTTCTCTTTTGCACTTGTTAAAATTCTATGCCTGTCATACTAATTCTAGATTTCTTTCATTCTGAAGGTTACTTATTCTTCTACATTTTTAAAAATTATTCCTATCTCAGTGGTCCTGATTTAGGATACATAAGCGTAAATGTTGCCTCTTATAAATGTGTTCGTATATTTTCATTTAATGCTTGAAAAGTTTAGTAACTTGGTTGGCTACATTCCTTTCTATAAAATATTGAACCTTCTTTCTGGCTTAATCACTTCCTTTTGCAAATATTTTTGTGTTCTGACACTGCAAAGGTTGGCTAGTTGTGTATGTGTATGGAATGCATTTTTAGCATTCCATACCAGTCTAAGGACCAGTCTAGTTGATTCTGTTCACAACCAAGTTTTGCAAAGCATTTAAAGGGGATCTTGGTAAAGTACAGAAATCAACATCTTACAACACTGAGATGCCATTTAGAACAGAGGTCCCTAACCTTTTGGACACCAGGGATGGGTTCTGTGGAGAGAGGTTTTTCTGCAGACTGGAGGTTTTGTGTGCTGCCTGCATCCCACAGATGGGACTTTGCTTGTTTGGGTGGACCGGTTGTGGGCATGCCCTGCCCTAGTACCGGTCCATGGACCGGGGGTTGGGGACCCCTGATTTAGAAGACTTTATGCAGTTGGTTTGAGGACTTTCCAAGTTGTACAGGGATACGACTGGGCTTCAACAGATAGTACTTCTGCCAGATAGTACTTCTGGCAAAGCAGCTATGCAGAAAAGTGTTGGAAAGCCATTAATGCAGCAGTGTTAAGAAAGAGGTAGATAGCTTAGTGCAGTGATGGCTAACCTTTTAGAGACTGAGTGCCCAAATTGCAACCCAAAACCCACTTAATTATCACCGGGTGCCAGGGGGGCATGGCCCACTGGGTGGTCATGGCTGTGGTGGTCATGGCAGACTGGGTGGGGGAGATCCAGGGGGTCTCTGGCGGGTGGGGCGGTGGGTAGGAGGCTCGTCCTGCTGGGTGAGGCGAGGCAAGGCGAGGCAGGGTGGGGGTGCCATTGTCACAGGGCAAGGTGAGGCAGGGGCTGGGATGGCTTCTTCCTGACACCATCAGCCGCTGCACACAGAGGCCAGTGAGTGCATGGGTACTGAGATGCATCTGGCCATATGGGACCTTGGCGAGTTAGTGGGCAGCTGGTTGAAGAGGGATGGTTGCCATCTCTGGGACATGGCACGCGTGCCCACAGAGAGGGCTCTGAGTGCCACCTCTGGCATGCGTGCCATAAGTTCACCACCACTGACTTAGTGCTTCAAGAAGCAACATTGTGCACACAACCACATGCTTTATGAAATAGCCCTTAGAAAGCTTCCCATAATCTTTCAAAGAAGTTACAGGTAGTCCTTGATTTACAACAGTTCATTTAGTGACTGCTCGAAGTTACAACAATACTGAAAAAAGATGTCAACGCTGCAAATACTGTATATTCTTGCTTTGACTATATGCAGAACTGTCTGGTATCTTTTGGGTTAATACAGAGCTTAGAGGGTGGGGGTAAAGCCCGGGAAAGAAAGAGGAAGGAAACCTTTGATCTTCACACTAATTGGATAATGTGATATATGACAGCTAATTTAGGGAGGAAACATGCTGATAATTTAACTGCTCAGAGGAAAAGAACTTAGATCTTAGCATAGACTTCATTATGTCTGTGCCGACATTTTGAAGCAATAAAAGACTTTTAGGGAAATCAATGAGTTCCCGGAATAGGGCGGCATAGAAATTTAATAAATAATAATAATAATAATAATAAGTTCTTTGAAGTGTTTCATTAGCTGGAACCCTAACAAAAGTGACTTATGACCATTTTTCACACTTACAATCATTGCAGCATCCCCATGGTCACCTGATCAAAATTCAAACCCTTGGCAACTGACTCATATGTATGATGGTTGCAGTGTCCAGAGTCATGTGATACCCTTTTGCAGCTTTCTGACCAGCAAAGTCAATGGGGAAGCCAGATTCACTTAACAACAGTTTTACTAACTTAACAACTACTTAACAATTGTGGCAAGAATGGTTGATAAATTCTCCTTAGTTCTAGGTTGCTTCTTTCTTTGGTTAGTTTCCATCTGTTGCTTCTTGTCCTGCCTTCAGGCGCTTTGGAGAATAGCTTGATTCCCTCTTCTTGTGGCAGCCCCTGAGATATTGGAAGACTGCTATCATGTACATCAGAAGCAGGAACCCAACCAGAAAATCAGTTGGGCCACTTGATGACAATGCTCAGAAGGGGATAATCAGAGAAGACAAGGAGATTGCTGAGAGGCTAAATGACTTCTTTGCCTCCGTTTTCACTGAGGAGGATAGAGAACATTTGCCTGCCACTGAATTAGTTTTCTCAGGGAGGGAAATAAAAGAATTAAACCT
Source organism: Bothrops alternatus (assembly GCA_034064705.1). NCBI lineage: Eukaryota > Metazoa > Chordata > Lepidosauria > Squamata > Viperidae > Bothrops > Bothrops alternatus. The sequence goes on from JARGCV010000081.1 coordinate 23,693,375, forward strand.
AATAGAGATAAACAAGGAAGATGTTCTTGCATGTCTTTCTAAACTAAACGTCAACAAATCACCGGGTCCAGATGGCATCCACCCTAGAATTCTCAAGGAACTGAAGTGTGAAATTGCTGAACTTCTAGCTAAAATATATAATCTTTCTCTAAGATCAGGCACTGTACCGGAGGATTGGAGGGAAGCAAATATAACCCTTATCTTCAAGAAAGGATCCAGAGGTGATCCAGGAAACTATAGACCAGTCAGTCTAACCTCAGTTCCAGGCAAACTGATGGAAACCATTATTAAAGATAAAATTACAGGGCACATAGAAAAACAGGCATTGCTGAAAGAAAATCAACATGGTTTCTGCAAAGGCAAATCATGTCTTACTAACTTGTTAGAATTCTTTGAGGGTGTAAATTCTGTGACACAGAATGCTGGACTCGATGGGCTTTGGCCTGATTCAGCATGGCTCTTCTTATGTTCTTATGTCCCCCCCTTATCCTTCCACCCAGAATTAACACCCAGTGTTAAGAAACACTGCTCTTGAACTTCACACCTGCAGTTTAGACAATGTTGCTTAAATAACATCTGCATTCAAAGCAAATGCTTTGCTAGTAGCCATAGGGTTACTAAGTTCACTCCAGTTTTACAGAGCATGCTTAAGTTCTGTTAGTGCTATTTTCCTTTGAAATGGCTTATCTATTTTTTATGCATCATATAGAAGAGAGCTGTTTATTTCTGTACCACATACTGTATATGTGGGAAATGGCAAAACAACCTGTTTTTGTGTTTTGCTTTGTTAAGCATTAACATTTAATTTGACTAAACAAAAATTTGTGTTTTATTTTTATATTGTGTGTTTTATGTATTGTATGTATTTTATTGTAAGCTCTCTAGAGTTGCATAGGGCAGATATATAAATCAATCAATCAATCAAACAGACAACTAAAATCCAGCCTGGACATCTTTGATCTTTTCCCAGTTATTTACAATGACAGCTTCCTTCTCCCATTGAATTAAAGAAAACTTAATCAGGCAATTTAAAATTAGATGACAAATTAGTTGGGTATCTAATTTTCAACTATGTAAGAATTCCTTCTGGAGGGCTAATGTTCAACTGTTACCTACAACATACAGTCTTGAAGCAAATTGGACAATGAAATGACATACTGTAACACATGATCAGAGATGGATTTCTATTCATTCCAACCACTTAAAACATATACCAGCCTTTTGGCAAGAATAAATGAAAACCAAACTCTTTACTGCACAGCCCAATTAAGTTTGTATCCTTTTACCACAAACTTTCTCTTAATTTTCTTTTTGGGGGAAGGGGGAAGGGAATATGCTAACCTTTGCACTAAGTGAACACCATAGCAACATTAATGAACATTTGACAGCACGGATTGTGCCAATGAATAGACATAATTTTCCACCTATATGGAATGTGTCTCTGTGATGAGGGATCTTTTGTAAAAGTTGCTGTACAGGCAAATATATGGTCACAAGATCCCTTGCAAATCTGATCCCAAGGGCTCTATACTGAATCCTGCCATGAAGGCCTTAGACAAGATATTCAAATCGTGTAATTTGTCTAAACCTACAAAGATCAGAATCTTGCAAGCCATAGTATTCCCTGTCACATTCTATGGAAGTGAAATTTCAACTTTGGGGTTGAAAAAAAGACTCCTGAGAACACTGTGGAAAACCAAGAAAAGAAACAAATGGATCTTCAGGCAAATCAATCCAGAGTTCTCATTCAAGGCACAAATAACCAGGCAGAAATTGTCCTGGGGAAATGTCATCTTGAAAGTCCTTTTTGTAACCCCCATGAAATCATGGGAGGTAGACATAGTGCCCAAGGACAAAAGGGGAAAAATGCTGTTATATGGGGGGGATCTAACTAACTTGCAGGACCGTCTTCTGCCTCATGAATCCCAGCGACCGGTTAGGGCACATACGGTTGGCCTCCTACAGGTCCCGTCTGTTAGACAATGTCGTCTGGCGGGGCCTAGGGCAAGGGCCTTCTCTGTTGCTGCCCCAGCCCTCTGGAACCAGCTTCCCTCAGAGGTTCGTACTGCTCCCTCCCTCCTAGCTTTCCGAAAACTCTTGAAAACACATTTATGCAGACAGGTTTGGGGCGTGTGAGCTGTGCTCTGCCCCTGGGCCTCTGATTGTGACTGTGTGTTGTATGAGTGAAATTGATTGCCTGGTTTTTACACTGTGAATTGGTAGTTTTAATTGATTTTGTGTTATACTTGTATTTTTGTTGTGAGCCGCCTTGAGTCTTGGGAGAAGGGCGGCATATAAATCTAATCTAATCAAATCAAATCAAATTAACTACAAACAGTTTGATGATACTTGGCAAAATCTGGAGCAGACGGTCTTAAGTACATGGAAAATAATGTATTTTCCTGAGAAGAGACAGCATGGTTTGAACAATAAAAGAACATGCCAAACCAATTTGGTCCTCTTCTTTGATAAAGTGACCAGTTTAGTTGCTCATAGGAATGAAGTGCTCATTAACTTTAGCAAAATATTTAATGTGGATTGGACCATGAACCATTTAGATGGTTCACAGAGCTGGCTAAATACTCCAGCTTAAGTGAAGCATCTAACAATGGTTCTGCATCTAGTTGGAAGGCCATGTTGAATACTGTTCAGGCCTGCACTTTTCAGTTTATTTAAAAGTGATGTGGAAGATAGGTTTGAAAATATGATTATTGAATTTTCAGAAACCCAAAGGTAAGAGAAATATCAAACATCTTATTGCACAGTATCAGGATTCAAGAAGATTTGAATAACCGGAACAGTGAGCAAAAACCAATGAATTAAATTTCATGAGTGAGAAATGTGGATTCTTATCTTTGAGTAGGAAAAATCAAAGGCATTAATGTAACCTAGGGAGACCATATCTGGCAGCAGCATTTGGATTTAGGTATCTTGAAGGATCAAATATTGATTATGAGTGTAATGGGTTGTGAAAATAACCTTGAGGAAGAGGAGGAAGAAACACAGCAAGACAAATAAGAGAAGCCTAAGTCCAAAGGAGGAATACAATTTGAAAAAGGGATTCAGATTGGACCCTCCCTAGTTTTTGGGAAGGGCATATTCAAAGCTGCAAGTTTCTATTATTGTAACTGTATAATAAAAGTAGCTTTAATAAGGTCATTCAAGTGATGCTGTTGTTCTCTTGGAGAGTGTAGAGCCTGTGGGGGTCTGAATGGGGGACAACAGATTTCAGCTGAATCCAAGTAAGACCAAGTGGCTTTGGGTGCATGGAGTTTTGGGTTCTTGGACTTAATCTTTAATTCCAGATGGTTGTACTACCCCAGATGGACCCAGTGCACAATTTGGGAATTTTCATGATTGTGCGACTCCTGCTTGATGAGCAGGTAGCAATTGTAGCTAGGAGAGAATTTTGCTTGACCACTAGGTGTACCCTTTCTGGATGGCTAATTCCTGTGCTCAGTCACTCAACCAGTCACTAGTTTTGTCATGATTGGACTATTGCAATGCGTTCTACATGGGATTACCTTTGAAAAGTATCTGGAAGCTTCAGCTGGCAAAGAACATAATAATGCAGACAGTTCTTGGGCACCTAAGGTGACCAATGTTACACTGATGTTCTGTGAGCTGCATGGTTGCAAGTTTCCTTCCAGGTTCAATCCAAGGTGCTGGTTATCACTTTTACAGCCCTTCATTAGTTGAGAAACTGTCTCATCCCAATAGGATTACCTCACCTAGCCTATACTGGCAGAAGAGGAATGCTGTAGACCCCATCATTCAAGGAAATTCAGCTGGTGGAGTCCATGAGAAGAGCCTTTTTGTCCATGGTGCCAATTTTGGAAAATTGTGCTCCTCTAAGGTGTGATCTGCACCTTGGCTTTGCCAACTGACCTGGCTTTGCCAACTAATCTGGGTCCCAAAGAGAAGTGGTATCCTGAAGGTGGTTATTGGATTAGACAGACTCCAGCTCCTCCCAGTGTGCATCTTTCCCCCTTCCTCTCTATCAAGAACAATTGAATTTTGACTGAGTTTTAAATGTATGCTCTTTATTTAATGTTTTATATGGTATTTTTATTGAATGAATGTAAGTTGCCTAGGGTTGCCTTGGCAAAATGGGGAGCATAGAGTAAATAAATAAAATATTCATGACTTTGGTGTTCAAGTCTGGTCTATTTTGTAGGGCTGACACTGACCTAGCAGTTTCCAACAAAGCAAATATGATTCTATGCTGCAACAATAGTAATATCAAGACAAATACTAATTTCTCTCTATTCGGTGTTAAATCATGGTTGGATACTAACCAACTGGGATGTATTTCATTACTTACTTATTTTACCTACTTCTTCACTTACTTCTTCACTTACCTACTCACTTATTTACTTACTTACTAAATGTATATACTGCCCACCTTAGAGCAGATAGCCTGGAAAGAAAACATTATAAGGAGCACTGGAGGCATTGATATATTTCGCCTGGAGAAGAAAAGACTGCAGGGAAACATGCTAGTTGTCTTCAAGGATCTGAAGGGCTGTCATGTATCATTGATCAAACTTTATATATATAATTTCAGAAGAGAAGACAAGACCAGATGCAGACAAGACAAGAACTAAAGGAAACAGATCAATACTTGACATAGGGAAAAATTTAATGGTTAAAAACTGTTCAACAATGGAAGTGGTAAACTTCACTGGATGCATTTAAACATAGCAGGGTGGCTATCTGCTGGGGATGCTGATTTCTGCACTGGATCAGCTGATTTCCAAGATCCCTTCCTACCTTCACATTATATGTTCTCATCCCAACTAATAGCTGATCTCCAAGGTCTATAAAGATATTGTGATACTCAAATTCTCTTTCTCTGATTAGTCTATCTTGAAGCCTGACAATGTAGAGACTCACTGTAGGGGACTTTCTGTACATATTCCAATTCTTAAGTGCAGTCTCCCCCCCCAAAAAAAACCCAATAACAAATTCAACCAATATTCAGTTTAACTCAGTGCACATTTCCTTAGGTGCATTCTCATGTATACATGTGCCATTAGCACAACCAACATTTTATGAGTCATAATGCACTTTCTTTGGTTCAGGCTTAACAGGCTGTATAAACTTGTTGTTTTTGTTTTTAAGCCATTATTGGTGACTTGCTAGGATGACTAAAACCAAACAAAAGTGGCTTGTTCACTAAGTCATGAATAAACCACCACCATGAGCAAACCATGATTTAGTATAACATATCATTACATTCCATATAAAATGGTGATTTCATTGAGAGCATCTGGTGGGTCCACACCATTTACTGAACCCTTGTGGCATACAGGGAAGGAGAATGGTCTAAAACAGACTGGAAATGCAAGCAGCTCAAGGTACTGTCAGGCTGATGAACTCTTCTCAATTCATAAGAACAGCTCACCAGCCTGACAGTGCTCTGTGAAATGTTCTCAAGGTACAAGCATCTCAAGGTACTGCCAGGCTAAATGAACTGTTGTAAAATTAAAGACTACTGTATTTGTCTCAGCTGCACATCCTGTAGATTCCTGACAGTTTAAATTCTCTTCTGGAATCCTGGGGAATGATGCGAACCCGAGTCAGATGTGTTCAGTAACAACCATATAACTATAAGATCATCTTCACTACTAAGTCATCATTTATCATGGCCATTATGTATTTAATCAATCAGAATACATCTGGAAGGGACCTTGGAGGTCTTCTAGTCCAACCTCCTGCTCAAGTAGGAGACCCTATACCTGTGGACATGCTCACCATTGCCCCAGTCCTAGAACTTCAGCTGGGTTTTATAAAACCTTTTTGCTTTAGGCCACCGCCACCGTGTGCAAAAAACCCCCCAGTTTCAATCAATCAATCAATTTCAACTTCTCGCGGGGGAAAAAAAAGATCTCGCAAAGTTGGACTTGATTGATTGAACTTTTTAGTCCCACCAAGGCTGCCGTTACCACTGCAGCCACGCCCACCCAATGGGCCATGCCCACCCGGCACCCGATGTTACATAAGTGGGTTTTGGGTTGCAATTTGGGCACTTGGTCTCTAAAAGGTTCGTCATCACTGCCCTATACCATTTTAGATAAAGGATTGTCTAATCTCGTCTTAAAAATCTCCAGTGATGAAGCACCCACAACTTCTGAAGGCAAGCTGTTCCACTGGTTAATTGTTAATTAAGTTTCTCCTTAATTCCAGCTTGCTTCTCTCCTTGATTAGTTTCCATCCATTGTTTCTTGTCTTGCCTTCTGGTGCTTTGGAAATAAGCTGACCCCCTCTCAAATACTGGAATGCTCTATCATATCCCTCCTTGTCCTTCTTTTCTCTAGATTAGCCAAACCCAAATCCTGCTATTGTTCTTCATCTGTTTTAGTCTCCAAGCCTTTAATCATCTTAGTTGCTCATTTTTGCAACTAAGTCTCCACATCTTTTTCTGCAATGTAGTGGCCAAAACTGGATGCAGTATTCCAAGTGTGGCCTTACTAAGGCCTCATAAAACGGTACTAATAATTCACATGATTTTGATTCCATGTCTCTGTTTATACATCCAAGGATTGTATTAGCTTTTAATTCATTTAATTTAGTTTATTTCTTAAACATTTATGTATGTTGCCACAATCCAAAATAATTTTCAGCAGCTCTCTATACAAAACAGGTTCCCATGCAAAACATTAGGATTAGTTATCCTGGTTGCCCTAGAGGAAAAAGGTGACAGCATCCTAAGTCCTGTCCTTTTCATCGTGCAGTTGAACAGACAAGCATATATTTTTGTTTCAAGGTTGAACTCTCTTACCTACCAAGGCAGTAATTCAATAAAAGGTAAAAATTTTGCTCAGCTGAAAGAGACACGGTCACCTTGAGGCACTGATTAGCCCGTGAAAGAAAAAAAAGAGAGAGGATTTAGCTGAGAATAATACAAGCATTCTGCAAAGCAATAAAGGTGAGCTCTGCAAATGAAGGCACACAGCGGTATTCTGGTGGTTGCTATTGGCAACTGCGCCAATATCATGCTATAGATTTCATATTAATCTGTTCTATTTGGCCCCTTGTGGGATATAGAGCATTGTTTAAGATGTTTATTTGTTGCATGCTTAGCATTTAACATTGCTTATCCTTTTGAAATTAGCCTCCAAAAATTATCCTCAAATGTTTTTAGTATTCATTCCTCAGAAGCCTCAATACAATAGTGTTGCAAATCCCTGTTTCCCAAAAGCAATGATAAATTCCAAAACAATACTATACTGGATTTAGGATGAGGATTGGATAGTTGAAGCAAGTATTTACAAATATACCTTACTCGTAATTGTTGTTTTATATATATGTTGTAAGCCGCTCTGAGTCTTCGGAGAGGAGCGGCATATAAGTCCAAACAAAATAAATAAATAAATAAATAAATATGCAAGGGGGTAACTGTACACACCTTGTAATCTGCATCACAAAAAGAAAAAATGAAGCCATTTGATAGCAATAGCATTATAACTTAGACTTAGCCCTCTATAAGCAGTTTGCAGAGTCAGCATATTGGCTCCAACAATCTGGGTCCTCAATTTACTGACCTCAAAAGGATGGAAGGATGAGTCAACCTTGAGCCAGTCAGGACTGAGCTCCAGGCTGTGGGCAGAGTTAGCCTGCAGATTGCATTCTAACCACTGTACCACCATGGCTCCTAATGCTCTCCTTTTGATTCTCTGGGCTTCTGTTTATGATACTTGGTTGAGGAATTCTCAAGAGTTAGAATCCATGCATTGGGAAGCTATCAAAGTTGGAAAAGATTTATCACTAACACAGTGATAAATGTCTTCTGGGGAAGACAGCATCCAGCCATAATTTGTTATTCTAAGAAATGTGGTAGGAATGAAATATTCAGATTGATTCCCATCAAAGTTCCAGGTTCCTTCATTTGAATCCTCCTCCTTCGCCTCATTTTATTCTCATAACAGACCTGTGACTTGAATGACTGACCCTTAAATATTCAGTGAACTAGCATGACAATAGAAGAGAATATTTATAGGTCAGTGTTGAACTGTGGAGTCCTTGGTGCTCTCTGAGCTTGCTTGTTTGTCGGCAAACATTTCATTGCCCAACTAGATAACCTCAGTGCTAGAAATTATGCTAGTGGTAGATTAGAATCATTAGACAGAACATCATACTGCTACAAATACAATTAGCCTAATATGCTAAACATACCACAGTCCACAAGCATGCTACTTCTAGCAGTACTTAGTTATCTTTGTCCTGCTTTTGGATCAATATAACCATAGCAGAAGATATTTCTCCTTTGCTTTTCCCAATATCTAACCTCCGAGTAATAAGCTGCAGATCCCATCAGCCAAAGAGTGTTGACTGAGAGGCACTAGAAGCTGGTCCTTTTTTGCAATAGCCCCCGCTTTGTGGAATAATCTCTTGAAGATTAGAATGGCCCCAACCCTGTTAGCTTTTTGTAAAGCTCTATAAAAACCTGTTTGTGTTCCAGGGCCTGGGATGCTGATGTGCTAATAACCCCGTTTCCTGATTTTGTTATTTGGCCTAGTATCTTGGTTGCTATGTATGTTTATTTTATAATTTTTATTGTTTTAAAATGTTTTGATTGATTGATTGATTGATTGATTGATTGAAAATGAATGCAGGTGTATAATAAGTTCACCAGTTGCCTTTTGTCTCTGTTTAGCCCTACATGAAACGGCACATGATAAATAACATAATAGGGTCACATGAGTTATATCTATGTATGAATGAGAAAAAAACCAGAAATGTTTCAAGAGAGGCAGAATCCATATTCTCATTGTTGGGGTCTGCAACAGTGGTGGGATTCAAATATGTGAACAACCGGTTCTCTGTATGGATGCCACTTTCAGAAGTCCATTCTGGGCCCGGGCAACAAAAAATTAGCTACCGGTTCTGCCGAACTGATGCAAACTGGCTGAATCCCACCGCTGGTCCATGTGATTTATTAGCATCTGGCTCTGGACTCTATATCTCCATGTAGCTCTTGGTAACAAAAACAGAATTGGCCACTTCTGTAATGCCGTATTCACAGGGAGAGACTGATTCCTTTTGTCTTTTCTAACCATGAGAAAGAGAGAGGGAGAGGGAGGGAGGGGGCAGCAGGAAGGGAGGGAGAGGGAGAGAGAGGGAGAGAGAGAGAGAGAGAGAGAGAGAGAGAGAGAGAGAGAGAGAGAGAGAGAGAGAGAGAGAGAGAGAGAGAGAGAGAGAGAGAGAGAGAGAGAGTATCCTGCTTTAAACTCAAAGTCTGGAAAATCCCAGATCTGAATGAATGACTATATTCCAATGGTTTGAAAGTTCACTAATGTGAATTGTAAATTTCAATGTTGCAAAAAGCCTGACAAGAGGTTTGTACAGATAAAGCTTTTGTGGAAATCATATTAATTTAACTTTGTGCACTTTGAAACCCTCAGATTAGATGAAGTGCTGGACTTCCAACAGCTTTATATTTTTTATGCATTTAGCAACCTCCATTTAACAAACCAGTTAGAAAGACTTATGTTTACAAGGAGATGAATTTGCACAGGCCCTGCCTTTACCCTTTATAATCTTAGGATTTCTTTTTTACTTTGTTCCTACAAGTTTCTAAAACTCTTAATCACAGAGAATAAATTGTTTGAACAAAATCATTAGCCAATATGACCAGGCAAAAAAATCTGTACTATAAGCTACTGTTGGAAGTAAAATCCACTCCAGTTCCAAGCCGGGAGAAAGACACAGGCAAAATGAATTTGGAGGCAAGTTGCAATTGGAAAGAAAGTCTACAATTATTTAGGAATCAGAAGCGAAGTGACACAGCAATCAGTTCTGGGACAGTTGACAAAACAGGTGAGTGGATGAGTTTTTATATGTTTCTAGGGCTTTGTGATTTAGATGCCCAGGTTCATTGAGAAATGTACTTTAATCTGTGCTTGAGTGTGTCCTTTTAATATTCTAATTGTTGTTGGTTGACTCCTATTGTGGCTGAGAGATCATGCCCTGTTCTTGGATCTGGGTGGGGAATGTAGATTTTACATGTCTTTTGTCTCTCTGCTTTTTAATCTGATACATTCCAGCCTTCTGTGGAGACTGTAGCTAAAGGCATTTTATTTATGAATGGAACAGTTTGTGAAACTAAATATCCATTCACAGGGGCTGGCCACTTGAGTGATTTTACTTCAGGGAAGCCTTTTCTCTTCTCTTCTTTGCTAATATGAATGCTTTTTTATATTAAAAGGAGGGGATTCTCCCTACACTACTGTACAACACTGTTTACAATCTCTTGGCAAAGGTACATTTTATCTCTGAACAGCAATACTTCCATTCTATTTGAGGCAAACATTTGAGGGTATTTATACTATGGAGGGAAGTTAATCCTTTACCTTCCTCTTTTGCTAGTGTGAGCCATTAAGACTTTTGAAAATCGCAGAATCTCCCTACCATAAGATTGCATCAAGCTAAGTTTACAATATGTACATTTTTTATCTTGTACAATGTGTTTTCTTTTGCAAACATAGAAATTTGACCATAAACCAAATCCTTGGGTTTTAAAGGACTCACCATAAAGAGTTCAAACTTAGTTTTAAGTCTACATGCACCATTACATTTAAAGTTTGCAATTCAAATTCTATTCAAAATTAACTTAAATCAGCTCTATGGAGATTCTTAATTATCCAGGTCATGGTTGTTCCAAAGGTGTTTTCCAATTAGACTTTGTTTTTTTCCCTTTGAAAATATTTTGTTTCTCATTCAAGAAGTGAAATGTTTTCAAAGAAAAAACCAAGACAGTCCAGTTGCCTTTTGAAAAAGCACAATTGGAACAACTTAAGTTGGGGTATCACCAAGAAACTATAAAAATGAATTGTTTTTTAAAAAAGGAAGGGAAAGGAAAGCCATACTTTGCCTTCCCTCCTTCTTATAGTGCAGTGAATTGGGAAAATGTCTGAATTGCTTCCACATAATATTTTGCTTCCCAGAAGTTAAAGAATGTTTCAACCCTCTGTATCTAATTAATTATTTTTGCATATTTCTATAAAGGTCATTGTCAGGTGTGAAAGATCAATTCCACAGTGACGGTCCAATTAAACTGATTCATTCCTAATCAATCTATGCATAGGAATCTTTTCAATTAACAGTTAGCACCTACTTGGGGTTAGATAAGAGTCAATGGAAATCAAGTAGGGTTGGACTCAATTCAGTTGCAGCTACATAGGGATTCAAGACCGATCCCTCTTTTAACTCTGCCTCCAGATTTTACCACTTCTTCTTCTACAGTCTTCTCCCTTTTTCTCTACATCTCAGGGATCTCTGGCTAGCTCATAAACCAAACATGATTTTTTATTTATTAAATTTATATAACTGTTGAATGAGTTTATAAATTATTAAACAATAAAGATAACATTATCTCCTTCACTTATTTTACTGGGCACAATGAAATTGTTCTAAAATTTCCTTGAAGGGTGGTTCACCCTTGAATAGGCAGAAACCCACCAAGAATATAAGTGCCATAAAGCCATATCCCCATGCAATTATCTAAATTGAAATACTCTCACTAATGACATCAATAGACTAAATTGTCCCTTTCAACTGTATTATTCTAATATTCCAAGAGTAGACACATACCATATATTTGTACAAAGGCATACACATAGAAGCTTCTTTCAACATTTCTTGTAACTGACTACTTAGAAATAAAGGGAATGGCACTGATTCAATAACGTGCTTTGTTTGAGACTTCATGGAAATCGAAGATCTGCATAATCAAAACAACTATGTAAATCTCTGTACATCCCCACTTCAGAAGGGAAACAAAGTTAGTCCTAAATTTTAGCTCACTTATTGGAGTCTTTGTATCAGCAAGGGTAGCTCAGTATAGACTCTGATGTAAGTATTTCACTATTATTAAAGCATTTCATTCAGAAATATCCTTTTCCTAAAAAGTGGCAGGTAAGGGCCATGGATAAGTGATATAGACACAATTAAATAGTTTAAAACAGTGCATCACTGGTTTCAGCAATATGGAATAACCCTGTACATAAAGGAGATATTTTGAAAATATACACCCGCTGGATTGGAGGTAATTAATTTTGAACTTCCCCAATAGTTAATGCTCTTTTTGACCACAAAGAAGACATGGAATTAAAAAAAATGCAATTGCTGCATTTCTCATTCTGTTAAAGGTCAGGAAGAGAAGTTCAGAGAAAGCTACCATGTAATTAGATAAAGCTGAAAATGCATTTCTGAGGAAATGATTTAACTCAGTCTTCCCAATCTGGATGCCCTTCAAATGTATGGATCAATTCTGATAAGTTGCAGAGATGGGCCGAATGGACTAGAAAATTCTGGAACTAAAAATTCACACCATCCAGATCCAGTTTGATTAGGACTAATTTAAGTAAATGACAAAAAATCTTATCTTTATAGTTACATATAGTTTAATTAATTCCAAATGCACCACTATTTCCAAACTTGATTTCAGGCATGTGATGACTCAGTGGTTAAAGATGCTGAGCTTGTAACTGGAGAATTGATAGCTTGGTTCAAGACCCAAGTTCCATGCAATGGGGAAAGTTCCCGTTACTTGACCCAGCTCCTGCCCTCCTATAGCAGTTTGAAAACATGCAAATGCAAGTAGACTAGTAGGTACTACTTAGGTGAAAAGAAAACAGTATTCCACGCACCTTTGGCCTCTAGCCATGCTGGCCACATGACCCTGGAAATTGTCTTTGGACAACACTGGTCCCTTCAGCCAAGAAATAGAGATGAGAACAATGGCCTAGAATTAAATATAATTGACAGGGAAACCTGTACTTTCTAGAGGTCTACTAGTAGATGTCATGTGTAGTGTAACTCAGGCAGAGACAATGGCTTTAAGTGGCCAGTTGAAAAAAGCAGAGCCTTACTTCTAAAATTAGATCAAAACCTTGCCATAGACTTGCCACTTGATATAGCAAATGCAGAATTAGAAAAAAAAAATCCACTTTAGAAGCAGAGTGAGAAATTATATCAGAAGGTTTTTTGAGTGGACCAATAATAACCTGAAGAAAGGACTGTGTAACATATTCTCAACAAATTTGTAATGTTATGTCTGCATGCTGTAGAAAAGAGAACATGTAGACAATTTCTATGTTTCCTGCAGGATCAAAGGCAAGGCACCTTTAATATTATCAGGAGTACAATTGCACTCATCCTTCTTATAGAATTATGTCTATAGCTCAGAAATAAATCAGAGTAGCAAGAACAAGAAAGGGAAACAGGAAATGAAGAGGCAGAGGTGGTGTGGATTGTTTAAAAAAGAAGAAACAGTAGAACCTTATATGCTTTCTAAGAACCTTCATAAACTATACTAATCTGAAGTAGTTCTGTTGATTAGCAGTTACATGAAACACCAGAGGCCTGTCAACTGTGGAAAAAGGAGATGAATACTTTTTATGTGGCCCAATATGACTCTTCTGATCAATTTTCTCTTCAATCCAATACCTTTTTGGTTCAAATTACCTTGAAACATCCACTGACTGACAGTATGAATTCTCTATCAACCAATTATGGGATTAAATTATGCATAAATATTGAGTCAATGCAAGTTGTATTTTGAATGATCTTTAAGTGGCATAACTCTTCCAAATTATTGTGCTGTTCAAATATGTCAAATCTTACATTAGTACATGCTGTTTGGCATTCTAATCCAATTCAGCAGCATTTTATACACAATTACTATAAGCTGCAATGACATTGCTTTGAAGGTTTCCTCTAGCTCAGAGATCCCCAACCTTTTGGGCACCACGGACCGGTTCTGTGGAGAGAGGTTTTTCCATGGACCGGAGGAGGCGTGGTTCTGAGTGTTGCCTGCAACCTGTGGATGGGCCTTTCCTTGTTTGTGCAGACTGGTTGTGGGTATGCCGCTGGCATGGTCCACGGACTGGGAGTTAGGGACCCCTGCTCTAGCTAACATATTCTTTGATTGCTAAGTTGCCAAATGCTTACATTCCCTTGCAAAGAAGCAACACAATTAAGTAGCCAGCTACACAAAGACTTCCTAGCTCTGTTTTAATTCCCCATTTCCCTGAGTTTTCAAATAAATCAGTCTTAGGACAAGTAAGTTTTGAGATGAAGAATTTGAAATAAAAGGGAAAGTGTTTTTTCTCTTAATGTCTTATGTAATAATGTTGTCTGCAATAAAAAATATAAAATCAATTTTGGTCTATCATTGTGACAGATCCACATTTTCCACAGGCATTTGATTCAGTACAATTCATAAATATCTCAGCACTTGAAAAAAATAATACTATATCTGAACAGGAACATGTGGCTTTATGACATGACTTGTTTCTAATCTCATAAGTGTTCATTCAGCTATGTCAGATTATTACTGCTGCTGCCATTTATGTTTTCTGGCTTACTGGTATGCTATCTACTTATTCTTCAATGCTAAGAAAAGTCATTCTTTTGTTTAATCTCTCCATTTAAATAATTTTTCATATTTTATTTTAAAAAAGTAATGCCAGTGGACCACAGAATAATGGATAGCCACATTGTTTGGAACACTAGGAATATATCATTGATAGACATAATACAAGAAACTAGAAATAAAAAACAAAACCTTTGGGCCAATCACTGTTTCTCATGCTTTCTATTTCACAGAATTGTGCAGGGCAAATGAGGGACAGGAATGTTATATATATAGGAGCATTAGATGTGCCTTGAGCTAATTATATATAAAGGTAGAATAAAAATAAGTCAATCAAACAAATTAATGAAACAAATGTTTCATTGACCAGAAATGTGCTGCTCCAAAGGCAATGTATTAAGAAACTTACTTTATGACTCAAAATTCAGTTTGAGTAATTATGGGATGGACAAGTGTATCTTTTAAACTTCACTTTCCAGTTCTGAATCAAAATATTTCCTAGGTTTCCATCCTGCCTTTTCTACAGTATCTCAGAGAATCATACATGGGACTCTTCCTTCCAATGTATTTCCATAGCAAAACTTTGATGAAGCAGACATAGGCAAAGCAATATTCTTTATTGGTCAAGTGTGATTGGATACATAAGGAATTTGTCTCTGGTGCATAAGCTCTCAAGTGTTTATACAAGCAACAAAGTAGTATCAGGAGAAGATAGTAAGATGAGAAGGATGATAGTAATATAGTCCTACTACATGGGTAAATATCCTTAGACAGAAGACAGTGCTGTGAGAATTATGGGTTTAGCAGAGTGATGGCATGTATAGTTGTTTTAACAGGCAATGCCCTATAGCAGTGTCTTGAAGGGAGAAGTCAAAACAGTTTATGTCAAGGAGGTAGGGTGTCTGTAGATATTTCCTCAGCCTTCTTTCTGACCAGTGCAGTATACAAGTCCTCAATGGAAGGGAGACTAATTGCCATTGTTTTTTCTGCAGTTCTAGCTATCCATTGAGCTCTGTAACCTGTCCTGTTTGGTTGTCCTGCCAAACTAGACAGTTATAGAGGTTTAAGTGACAGACTCAATAATTCCTCTATAGAATTGTATCAGCAGCTCTTTGGATAGCTTGGATAGGTTGTGTAGGCTG
The DNA here is from genome assembly GCA_034064705.1 of Bothrops alternatus. Lineage (NCBI taxonomy): Eukaryota > Metazoa > Chordata > Lepidosauria > Squamata > Viperidae > Bothrops > Bothrops alternatus. The sequence goes on from JARGCV010000081.1 coordinate 23,708,897, forward strand.
AGCTGAGAAACTGTGACTGACCCAAAGTTACCCACAGAGATCCCATGGTTGTGGGGGGACTTGAAAAGGTATCAGTTTGCAACTTTTCCATCTCCCAATAATTCAGTGGCATAAGTGGATGCAATGTTAGATACATCTGGTAATATATCGCTGCCTTTTTCTCCCCATAATTATTCATTTTGTCAGGAATTATTTGCCAATAATTCCTAATGACAGTCAGCACATACAAGTAGTCCTTGGTTTGTTTAGTGACCATTCAAAGTTACAATGGTACTGAAAAAAGTGACATGACCATTTTTCACACTTGAGACTATTGCAGCATCCCCACAGTCCCGTGATCAAAATTCGGATGCTTGTCAACTGGTTCACATTTATGACGGTGGCAGTGTCCCGGGATAATATGGTCCCCTTTTGCAAACTTCTGACAAGCAAAGTCAATGGGGAAGCCAGACTCATTTAACAACCATGTTACTAACTTAACAACTGTGGCAAGAAAGGTCATAAAATGGGGCAAAATTTTGTTTTGTTAATTGTTTCGCTTAGCCATATATATTTTGAGGTCAATTATGGCTATAAGTCGAGAACTACCTGTATTCATTTTTAATGCCGGTTTTATCAATTTACACACCCATTGCAAACAGGTTCTCTCTTCTATAATCTAAAGCTTCTTGATACCTTTTTTTCCCGTTTTGTTTCTTTGTGTTCTACAATAATCATAGAATCATAGAATCGTAGAGTTGGAGGGGACCTCCCGGGTCATCGAGTCCTGTGTCCAGTTCTGGTCACCCCAGTTCAAGGAAGACACTGACAAACTGGAGCAGGTTCAAAGGAGAGCTACCAAGATGGTGAACGGTCTACAAACCATGTCCTATGAGGAACGGTTAAAGGAATTAGGAATGTTTAGTCTACAGAAAAGAAGACTGAGAGGAGACATGATAGCTGTCTACAAATACCTGAAGGGCTGTCACAGTGCAGAGGGATCAGCCCTGTTCTCACTTGCTCAAGGAAGGACTAGAAACAATGGGATGAAACTGCAGGGGAAAAGATTCAGATTACTCTTAATATCAACAAGAACATTAAAAATAAAGAGAAAAACTTGTAACACAGTAGTAATCTATGCACTTTGATAGATTCAACCTATCATCTTCTAGAAAAAAAATGATTTTTGCCAGCTTTCCCAAAAAAATTGAGAGGGTGCCTGATAAGCTTCTCTTAAATGGATCACTGTTCATAAAACAATAGTCATAGCTGAGAAGTTTTTCAGACTTTCTTAAGCAGCAAAATTTAGGCAGCAATATGGTGTCTGGCTTTTGTTTATTTTTTGTTTGATGTGTCAGGTCAGGCATGATTCTTGGTGACTTTCTAGACAAATCCAGGCAGTTTTATTGGCAATGTTTTCACTATGTTTGCCTTTGTCTTCTTCTTAGAGCTGAATTATGAATGGATATTTATATTTACCTTGAAAAAAATGTCAATGTACATCTCATAATTTTACATTTACTGTAATGGCTTTCCAGATCATTGACATATATGTGTACATTCATAGCTGCTTGGCTTCATCAACACTGGACATATAATCTGCATATCCACTAGTAGGAAACAGTTTTCCAGTGATTATGCCTTTAGCAATAGGACTTAGATTTATATACAGCTCCATAGCACTTTACTCTAAGCGATTTACTGATCTCAGAAGGATGGAAGGTTGAGTCAACTATGAGCCAGTCAGGATTGAACTCTTGGCAGTGGGAATGCAGAATCAGCCTGCAGTACTGCATTTAACCACTGCACCACCACAGTTCCTATATACTGATTTGATTTTTTCCCCTTTTCTAATCTTTTAAGAACCAGATTAGAATAGGAAAGCAGGTGAGTTGTTGAGGGTGAGATAAGGACCTTATTTTCATACTTTATTCAGATGCTACCTTTTAGCCAAACCGTCTCCCTAAAATAATGTAAAAACATAACATTCAAGATCAAACTTTACCTGATAAGGGTATTTTGTGCTCTTTGTTTCTTGTGCCTCCTCAATTGTTACATATAAAAAGACCATTAGCGGAATGCTCTTCACAATTATGTTCCATTTATTAGCATGGGAAGTACAGAGATTAAATTTAGATAGGCAGTTGGCAGGGGGAGCAGTCACTGAAACATTTGGCATTTTCCTGAAGTATAGAAAGGATGTCTTACTATGATCCTAATTAAATCAATTTTGATGGATAACTGTAATAGGATATGGGAATGACCAAGGAGACAGGAAGAAGAACTACAGAGTAAACAACAGACAAAATTAGAATCTGAAAGAGCAAGAGATGATAAAAAGCATTTGAGACACTCCTTAGTTTTTTGGAGAGTAAAAGTGATGGGTGGGAGACTTTCAGACTTGCAAGATTCTGTTAATGTAACCTAAAATAAAGGTAGAGCTAATATTTCTGGCTAGACTTCTCGTCTGGAGGAAAATGGACAGCTCTTCTCTCCACTCCTTTCATCAACCTGGCATTTTATGGAATACTATAAAGTTGTGAGTCACTCACAGTCCTTTCCAGATCAGGTTCAGTTGTTTTGTAAAAAATATAGATACTGAAGGAGGAAAACATTTTTTAAAGTATTCTTTCACCTGACTTTTTCTTACTGTTTTAGTTTGAGAATGTTATAAAATAACAGACAAAATGTAAAAATGATGGCTTTTATTGGCAAGATTTTTCTTAATATGCATGCCTTGTAAAATATTCACTCTATATCCACTGTACGTATTAATAAAGTTCTACAAAATATGCATATAGTATCATTAAAAATATTTCAGTAATAAAAGCTCAACCTCCAAGCAGCAGGAATATCCAAATAGCAGTATCTTTACAATGCTACTTCAAAACAGGGAAATTACGTAATAGTATATTCTTTGCATCTGATTCAAAATGAGATCTTAATCATTTCAGTAAGCCATAATTCTAGGAAAATTGATTCAGATTGCAACCCAGACATATTTACCTGGGAATAAGTCTCATTGAACACTAAATTATATCCTATGTATAGGGTATAATTCTGACAAATTGACAGAAGGAATAAGATAGATAGATAGATAGATAGATAGATAGATAGATAGATAGATAGATAGATAGATAGATAGATAGATAGATAGATAGATAGATAGATAGATAGATAGATAGAAAGATAGATAGATAGATAGATAGATAGATAGATAGATAGAAAGATAGATAGATAGATAGATAGATAGATAGATAGATAGATAGATAGATAGATAGATAGAAAGATAGATAGATAGATAGATAGATGATAGATAGATAGATAGATAGATGATAGATAGATAGATAGATAGATAGATAGAAAGATAGAAAGATAGAAAGATAGAAAGATAGAAAGATAGAAAGATAGAAAGATAGAAAGATAGAAAGATAGAAAGATAGAAAGATAGAAAGATAGAAAGATAGATAGATAGATAGATAGATAGATGATAGATAGATAGATAGATAGATAGATAGATAGATGATAGATAGATAGATAGATAGATAGATAGAAAGATAGATAGATAGATAGATAGATAGATGATAGATAGATAGATAGATAGATAGATGATAGATAGATAGATAGATAGATGATAGATAGATAGATAGATGATAGATAGATAGATAGATAGATAGATAGATAGATAGATAGATAGATAGATAGATAGATAGATAGATAATTTTCCTGCAAGTGTCAAAGTAGAATATTTACTATTCTTTATTTTCATTTTCAGAACTGTTGTTTTGATAGCCAGCTTCTCAGCCTTTCAGAACAAGGAAGCAGAAGGCACAGTCCACACTGTTAATTAAATGAGAAACAGTTAGGTCTGGTTTAGAGCATTCAGATGGCTTGATTAAACCCAACAAGGTCTATTATGATACACATTTTCCTTCCTCTCAGTTGATCTCAGTGAGACCTGAGTAGACATGCATAAATTTATAATGATCTGAATTATAGCCAAGATGAAATGAAACACTTCTGAAAGTAGTAAAACACTGTTTTGAAATCTTTAAAGGGAAGTTAAATTTAATATAAGATAAGATAAGATAACCTTTATTGTCATTTTTTTTACTGTGGGCACAATAGCACACATCAAAAATGAAATTTAGTTGCCCGCTCTCAAAGTGAACTCATACATGGCAGACACTTAAACATACAATATACAACATATGTATAGACCCACACCCCTACATATACACAACAAATAAATATTAAACCCTGTCCATCTTGAATATATAACGGAAGGAGGAAGCTTCAGAGTTCACAACTTTAATGCTGTATGAATGAAACTATGGCTGAATCTGGATGTTCTGCTTCAGATACCACAGAGCCTCCTCCCAGAAAGTAACAAGGAAAACAGGTCGTGAAGAGGATATGTAGTGTCCCAGACAATCTTAGGGATCCTGCTCAAGCATCACTTATGTGCTATCTCCTGGATGGGAGAGAGGGAACTGCCAATGATCTTTTCAGCCATCCTCACCACTCTCTGCACCGCCTTCCTGTCTGAAGCAGTGATGCTTCCAAACCAGACTGTGATGCTGTATGACAGGATGCTCTCGATCGTCCCCCTGTAGAAAGTGGTAAGGATAAAAGAAGGAAGATGTGCTTTTCTCATGCGACACAGAAAATGCAGGCACTGCTGCTGGCCCACTTCACCAGTGTCTCGCTGTTGAGCGACCAAGCCAGCCTACTTGTTAACTGCACACTCAGGAATTTGATGCTGGTAACCATCTCCACAGGTGAATCATTAATGCACAGAGAAGTGTGCCTGTGCCTGCCTTTTCTGAACTGAACAATGATCTCTTTGGTTTTTCCGGTATTTAAAACTAGGCTGTTTTCCTTACACCAGTTCACCAACCCCTCAACCTCCTTGCGGTAAGCACCCTCATTGTCATCATGAATAAGGCCTACTACTGTTGTATCATCTGTGAACTTCACAATATGGTTGGTGGCAAACCTAGCACAACAACCATATTGTGAAGTTCGCAGATGATACAACAGTTCATTTTGAATATGACTTGCTGATTGGGAACCTTAGAGTTTACTTATTCTTTCTTTTATAAATGTTATTGTGGCTACTGAAATACAAGTCCACAACATTCAGATAATATTTTCCAAATGTTTGCTATTGGTAGTCATAGTGTGATGAACAGAAAAATAGCACTGTGAATATATTTTCATTTTTCTGATAATGTTTGCTGTTTCTCATTCCCTCCAGCCCTATTCAGACGAAGTAATATTATCCTATGATACAATCTGAAAAACCACTAAGTTCTTTGTGTGTCTTAGTAAGAACAAATAACAAGAGAAAATCAAATAGGTGTTGCAGATAAATATCAGATAATATGTTCCCATCAGTCCCTATTCTATCAACTTGCTTATAGAGAAATACATATTAATGCCTCAGCAATAATGGAACATTATCAAGATAACACGTAGCTTGAAGAAAGTATAGGACAGCACATTACAGAGTTTTTAAAAATGTAAACCTTGAGAAAACTCTCCAGTTCAAAACGTTGCTATACAAAAAAAAGGCAGATAGTCATTCATGGCCACTTCTAGAATGTTCCTTCCTTTCCTACTTCATCCCACTACTTAAAATCAGTGGTGGGATTCAAATATGTGAACAATCAGTTGTCTGTGTGGCTGCCGCTTCCAGAAGTCCATTCTGGGCCTTGGCAACAAAAAATTAGCTACTGGTTCTGCCGAAGTGGTACGAACTGACTGAATCTCACCACAGCATAAGACCTTCCTTTCTTTATCCTTCACTAGTCAATCACAACCCTCCTCAGACTGTTTTAAAATATTATTTTCTCTTCACTCTTTACAAAATGGAAGAGATTGGAAGGGGAAGGCAGATTGGATAGGCAAGTAACTTAAGGGGCATAAAATAAGGATAAAATGAAAATAGGAATGAAGAGAATAACAAACAGATAAAATAATTTTTAAAAATCATTTAATTACAATATTACACCATTGCTAATAAACTTCCTAGGTTGCCCCAAGCGTTTTATAGATATTTTTAATGTTGTCTGATAAGAGTTCCATTATAACATACACTGTGCTGAAATTTTGTTTGGTGCCACTGGGGAATATACTTTTTCCTACAAAATGTTAGCAATAACTATTTTTTTCCTTAAATTGTTCAGTATATTTTATGTAGCCTAATTTTATAGAAGTTTTACCTTATTTTTAGTCTGTGATCTCCATCTCATAATTTTAAACTTTATTCCATAAATATTGAGTATGAATTTTTAAATGGAAGTACAAAACATAAATATCACCTGTGGTTTGACTGCAACAAGCTGCTTTTACCACAAAAGTGTAATATACCTATAACAAACAAATGTAAACTAAAGGTGGAACTCCAAGTGTCTTAACAGAATAACAGAGTTGGCAAGGACCTTGGAGTCTTCTAATCCAGCCTCCTGTTTAGGCAGGAAACCCTATAACCATTCCAGACAAGTGATTGCCCAATCTCTTCTTAAAAACTTCCAGTGTAGGAGCACCCACAACTTCTGGGGGCAAATTGTTTCAGTGATTACTTGTTCTCGCTGTCAGGAAATTTCTCCTTAGTTCTAGGCTGCTTCTCTGTTTGATTAGTTTCCATCCATCACTTCTTGTCCTGCCTTCAGGTGCTTTGGAGAATAGGTTGACCCCCCCTCTTCTCTGTGGCAACCCCTGAAATATTGGAAAACTGCTATCAGCCAGAGTCCTTCTTTTCATTAAGCAAGACATACCCAATTCCAACAACTATATGTTTATATGTTTTAGCCTCCTGTTTTATCTCACAAAACCCATTTTAGCTCTCACAAGTATAATACAGGCAGCCAGTTAATAGAGCTGAGAGTGGTTACTGCAGAAGGATGAAAGAATGAGTGGGAACATAATGAGTAGGAGGGCTGTTATTATTATGTAAATACTTAAAGTGTTCCTCAAAAGAGATTGCTATTATTGAGTAGGATTACAGCCAGAGACTGAAGTTGTAGAGATTATAATGATGGAGAAAGCCAAATCAAAATTACAGATGCTTTCCTCCAAGAAGACTTTCACTTGATTCTTCTTAAAACAATGGCTCAATTACCCCAAATAAAAGCCATATAGCGAAATCATCTTATGAATTGTTATTAGGGCCTCACTGTATGTTTACAATAGAGCTTGCCAGAACTGGAGTAAAAACCTAACCAAAAAATTTTCCCTAATGAATCAAAAGTCTTACATATTGACAACAAATTACACTCCCATAGACAGAAACTGGACTATATTGGAAGGTGAAGAAACTGAGGATATAAGTAATCCTCCAACTCCAGATTTAGTAACTGGAAATTCTAACAAATCTTTAAGATTAGGCTTGCTAATGTTAGACATATTTAGCAAACAAGAAGATCTAAACAGACTGGCCTATGTTTGGGTGAAGGACATCTCCATTAAAGAAATCCTTTTTAGAAGAGTGTAAAGGTCCATTACAAACATTGGTGGAATTGATACTTAAAACAGTAAACGGCAAATAACATAAACTTGAAGTTATCCCAATGGAATATCCACCAGCTACTGCTGGCCATATTCCTAATATTGAAGAAAAGAAACAGAAATAACTGGGAAGCAAACAAACAAACAAAAAAAAACCAAGGGAGGCATTAAATCAAGAAAGAAAGCTAATAAAAAGGAAAATCAAATCAATTAAAAGTAAAAACATTTAAAACCTTTAGCCTCTACAAGGATTTTCAAGTTAAACAAACTGCTGCACATCCTGGAAACTGAGTGTAAAAAGAAAAACAACCAGCACAATAGTTCAGAAAGTTAAAAAACCCACAAAGACAATAAACAGAAGCATGTATCACAAAATAGATCAAATACAAAATTGGAGAAGGTTGTTCAATTATTTAAAAAAAGTATTAATATATAGAACAAACTGTATTCTTATGAATCAATGTATTTTAAAATGCATAGTGCATATTTTGAAAACAATGCTATGATACGTGCACGATGGAACTATGTAGTCAATTTTGTAATTTTTAGGAATTCAAATATATATATGATGTGTGTCTCATAGCATTATGTACTGCTTTTCTAAATTTTATTACATGTGCTCTATGCTATATGCTAAATAGCAATAGAAATAGAACTTAGACTTATATACCACTTTATACAGTACTCTCTGAGCAGTTTACAGAGTCAGCATATTTTCCCCAACAATCTGGCTCCTCATTTTACCAACCTTGGAAGGATGGAAGGCTGAGTCAATTTTGAGTGCCATTGGGATCGAACTCCAGATTGTAGGCAGAATTAGCCTGGAATACTACATTTTAACCACTGTACTACTGTGGTTCATTTAATATAAATAAATATTTAAAAAAAAACCTCCATCCAGCAACTTCCTTCTCTGACTGAATTTATCTATGTACGTAGACGTAGGCCACAGTAATCTCTACACTTACATGGGTATTGCTCATTAGTATATAAATCCCCTTGAGTTGCCACCAGTTTAAAATGCTATGATTAATAAAAGCATAAATTAAAAGCAAGCAAGAAAGATATCTTTCTATTTGTGTTTTCCAGATAACCACTGAATATTTATATTGGTTTTAGAAGTTATTTTGAATTAACAGCATAATAGGACAGGAAAGAGGGTTAATTTTTTTCTTTCCTGTTTTCATTTATCAAATGCTGCAGTGCATGCAGCCATGAAAAAGAGCTACAATGCAAGTTGAGTATGTCAAACTTGTGTGTATGGGGTTATAAATCAGACACACATCAGCTGTCCTCTTTTGGGTGTACAAAGCCTTTCTACTGCTACAAAATGGACATTAAGCTTTAGGAATATAGCATATATAACATAGAAGGTGGAGTTACTTATCTTTCTGTTTCCATCATTGTCTCTCTGACATGAAATGGTGGAGTTCATCTATTATATTAAGGCATAAAGCAGTGATTCTCAATCTTTTCTTTGTCATGGACCCCTTTTGTGACCATGGACCATGACCACGGATACCCATGCCTTAACTCAACATTTCTTCAAGCCTTCACAGACTCCTGTGACAACATCACTTCTCCCAGGAGTCCACGGATCACAGGTTGAGAACCACTGGCATAAAGCATGGATTTGTTTGCTCTTTGAGGTGATCCAGATAAGAAGCCCAGCCATCTTTATTGTAAGGTTACATTAAACAGGGATATCAAACTGCCGGCCAGCGGGCCAGTTTCATCATACCAAAGCCGCACCCACCCCATTGCCGGCAATGCAAAAAGAGTTGCGATATGTCGCGGCACGTCATGTAACATGGCGAGCCGTGCATTAACAGAATTGTGCAGAATTTTTCATAGAAAACAAAGAAGAAATTATGATATTTCATATGCAAAAGGTCCCGGGTACATTCCTTGACATCTCTAGACAGAGCTACTGTATAATAATGGCTAAAGAGTGGGGACAATACTGAACTAAATGGATCAATGGAATGACTCATTATAAGACAGCTTCCTATTATGACAGGATTGGGAAAAATTTATTCTAAAACCTTCAGTGACACTGTATATCAACATAGGCCAGTCTTCTATAACTTGGCATCCTCCAGAGGTTGGATGTCGACAATGCCAATGGAGACTCTGAGGCTGCTGGAGTCCATCACATTTGGATAAAAACGCCAGGATGGAGAAACTAGTGAGCATTGAAATGAACCAAATAAGCAAATGGCCTAACTCAGCCTCCTAAATATTTATAATTACTCTTTCTGGTATGTAGACCCAGTTGTAACTTATGCATTCATAAAGTATCTTTAAATATGCAACAGTGGGAAGTGAACAGAAGGATTAAAAGAGTCCGTAAAATTTTCCCACAGCACATATCACGAATTACAACACATTTATGTGAAATATAACAGCCAGTTATAATCCAAAACTATCACAATCTTTTTCGCAGCTTAATTTTTTTAATGGGGTATGCATAATAGAGGACATTTTGAAAATGATTTGGAAGAGATACTATGGAAGAAATGGGAGCCCAAAACCTTTCTACTATTTAATAAAGATTTCTTCCCCTCCCTCTTTTCCCTCCAACCTTCCACAAGAGCTTGAAGAAAAGTTGCTGCTGGCTTAAGAGTTACATTGAAGATTGGCTGCCTTAATGAATAGCAGAGCTGCTGCACTTAGGCATGGTCCAAAGCACTTCTTCCAAATTATTTTTATTTAAGTATGAACAGTCCTAAAATATAAGCTGCCTTTTCCCAGTCTGGTAGGATAAATTATTCCAGGCAACCAGAAAGGAAATTGATGTACCTGTATTCCTATTGGCAGAAAAAAATGGATTAAGAAGTGTAACAAGCACCAGATAGATTATAATTTCACTACTAACTGGTTAAAAACATTATCTTAATATTGCATAGTTATACAGTGAAACTACAGCCAAAGTAAAAAGCCACAATAAGAGAATAACAGAGTTGGAAAGGACTTTGGAGGTCTTCTAATCCAACCTTCTGATGAAGCAGGAGACCCGATACCATTTTTGACCAATGGCCATCTAGTCCCTTTTTAAAAGCTTCCAAGTGTTGGGAGAATTCACAATTCTGAAGGCAAGTTGTTCCACTGGTTGATTGCTCTTACTGTCAGGAACTTTTTCCTTAGTTTAAGTTGCTTCTCTCTTTGTTCAATTTTCATCCATTGCTTCTTGTTTTGCCTTCTGGAGCCTTGGAGAATAGGTTGACACCCCCCCTCCTTCTTTGTGACAATCCCTGAACTATTGGAACACTGCTATCATGTCACCCCTACTCCATCTTTTCACTAGACTAGACATACCCAATTCCTGCAAATGTTTTGTTTTAGCTTTCAGCCCTCCCCCAGTCCTCTTTGTTGCTCTTCTCTGCACTCTTTCCAGTCTCAACAGCTTTTCTGGTGACCAATAATATGCACGTATAATATGCATGCAATATTCTACCAAATGGTCAATTAGCCACTAAACCTTTGGCTAATCCTCATCTTACTCTAGGTTAGATGTCACTCATCAGTTAGTATTTTTTTCACAATTCTTTAACTTATCATGCAACAGCATCATGGAAGCCTTTCACTGTTTGAAGATACTACATACTACATTATTGATAAGGGAAGAATACCTTTTTTTACAAATTTTTAAGCATTATTTGGATAGGTTTACTATTGAGTTCTCGAAATAGGGCAGCATAGAAATCTAAGTAATAAAATAAATAAATAAATAAATAAATAAATAAATAAATAAATAAATAAATAAATAAATAAATAATTACAGGTAGTTGTTAATCAAATCATTCAGGAAAAAAAATCTGAGGCTTTCCTTATATAGCTACTAAAATGTAGGAGTTCAGAAATACGCATAGTACTACAAGTAGTTCTCAACTAACAATAGTTTGTTTAGTGACTGTTTGAAATTACAACAGCACTGAAAAAAGTGTTTTATGACTGTTTTTCATATTTACAACTGTTGCATCATCTCCGTGGTCATGTGATCAAAATTCAGACACTAGAAACTGATTCATATTTATGATGGCCGTAGTATTCTGGGGTCATGTGATCACCTTTTGTGACCTTCTGACAAGCAAAGTCGATGGAGAAGCCAGATTCACTTAACAATCATGTCACTAACAACTGGAGTGATTTACTTAACAAGTGTGGCAATAAAAGTCGTAAAATGGGTCAAAATTCATTTAACAAATGTCTCAGTAATAAAAATTTGGTACTCAGTTGTAGTATTATCAAGACAAATAGAAGCTATTTGTTTTAAAACTGTGAATGTTTTGCAGATCCAGTGGATTTTCTGTTTCTATGAGAGTAAGGACATGTATATTAGACAAAGCTACAACTTCCCTTTCATATATAAAGATGATTAGAGATGGAAACCGAGGAGTTTATTTGACTGGTATAAATAATGGTAGTAGCCAATGAGCTTTATCACAACTTAACTTCTCAGAGTTATTTTCACAAGGCTAATAGCTGTGTGCTTTGAGTTTTTCAGCTCCCAACCACCCAATGTGGACCATCTCAGCTGTGTTTTTTTACTGTGGTAAATGACTATTGCACATCTGTGCTGGTCATGAAGACATAACTAGAAATTCAACTCAGTTCTCAGGGCTCAAGGGTGGCTAGTCTAGTATTTACCCTTAAAATAAAACTATACTGGCAATGGAGCACTCTAGTTTTACCAATGAATATGGCTTTGCTAGTTTTTTCCATTGTGATCTAGCTAATTCCTTTGTGGTGTATTTCATCATGTCAGCCTGCTGCTGCTACCTCTGCTAATTAGAACAGAACACAAAATTGGAAGGGATCTTGGAGGTCTCCTAGCCCAAATCCTTGCTTATGCAGGACACCCTATAACATTTCAGATGAGTGGTTGTCCAATTTCTTCTTAAAACTCCAGTGATGGAGCACCCACAACATCTGAAAGCAAGCCATTCCACTGATTAATTGTTCTCACAGTCAGGATATTTCTCCTTAGTTCTAGGTTGGTTCTGTCCTTGATCAGTTTCCATCCATTGCTTCTGTTCTGCTTCACATGCTTTAGAGATTAGGTTGACCCCCATCTTCTTTTTAATATAAAGACTGACAATGTCACTCCCCCCTATACACACATAGCAAAAAAAATTAAGTCCTACCATTGAATCTATTGACTCTATTTTTACCCATTATGTCAAAATATGAGATGGGTATGGGCATTTTGATGCATCCCCATTATAACCTTGACTCATGAAGCAAACAGATTTGGTCTTGAATGGCAAATTGTAAACTCCAAAGAAATCATCCCTTCTTTGAATCTCCCGTTTCCAAACTGAATTGAAATACAGACCTAATGCTGTATCTAAAATATCCTGATAGTTAATATCAAGATTCTTCAGGACTCTAAATCTCAAAGGAACTCTACTTGCTCCTCTTCTAATACAATGTTTGGAACATATTAAGAAATATAATGTTGCCAGGTGTAGAAACAGAGTTTATTACAATGTACATTAAGGAGAAATAAGGAGAAACTTCCTAACAGGGAGAACAATTAACCAGTGGAACAGCTTGTCTTCAGAAATTGTGAGTGCTCGGACTTCCGGTGGCTCCGCTGGCACCGCTAGAGTCTCCTCTGTGAGGCTCCGTTCTCTGGGCTTGTAAAGCCGCAAAAAACAGCGCACACCAGCTGTTTTTTGCGGTGAAAAATCCCCTCTTCGGGCAAAGGAGAGGTGTAGAGCATCGGGAGCAGGGTTGAGCTCCTCTTAAATCCCTGAAAAAAAAAGTTTTCAGGGATCAAGAGTGTGAGCTCCCTAAAGCTCCGGAGGACGCTCCTGCCCAGAGACACTTCTGTCATCAGACAGAGAAAGACGCCGCGACCGCTTCTGCTTATAAAAATTACAACACAGGAGAGACTGTAAGCAGACTGAGTGAATACAGGAGTTCTTAATGGATTGCAAGTATTTTTTTATTGTTTTTCTGGCTATATATTTCTAACTTCTACAATCAACATAATGCTTTCAAAATGGCGTATAGCTTTCACTGCTTTCATTGTTAGAGGAAAGTGCTGGAAAGTGAAAGTGAATTCTTTATTTTTTTCTCTCTTCTTGTTCTCGTAAGTGAAGCTAGAGAGATGGCTGTAGGAATTGATTTACAGCCAGAGTGATTGTTTTAAATTTAAAATGGAGTGGAATTTACATTCAAATGTTAAACCTATTTTGGACTGTATTGATAAATTTCATGAAGAAAGGCTTGAAATAGTGAAGAGTTTTAAGCAAGAGTTTAAAGCAATATTGAAAGAGACTATTACAGAAATATTAACCAGATTCTTTTTTCCAAATGAAATTGATCTACAATCGACTGCTGAACATTTTATAATACAATCTAAAGAAGAAGAACAAGAACAATTAACTAGATTCTTTCTTCCAAAGGAAACTGATTTACAATCGACTGATGAACATTTTATAATACAATCTAAATTAGAAGAAGAACAAGAAAAAGAAGAAGATAGTACTGAGAATAAAGAGAATAAAGGGAAATGGACCTTGCTTGATAAACAGTTCATCTATGGAGAGGAAGAGGATTTGTTTCAAGAAAGGAAGGGATGGCTATTCCTTTTAGATAAGCAGCAAGAAGAGGATTTAATTGAGAAAAAAGAGACATTGATTCAGTTTAAGAAGCAACTTACTTACGGGGCTGAAGAAGTAAAGAAGAGAGACTTATTATTTGGAAGGGAGGCCTCGTTATGGAGGTTTACCTGGTTGAAAAAAAAACCTAGAATTCGATTGAAGGAATGAAATTTAAAATTGTATGTAAGGAGCTATGGGTAATTTAAAATTATGGACTGAATTAAGGACTAAGATTATGAGTAAGATGTAAGAGAAGATGATTAATGGATATAATTAAATTGATGAAGAATGTATTTGCTTTGAAATGATCTAGGTTTGATATTAGATTGATTGATTGATTGATGGGATAGATAAGCATTATCTGATTGGATAAAGTTGAAGGAATGTAAGTTAGAAATGGAATAAATAGACTGTATTGGTTATGGAGGTTTATTTGACAGATGAGAAAGCCCAGAAGTCGATTGAAGAAATGAAATTTATAATTAAATGAAAGGAATTAAGGCTAATCTAAGACTATGGGCTGAATCAAAGACCAATTTTATAAGTAAGATGTAAGAGAGGATGTTTAATGGAAGATATATTAAATTGATTAAGAACAAAAAAAATTTTCTTTTTTTTTGTTTGAATTGAGGGGTTTATTGATATTATTTGTTTATTTTTCTAAAAAGATGATTTTTTTTGATGTTTAGGTTGATTACTGGAAGATGTATATAAAACTTGATTGTTTGGGTGATTTTATATAACCTCTCAATGGATTGAAGTGATTTAAGGTTTGACTTAGATTGATGGTTTAGATATGTAAATGAAAATTATTATTCTTAACAAGATGATTTGTTTGTTTTGTCTAATGGATTGAATTGATTTAGAGATTGCATATAGTATATAGTTTAAAATTCTTGTTAGGATTATATAATAATTTTGTTTGATGTAGTGGGTTTTCTTTTGTTTTACCCTGTACTCACTCTGGGAAGTCGGGGGAGGAGGGTTAGGGAGGGTTTATAATTTTATATATGATGTTTTCTCAACTGTAATTGGGGTTGATGTAAGAATATGTAATTATTGTCATTAAGGGGTTGCTCGGGTGACCTCTGGGCACCACATCTGATGGAAAGAGGAAGGAGGAGTGAAGGCTGAAGTAAGTGGAAGTTGATAAGAAGGGGGAAGAGTAGGATGGAGATAGAGAAGGATGGAGGAAAGTAGAAAGGAAGTAGAAAGAAGGATGGCAAGAAGGGGGATGAGTAGGGATAGGTGGGTATAGAGAAGAGAAGGAGGGAGGAAAGTAGGTAGTTAGTTGGTATGTGAGGGGGGAAGGATAGGGTTAGGGGGATGTGGTGGTGGGGGTACCGGGCAGTAATGTTATTTGTTTGGCATGCTTATTTTCAGTTGAGCTATTGGTATTTGATGTATTGAAAAATGTATTTATGTTTTGTTTATGGATGATTGTTTATTTTAACACTATGATTTGATTTGAGTAGTTTCTTTTTTCTGTAAAAATTAAAAAAAACAATAAAATATATTTAAAAAAAAAAGAAATTGTGAGTGCTCCATCACTGGAGGCTTTTAAGAAGAGACTGGACAGCCACTTATCTGGAATGGTATAGGGCAGGGGTCTTCAAACTTGGCCCTTTTATGACTTGTGGACTTCAACTCCCAGAATTCCTCAGCCAGGCACGCTGGCTGAGGAATTCTGGGACTTGAAGTCCACAAGTCATAAAAGGGCCAAGTTTGAAGACCCCTGGTATAGGGTCTCCTGCTTGAGCAAGGAGTTGGGCTAGAAGACTTCCATGGTCCTCTATTCTGATTCAAAGATATGTAATATCTAGATTAGAAAGAAAGATCAGGACCGTATTGGGTGGAAATATGCAGAAAAGACCTTCACCCTGCAGTGGATAGACAATAGCTAAGATGATGATGATGATGATGATATTAAATTTAGAGCAAAACATAATCAGAATTTCTAATATCTATTCCTTATTCTGGGCAGCAGGACTGGGAGAAAATTTGGTTTAGATAACAGACAGCAAAGATAACATTTTCCAACCATTTTAATGGGAAAAGGATACTTTTAAAATGAATAGCCTTGTATCTTCCTGGGAAAGATAGAACCCATATGGGACAAATCAAAGTAACTTATTTTAATTTGAGCTTACCAAATTCACAGCTCCAAAAGTGATATAAAAACTGGAGTACTGGTATGTGTCAAAAATAGCAGTTTTCTGGAGCTTGAGATATAAATCTTGGATACAAAAAACATACACAGAAATGTATATATGTATGTATTAGGAAAATGGCCTGCAACAAATTATATTTAATATGCAAGAATACTTTATATTAGATCAAATTACTTACAACAAAATATATATTAAAAGTGCATTCAAACATTTAGAAAAGAATTGTGCTTGACAGAGAATCTAACTATGCCTATGAATGGGCTTCGCCGTAAAACACTTTGTGGAAGATATATTCTCCCAAATTAATCTAAGAATATCTTGAATAATGCTCTCCCTGGAGAAAACAATTACAAGAAATCTTGGATTCTATACCCAGAACACATCTCAGACTTGATTTAATTTCTGAAATTTAGTTTTTAAAATTATGCAATTTCCATATATAATCAGCAGTATCTTAAATAAACCTTCAAATGTATTAACGTGTAAAAAAATAAGGACAGTAATTATGTCTGGCTGTACATTACTCAGCATTAAATTTCAATAAATCACTTTAATTTTATCCATTGGAACAATGTGTCAAACTGCCATACAAGCAAGAGCTTTTTTCTTTCTTTAAAGTTGTTTTCACTTGTTCCATTTATAAAACAATTTATTTTTATATGTTCCTAATTCATTCAGATGGCCTTCAATCCTCTCACTCCAGCCCACACATTATCTAATGCATTTTCAGACCTTGAGTCAATGATGCTTACACAATTCACCTGAATAATTTTCCATACATTTGGATAAATATCCCTCTTTGCAGCCTACTCAGGAACAGATTGTAGTCATAAGTACTGAAAAACAACAACAGAAGGGTTTTATCAATAAATGTAGACTATGACATTAACACAACGTAAAGTGTGAGGGACAAAAAAGCTTTTTTTTTACCATGGTTCATTGCTACATCTCATGATTTTGATGTAGGAGATTCCAAATTTAGTCCTCAGCATTTGTGATTAAAAGATTGTCCACCAACAAAAATTCACTTAAAAAAAATTCAAGAAAATTTTCTTTAAGAAAAAAACTCCAGTGCCTCCCTAAGAAGCGGCAAGTTACCACCATTAGAAAAGATTCTATCTTGATTATAATAAAAATAATATTTTATAAAACTATTCTACCTTGATATCTTAATACACAAATTATGGATGATGTTCTGATTTCAGAAATGATACAGGAGCAACCATACAGGAGGTCAGCAATTTGACTAAAATATTATCCAACCAGATCACTTTTATAGTGAGCTTTAGTGAGTTCATCGGGAATTAATTCTAAGAAGAGAGGTATAACTCAGTTATTTCCACAAAAATGAGAGAAGTAAGAGAAGCCACTATGAACTGGTACAAATTTGCCATGACAAGAAAGAATGGGCAAAGGTGGTAGGAATCTAGGTGTTCAGTATGATATACTTTAAGGATAAATAGATAAATAAGGTAATTAGGATGAGAAAAGGGGCTTCTCAAGAGACAAAATGGACTGTGATTAAAATTGGGATTGAGGACCTTTTTAAAGGTGGAAGAGACATATTGTTACAGTGGTTCTTCTCTTTTTTTCTTTGATTGGTTCAAGTTGATATTGGTGGGGACAGTAAGATCAGTTGTTAGCTCCTTATTTGTGGGTGCATTAGGGTTTGACACTCTCATTTCTAATACTGCATGAAACCAACGGGTGAAGTCATATGCCAACATGCAGAAGATAGTTGTACATCTTGAATCCCAGCTGACCAAGCATACTAGCTAGATTATACTCCTGTGTCTAACTGAATAAGGATGAACAGACAAGACAGACTGGCTATGGGGTTTAAGTTCTCCTGGTATCAGGGATTTCCCATCTTTGGATGGAGTTACACTTTCCTAGATCAGAATGATATGCAATTTGGGCGTTTCACTGGATTTTTAGATCCTACTTGAGGAGTAGATGGCACCAAGAAGGTCTTTTTCCAGATTTGTTTGTTGTGCCAGTTATGTTCTTATTTGGACTAGGATGTCTTTTTCACTGTTACTTATACTTAATTGCCTCTGGTCAGTGAGCATAGTTTAAAAAAATGAAGACCAAATAGCAAAAATAACTGATAATATATTATATAAAATTTATATTGTATTTAGTGTAGTATAGTATTGTTATATTTGCAGGGAGGAGGTTTAAAGGGCAGGAGGGTTTAATAGTTTTATCAGGTCATGCCATCTTATTGAGGATTTAGAGTCCCTTATTGATTGCAGGTAATCAGCATGTTTGATTAAAGTGGTTTTGATAGAAAATAAACTGATAGGGGATCCTACAGTTAAGAAGGACCATATGTAGAATAAATAGTATTTTTATGTATGTATGTATGTATGTAATATCACTGCAAGTCAGGATTATCTCTATCTGTAAAAGTAGGATTATCTCTATATATCTTGTTGAAGCACTATAATTTGAGACAGACTTGCTACTATTATGAAGATTTTGAATGAATGACAAATAGTATTTGAAGTATTTCAAATTGGTTTCTATTGTTTTTAAAAACAGTTGGGAATAATTGAGATCATTTTTTTTTATTTTGGTGTAGATAAACTATTATATTATCAAATCAAACCATCCTTAAGCCTTTAATGGTCAGTCCAACATATAAGTACAAATGGGATCATTAAGATCCATATGCCAAACAAAATGATTGACTGATGGAAAATATCAACAATTTTCAATGTAGAGACCTATTTGCAGACAAATCTAGACAGAAGAAAAGGCACATTATTTGCTTCAAGCTCTCAGTGTTATGCAAGTGAGAGACATATTTCATGATAATATTTCTAACCTTTCAAACCATAATTCATAGATTAACACATCCTGTTAAACTGAATTTAAATTAGTAACCTAGTAGGAATCCACTAAAGGTACACTAATGATATATTAATGATATACTAAAGTTACAAGCTAACTGTGATGGTTTTATGACTGACCATTTATACAATGAGATGTTTTTTAATTAATCCAATACTTTTGATAAATTGGTTGCCTTACTGATTTTGCCATACATATATAAAAGTGCATTATAAACCTGTAGCTGACTGTAGTTATGATGCACACAAGAACAGAGCTCAGATATATGAGGTATTTTCATTATTATTTAAATCCTAAATTCCATTGGTGTGAAAGGCAGACATTTTAAAGCAGCAATCCCCAAATTTCCTGGTTCCAAGGACCAGTTTTGTAAGAAAAATTGTGTTCCATGGGCCAGGGGAGGGTAGTGGTGGTTTCATACGTGCAACCTAGATCCTGTGCGTGCGCAGATTGAGCTCTGCTTGCTCACCCACCTCTTGGATGGCCCAGTTCCCAACAGGCCATAGACCAGTATCGCTGTGATCCGAAGATTGGGGACCCATGCTTTAAAACAGAGGTCCCCAACCTTTTGGATACCAGGGACCGGTTCTGTGGAGAGAGATTTTTCCACGGATCGGAGGATGCATGGTTTTGTGTGCTGCCTGCATCCCCTGGATGGGGCTTTGCTTGTTTGTGTGGACCGGTTGCTGGCATGCCACAACCCGGTACTGGTCCACGGACCAGGGGTTGGGGACCCCTGTTTTAAAGGTTTTTGTACCTTGGAGTTCATTTCAAGAAGCAGAGCTTCAGCGATTTCTCTATCAGGCTGATATCTATAGACGAAGGTATAGCATAATCATTTCTTCAAACTTCCCAGAGAGGAGTGGAAATCAAGTGGAAACCCCTTAGAGGGTAGAGCTGAGGATTTCGGAAAATATCTGTATGATAAAATCGCTCAGATACGGGAAGGCTTTGACTTCAACTGGGTATGTCCAATGGGAGAGGCGGAGGCTGGTCTTGAGACTGTTACCTGGGTTGAGTTTGACCCCGTGACCCCCGAGGACGTGGACAGGTTGCTGGGGGGACTTAGGGCGACCACATGTTTACTGGACCTGTGCCCCTCCTGGTTGGTGCTGGCCTCCCGGGAGGTGGTACGAGGCTGGTTCCGAGCAATTATCAACGCTTCCTTGAGTGAGGGTGTCTTTCCCGCTGCCTTGAAAGAGGCAGTGGTGAGACCCCTCCTCAAGAAGCCTGCCCTGGATCCAGCCGTTTTATCAAACTACCGTCCCGTCTCCAACCTTCGCTTTCTTGCGAAGGTTGTTGAGAGTGTGGTTGCCCGACAGTTCCCGCAGCACCTGGAGGAATCGTCATATCTCGATCCGTTCCAGTCGGGCTTCAGGCCTGGCTACAGCACGGAAACAGCATTGGTCGCGTTGGTGGATGATCTCTGGCGGGCCCAAGACAGGGGTTGCTCCTCTGTTCTGGTGCTATTGGACCTCTCGGCGGCTTTTGATACCATCGATCATGGTATCATGCTGCAACGGTTGGAGGGGCTGGGCATAGGAGGCACTGTCTTGCAGTGGTTCTCCTCCTTCCTCTCTGGCCGGATGCAGTCTGTGTTGACAGGGGGCCAGAGGTCGACCCCGAGACCCCTCGTATGTGGGGTACCTCAGGGGTCGGTCCTCTCGCCTCTACTGTTCAACATTTATGTAAAGCCGCTGGGTGAGATCATCCGTGGTTTTGGCGTGGAGTACCACCAGTACGCTGATGATACCCAGCTGTACATTTCCACGCCAAACCACCCCAACGATGCCCTTGCCGTGCTGACCCAGTGCCTGGAGGCCGTGCGGGTATGGATGGGGAGAAACGGACTCAAGCTCAACCCCTCCAAGACCGAGTGGCTGTGGTTACCGTCATCCCGGTACAGCCAGCTGATTCCATCGCTGTGTATTGGGGGCGAAACAGTGGCTCCCACAGGAAGGGTTCGCAACTTGGGAATCCTCCTGGACTCACGGCTGTCCTTAGAGGACCATCTGACGGCCGTGGCCGGGAGGATGTTCCACCAGGTTCGCCTGGTGCGCCAGTTGCGTCCCTTCCTAGACCGGGACTCGCTACGCACAGTCACTCATGCCCTCGTGACCTCCAGGCTGGACTACTGTAATGCTCTCTACATGGGGCTCCCCTTGAGGTGCATCCGGAAGCTCCAACTTGCCCAGAATGCAGCCGCGCGGGTAGTGATGGGAGCGTCGTGGCGCTCCCACGTAACACCGCTCCTGCGTGAGTTGCACTGGTTGCCGGTGGTCTTTCGGGTGCGGTTCAAGGTGTTAGTGACCACTTTTAAAGCGCTCCATGGCATCGGACCCGGATACTTACAGGACCGTCTACTGCCAGCAAATACCTCCCGCCGTCCGGTACGCTCCCACAGAGAGGGCCTCCTCAGGGAGCCGTCGGCCAGACAGTGCCGGCTGGCGACCCCCAGGGGGAGAGCCTTCTCTGTGGGAGCTCCCACGTTATGGAACGAGCTCCCCCCCGAACTCCGTATAATAACAGATTTACGCACCTTCCGTCGGGAACTAAAAACATTCCTTTTCCGACAGGCCGGCCTGGCATAGAAGCTTCTGAGTATTTTTTAAGATTTTAAATTTTGTATGTTTTGGGTTTTAGGATTTTGGCCAAATGATTTAATTTATTTTTAATTATTTTAAATCTTGTATATTTATATGTTTTTTAAAGTTTAGGCTGTACACCGCCCCGAGTCCTTCGGGAGAGGGGCGGTATAGAAATTTAATAAAATAAAATAAAATAAATAAATAAATAAAATAAATACTGTTCATGTTTCTGAGAGCAATAGCCCTGCACAATTAAATAGTGTACAAGCATTGACTCTGGGAAAAATCCAAGCAGAACATCAGAGGTTTCAGTTGTTCTATATTAAAAACAAAAACAAGCACCACAAAAATTGCTACTGACAAGCACTTTCTTCATTTCAATTGTGTACTGGAGGCACGGTAACATATTTTAGCATGAAACAGAAACCTTTGCTGATTACCTGCAAATCAGTAAAAAAAATCATCCAGTGTGCTTTCACCTATCACTGTCTTGCCTTTCTGTCCAAAAGTCTATTCTCTCCTGTACAGGTGTATTGAAAACATATTTGACCTGGTTTAGGGGTTTTGCTGTAGACCTGCTTGCCTAAAACTTTAAATCAAATCTTAAATATTTAGTCCCTCAGAAAGCCAATAATCAAGGCCAATTGGTTTAAGCTTCTTCTCTCTTTCTCAATAGTGCATTTGTCATTCCAAAAAAACTAGTATGTAATTCCTATGTATGCAGTCAGTTATTGTGAAGGTGAGATAAATATCCTGCATTAAAAGCATTGTATTGTTTTTGTCCTCCACAGGATTTTCTTTGCAAATTTTTCATGTCTTCCCATTGTCAGCTTGACAGAGATTTATATTATTAATTGACATCCTTGAAGAATGTAAGCAAACCATTTTTCATTTCTCCTAGCTCTGAGTACAAATGTCCCTTTTTTAGCTTAAAGTGCATCAGAAAAAATAATATGCATATATAGAAACACAGAGAGACAAGCTCCATGGAATTCAAAAGAACTTATTCCAAGGCAAATAATTATAGGATTGCAAGCCTTAAAAACAGAAAGACTTGAAAATCAAGAATCTAGGGCAAAGCTTAAAATTTATTTAATGCTAGCTAGATACATCATCCCAGTCCACCAAATTGTTTTTTTTAATGGTTCTAAATAGAGGAAAGATCACCTAGTGTCCTCCTTTCCATCTGAAATCTTCTTCTGTCATGGCTAGAATAAGCAAAGCCTTAGAAAGACTAAGCAAGAAATTAAAGCAACTGTATGTAGCAATTGATTTGTGCTATTAGCATATCACCAGAATAATCTCTTGGTCTATTTTAACACAGGAATGATATAGACTTTATGCTAATTGGCCCTGATTTTTTTTAAAGACACCTTTATATTCGCTGCATTTTACAATGTGCAGTACATCATAACTTCCATTATGCTGTAAGCCGCCCTGAGTTCCCGGAATAGGGCGGCATAGAAATTTAATAAATAATAATAATAATAATAATAATAATTAGCATCTAATATTACCCCAATCTTCAGAATGCTTTTATATAATTCAGGTTGCATGAGAAGAGGAGCATAGCTAAAAGAAAAGCAGAAACTTTTCATACTATGGTTGCCACAATATATATAAAAAAATATGTTGAGACTCTAGAAGGAGTGTAGAGAAGAAGAACAAAGACGATTAAGGGACTGGATAAAATGTATACAAAGAATGGTTGTGGGAACTGAGTATGTCTAGTTTAATGAAAAGAAGGACCAGGGGTGATATGATAACAGTGATCCAATATCTAAAGGGCTGCCACAAAGAAGAGGGGAGTCAACCTATTCTCTAAAGCACATGAAGGCAGGACAAGAAGCAATGGATGGCAACTAATTAAGGAGAGAACCAACCTAGAACTAAGAAGAAATTTCCTGACAGAACAATTAATTATTGGAACGGGTTTCCTACAGAAGTTGCAATTACTCCAACACCGGAGGTTTTTAAGAAGAAATTGGACAACCATTTGTCTGAAATGGTATAGGGTTTCCTGCCTGAATAGGGGGATGGACTAGAAGACCCCCAAGGTCCCTTTCCCTTATTCTGTCCATACATATGGAAATTGCTCAAATTGCGAAACGCTATTCTTAATCGTCTGGGGAGCATATGGACACAGATCTTTTTTGCATCATGTAGCCTTGCTCCTTTTGTGGCTTTCCCTCATGTCTCTATTCATTACAGATCCGCAAGGCCCGATTGTACTTGAAGCATATGGTGAATTTGGAGGATGACATTCACTAGAAACATAAAGAGAATAGTAAAAAGTGGAGCAAGTATGTGTTTATTGCTAAATTTTGCATGGTACTTTAAATCATCATCACCATCATCATCCTTTCTCTGTTAGGTTGATATCTAAGTAGATAAAGGCATAATACATTCATTCTCCACACCTGCCAGATAAGAGTGGAATTTGAGACTGTTCATGTTGTTGTGAGCAATACCTCTACACAATTAAATAGAGTACAAACATTAACTCTGGGAAAAATCTAAGCATCTAAAGACTTTGTATGAGAGAGAGAGAGAAAAAAAGAATGAATAGTCTAATCAAATGGATAGTTTCATGTTTAATTATTTATTCATCTTGGGGGCAATACCTTAATTTTCTGAACTCAGTATGGCCACCTTATTAATTCCCCAATTTTTTCATTTCCAAAAAAGAATTAATTTTCCAATTTGTAGACTACATAGCATACATCTTAAATAATAAGAGAGGCTAGATCAGGGAACAGTCTTGTGTTAGAGATATTGGCAAAATATAAACTGAAATCATAGACAGATCTATGAGTAATTTGCAAATATATCCAGTAGGGTTAATATTTATAGCAAGTATGTGTAATTTCTTCCTAACTTAGAAAACTGAAAAGGATTTTAAAAAGGAAACTAGGAACAGAGCCAAATTAGGGGTTGGGAGGTTGAGAAGGGATGCCAAAGTATAATAATGATTTCAGATCACTTATTTCTTAATGCTTCCTTCATAGGGACCTACCTGTGCCATCATTTTGTACCTAGATCCAATTATGGATCTTGGTCTTACAGTATAAAAACTAGGTTGTACAAGTTTGTACAATTCTTACTTTGCTACACGTTATTTCCTCCTCTTCCTCAGTTTGGGTAACTTTCAGATGTATTAACTTCCCTACCCAAAATTTTCAGTGCTGGCCAAGTGTATTGCACAATTCAGGAAAATGACACATCTGGAGGGTACCTACTTGGGGGAAGCATTCTATATTGAAACATTAGCAACTTGCTTCATATAACTTCTGATTTCAGCCTTCATTTCAACTTTAATTTTAATTGTGCAGTTCAATGTGATCACATCTGTTAGTGAATTGTTAAGATTACTTCTATAATAATATAACCCAGGAAAATGACACATCTGGAGGGTACCTACTTGGGGGAAGCATTCTATATTGAAACATTAGCAACTTGCTTCATATAACTTCTGATTTCAGCCTTCATTTCAACTTTAATTTTAATTGTGCAGTTCAATGTGATCACATCTGTTAGTGAATTGTTAAGATTACTTCTATAATAATATAACCCAGATGCAAATAATATTGAAGAAAAATGTAATAGGTTAGAGCTAGTCCATGTCAAGAAAAGTATTACCTGGCCAGTACCTACAAACACACACACACACACACACACACACATACACAACACAAAACTAGCAGGATAAGTAAATAACAAGGCCTGACAATAGCTAAGAGACAGAAAATTTAATAAAAGGAGCTAATTTTGGCTCTATAATACCAAGCCTTAAAAACAATGCATACAAAGCTAGAACTGAGAAAATAGCAACCGACAGCAAATGCCACCTCTGCAAAGAATCTGAAGAAACAGTGCACCTCCTGGCTAGCTGCTGCAAGATCACTTAGATTATCTACAGACAACAGAATGACAAAGTAGCAACAATGGTAAAATTGAATAATTGCAGGAAATATAATTTGCCCACAAGCAAAACAGTCCAAGTAATTAAAAATAAAAAAGCTAAAGTGCTCTGGGACTTTAGATTTTTTTAAAAAAAACATCTGCTACATAAGATCCCCCCCCCATACTTCACAATTGTTGATAAGAAAGACAAAAAAGTCTAAAATAGTGGACATTGTAATTTTTGGAGATAGCAGAAGAGAAGAGAAAGAACTGGATAAAGTCATAAAGTCCAAAGAGTTGCAAATAGAAGTAGAATGACTTTGGCAGACTTGGATGCAACCCCAAAACGTCTGGAGCACTCCTTGAACATCATTTGCAGTGACAAAATCACCATCAGTCAATTGCAAAACATACCTTTACTTGAATCAGCTTATATCATGTAGTGAGGCCTTTAACATCATCAAAAAAGTACATTTGTCTATCCCAGGTCCTCAGGAAGGACTAGATAGGTAGATAAAAATTGCCAAGTCCAGTCTAAACATCTGGCTGACTGCACAATGAACCATAAGATAATAAGATGATGACTGATGATGATGATAACTATTATCAGCTATTAGTGCAGAGTCTGCCTTTGTACTATATTACCTGTCAACACTATTTCATCATGAGTTTGTAGGAGGATAGGTTGAGACCAAGAAAAAATAAAAGGCATTCTTTCTTCTGTTTTTCTCCATTTTGTTCACACAAACATGAGACATAAGAATTGAGTACCTTATTTTTCTTGCCTGAATTTGAAGAGTTCATGTGAGCCACTCATGATACAGTTCTGTAGACATTTTGTGTACTTTTCTGCGCAAGGACAGCAATGAAACATATAACTCAGCGGTTCTCAACCTTTTCCGGGGCTCGACCCCAGCCCGCATCGCGCATGCGTGGTGCGACGGGGCACATTGCGCATGCGCGGCGTGACGGGGCGCATCGCGCATGCACGGCACAATGGCCCGCATCGCAAAGGGGAAAAAATGGCCGACCCAAAAAAAATATGGCCGACCCCCCCAAAAAAATGGCCGACCCAAAAAAAATGGCGGACTGCAGTGTTTGGCGACCCCTGTGAAATGGTCGTTTGTCCCAAATGGGGTCACGACCCACAGGTTGAGAACCGCTGATATAACTGAAGGAAAGGAGGAAGACGGGGGAAAGGCAACTGCTGGTGAAACTGTTATTTGCATTGAATCAGGGAGATTAAAAAAACTAGATACTAGATACTAATAAAGTATATGCAACTAGAATTATAAAAATAACTACATGTATTTGAAATGTCTGCTCTAAGTTGTACAGGATTGTCAGCTTACAATGTAATAATCAGTCATACCATAAAGCAGGTGCTTTGGCAATGACTTGAAGAAAAAAACCTGACATTTTCTAGAGCAGGCGTGTCAAACTCGCAACATCATGTGACATATCGCGATGTATCATGATTTTTTTGCCATTGCCGGCAATGGGGTGGGTGTGGTTTTGCTATGATGCATCCGGCCCACGGGCCGGCAGTTTGACATTCCTGTTCTAGACTATAATATTTTTGTGTGCCATTTTTTGTTTTTAAAAAATGTATATAAAGATGTTACTTGCCCATGAAACTAGCTTTTACTTCCTCTTGAGACCTGGACATTTCCTAAAGCTATTATTGCAGGGTTGGAGGATATTTGAAATAAATCTGGATTATAGAGGAGGAACAGGAGAAGGTAAGAAATGAACAGAAGACTATTGTGCAGAAATAAAAAAGAACATATATAATATTCCCTATAGCACATATTTTCTACTCTGGATGAGAGGGTGACATTTTGACTTTTAATTCCAGGTGCAAAACATTAAGGAATAAAGAAATATATATACATTAGTATACATAACTTGTGTTAAGTTTGTAACCTTATTTAGATAGAAATAGTGATTATAAGAAAAGGTCTAAGCATCTAGGAAGGATGCTTCAGAGGTTTATTCCACAATAAAGTTAAATTTATTGAATTTGAATAAGTTTACTTTGTATTCTTCTGCTTAAATAAAATTACCATGCACAAAAATCATGAGGCAAAAATCTTTTTAAGGATACCTTACATGTTGCATGGCAGAGCACCTAAGATTAACAATAGGAATTTCTTTTCAGGGAACACCAAATACAGACACAGACATCATTCTATCTAGGTTGGTCTGTCTGTCTGTCTGTCTGTCTGTCTGTCTGTCTGTCTGTCTGTCTGTCTGTCTGTCTGTCTGTCTGTCTGTCTGTCTGTCTATCTATCTATCTATCATCTACTGTATCTGCCTGCCTGCCTGCCTGCCTGCCTGCCTGCCTGCCTGCCTGCCTGCCTGCCTGCCTGCCTATCTATCTATCTATCTATCTATCTATCTATCTATCTATCTATCTATCTATCTATCTATCTATCTATCTATCTATCTATCTATCTATCTATCTATCTATCTATCTATCATCTCTTTAGATTTTGTCCAGAGATGATACTAAACATGCACGCCTATTCTCTGTTTCACCCTTCACCCTCATTTTAAACATAATCTCCTTCAACTTGCCATTGTAAAAGATATGTCACTGTATTGTACAATAGCGAGTGTAACTTAACAGCATGTATTCTGGCAAATAAGGAGAACATCTCATTTCGTCTCTATTTTTGATTTGCTGCAGCCAATAGAAGAAGGAGTCATTTATCAACAATCACTGCACATGACAACATTCACACCTAGCAAGATTACTTTGTTGTAGATGTGCCCTCTGAGGTAATCCTATTCCCCAAAGGACAAATACCTCCCTGGTAGCAAGGCCAGTATTCAAAGTGAGTGTCAGCTGCAATTTCAGGGAAATTCGCTGTTGAGAAGATGGACCTTTCCAAACTGCATTTCATTTTATTACACAACAGGTACAAATAAAATTATATTTAAAGTTTTTGCTGCATATTTCCAGATGCCACAATAAATAACAATTCTACTGAGCCACAGTAGATCATCAGCAGGTTTCTAGATTCATAAACAGAAGACAAAAACATGAGGATACAAGATGAAACACAACTGATGAATCTGATAGTTTTTAATATTGAGAAGAAGATGAAATATTTCATTATTGCAAATACTAATAGCAAATTATTTGAAAATAACTATATTAAGACATGGAATGAAGTAAGAAAAAATACGACAAGATGGGACAAATTACAACTGTCACTATTGGATAGAGTTTCTATGATTAAGACTGATATTTTACTTAGAATGTTATTTTAGTTTCAGACAATACTTATTTGATAACTGATGTACCATTTAAACAATGGAAAAGGATATATCTAAATTT
This sequence comes from Bothrops alternatus, assembly GCA_034064705.1. NCBI lineage: Eukaryota > Metazoa > Chordata > Lepidosauria > Squamata > Viperidae > Bothrops > Bothrops alternatus. The sequence goes on from JARGCV010000081.1 coordinate 23,737,869, forward strand.
ATATGGCAGAGAAAAAAAACACAAATTAAATATAAAATACTACAAGATGCCTTACATGTGAAGGAAAGAGGATTCACCAAATTTAAACTAATATTTTGCTGCCTATTGTTCAGTTTGGATGAAATAATGGATGTTAAGAAACAGAAGGTTATTAGAATTAGAAGGTCACAATATGAGAGTTGGGGGGACATATAACAATTGATGGTAAATTTGAGTTTTATTCAATAAAATTCTTATTAATTATAGGATGCTGTTGGTTTTGTTCTTAAATAAACAAGAACCTTCTTTCCTAAGCAATCTCCATTTTGTTTATTCCCTAGCTTGGACTGGACCTGATGATTTTTCTTTCAACAATAGACATACTGATTTCAACTTTGCAACAGATTGAAATCAATGCCTTCATTCTTTCATGCATCTTCTTGTGACTGTGTTTGTTTGTGCATATGGTTTCATATTCTACTAACTGTCCCTATAAGTTGGCCTAAAGTAAGAGAACACGATTGACCCAGACACTTGATAAGCAAATGGGATGTTAATTTGGAATTCCTTGTTCAAAATGCTTATATAACAATAACAATAAAATATTTTCTTCCAATAGCCTTCCTCTGAATATAATTCCCTCTCTCTTGAATTAAATGTTTCTGTGCTTTGGTTGATAACGTATGAAAGAAAGCCAATACAAGGAATTGTGCCTAAATTTATATCACTAAACCTGATCCAAGAGCCCTGTCTCTGACCTAAATCTTCAGCTAGGTGGCTATACTACAACTCCGATGACTTAAAGGTCTATAATAATAACTTACAGACTTTATTTATGAAAAACTTTTCATTGGTTTGGTCATTGGTTTCCGTGTCACAGTTACTTCTATCTATTATATTACATGTAATAGATTGTCTTCAGAAAATGGCTCGTCTGCTTTACAAGCTACTGAGATAACTTTGAAATTGATCCTTTCAATTTCAGATTATAAACTGCGTGCAGTTTATAAGTAATAGAAAGATTATTTACACTGCAACATAAACAGCTAATATAGAAGGAGAGATATGGTTTAGACAACAAATAATACAAATACAAATATACATATACATATGCATACATACACATGCATATATAAGCTATTTAATTAATTATAAAAATATAATAATATAACAATATCTGATTATACAATCACAGAGACTCATTTTCATGAGAAATTATAGTTTAGGTGACAATGCTTTCATTAATAAAGTTTTAAATAGAAATGAAGCTGAAAAACTTCAGATGATAATCTTTTCCTTTGATCTCCTTGACTTCATTTCCTTCTGTTGTGAGTGTCCCTAGACCAGCTTGGGAAGTGTCAGAGGATGAGCAGCCAGGCCCCTCTGGGTGTTTTCCCCTCCCGGCAGCCGAGGAAGAGCAGCCAGGCCCCTCTGGGTGTTTTCCCCTCCCGGCAGCCAAGGAAGAGCAGCCAGGCCCCTCTGGGTATTTTCCCCTCCCGGCAGCTGAGACAGACAGGGAGGAGATTTACAGGCAGTCTGGGTCAGATTCGCAAAGTGAGGGGTCAGATTTGGATCAAGAAGATAGATGGCTTGATCCGAGATTCCGAAGGTTTGATAAGCGAAGGTGTCAGTTAAGTGGAAAAAGGAAGTAATGGGGGGAAGTGACGTATCGGAAACTATATTAGAAGGGGAAAAAGAGACTATGCCTTTGTCACGAGCAACGTTAATCAAGGAGTAGCCTGATATCTGGAGCAGTGCGTTTGAATTCAGTCTTCTGATGTTTTGGAAATCTACGGAAGAATAATGAGATCTTGGACAAAGTGATAAAGAAAGAGTGAGTTAATTGGAGGGTGTGGGAAGAGCATGTTTTAATCTAAATGTAAATAAATGAGACTTGGCCGTTCCTGCCAGCAAAATGCCAGCAGCGTGCTTTGAAGTGAATCCTTTTGAAATGTGTTAAATAAACCTCTTAAAGACATATTTATGTGGATTTTAATGAGCTGAGAGAGGCCAGACAAAACACCTTCTATTATCAGGGAACTGACCAGAAGACTTTTTTTCCTCATTGACTATGTAATGAATCTTTGAAATTGCCTAGAAATGATAGATTAGTGACATAATTAATCATTGCAATTAAGGATCACTTGGACTAATACGTTATTTTTGTTTCGGACCTGTTTTGACAACTGATTTACTAATTAAAGAATGCCAGAAAGATATATCTAAATTTGTGTGGCAGGGCCAAAGAAAACACAGTCAAATGTAAGGTCTTTCAAGATAATAAAGAAAGAGAAGGTTGGGTTTACCTGATATGAAATTATATTTTGCAGCTTGTTTTTAGTTTGGATAAAAGAGTTGGTGATGCTGAGAAACCAATTGTATCTATCTATCTATCTATCTATCTATCTGTCTGTCTGTCTGTCTGTCTGTCTGTCTGTCTGTCTGTCTGTCTGTCTATCTATCTATCTATCTATCTATCTATCTATCTATCTATCTATCTATCTATCTATCTATTATATATAGCTGTTCATCTACCAAAACAAGCAACTCTGAGTTAATTCGACTTTTGGAATTAGAATGACATAATTTGAAGTTTGGGTTGAATGAGTATGGATTACATGATAAAGCCATAGTTAATATAGATTTCAAAAATAATTTTGACAGAGAATAGGTAATACATATGAATTCAGGTTTTGTCTGAAAATACCTTTGCGGTTTTCAGGTCAAGAAGCATATTATAGAAGACAAATTATAACTAAACTCAAGTGATTACCGTATTTTTCTGTGTATAAGACGCTATTTTTTCCTGCAAATACTCTGTTCAAAAATCAGGTGCATCTTATACAAGTGTAGCATCTTATACACGGAAAAATAATGATAACCTCCGCAGCCCAGGGCATGCCTGTGTGGGTTGCCATGCCGCTTGGTGCATGTGTCAAGCCCCTGTGGGCTTGCCACTTATGGGAGGGGAGAGGGGACAAGATCCTCAGCCGGCCGATCTTCCGGATTTGCCAGCTCAGCTGTTTGGTGCTCCGCTGAACAGCTGATCGACGTGGAGAAACTCGCATGCCATAGCGTCTTATACAAGGGTGCATCTTATAGTCAGAAAATATATGGTAACTTATGTTAATGTATTAGAATTTCCTTACGAAACTTCCAAACTCTTATCAAGACAAGATTTGATATAGGTGATTTATCTATGTATATTAATAGAAAAATTTAAAGTAGATAAAAGGATTTTAATTTTTAATGCTGTAAGACTGGATGATGAATATATTATTGTTAAAATGTATAAACTTTTGTTGAAATGTAAAAGACAAAAAAAAAGAAGTTAATATCAAGCACCAGGGAAATCAGGTGATTCGGGCAGCTCAAACGAGTATAAAGATTGATTGCAAGCTTAAGGTCTCTACAAGAATCTGAGCTACTAACAGTCAAGGGATATGAGCAGGAATGAAGAAAGCATTCAAGGTGGCTTGGACTTAGATTTCTTGTAGGTACACAGGACTCATGACTTTTGATGCATTTGACTCCTCCCTCAGGCTCAGCCTGGTCCTCTCCTACAGTGAATGAATGAGAAAACTGGCTACAAACTTTGGTTATAACATAGATATTGACCAATGGGAGCATACGGGGATGAAACTGAACTGAACTGAAATTTATGTTATGTTATAACCTTAAAGATAAATTTATATAACGATAAATTTGGTATTTGTCATGGGAAAAGCTGTCTAAATGAAATTATCCTGGAAATATAAACAAGAGGGGATTTTTATTATGCTTGGTGGACCTGTATTATTTTTTTTTAAAAAAAATATTCATTAATTCAGAACATTTTAAAGATTAATATAGAACTGAACCAGAGATTATTCTTTTGGGACTAAGTGACAAAAATGTTGGAAAAAAAACTTATGAAACTTTGTTTTATACATAATAACTGCATAATGTGCATAATGGTGGCAAGATTTGATATTACTGACAGTGAAAGAGTGAATAGTGAAGATAAAGAAGCTTGCAGAGGTGGATAAAATGACAGATTTAATTAGAGAAAAGACAGTAATTAAGTTTAAAGCCTTTTGGAAACCTTTTGGGACTTTTTGCACAAAATAGAAAAAAATGAAATTCGATGGGTTTGATGTTTAGAAAAAATATATGATTAAAAAGAATTGGTTATGTTACAGCCATAGAGTAAGAGTTTTACCTAAAGTTATGCCTGAAACTGTTGTAAAAGAAAACTGGAAATCATTTTTTTGTATTTATTTTTTCTTTCTTATTTTTCTGCGTTTTGGGCTTTGTTCTTTCTTTGTTTACTTCTTTTCTTTATATTAAACATTTGTTTGTTTAAAAATATAATAAAGTTATTACAAAAGAGCCAATTAAAAATGGCTGTACATGACTGCTTTAATATATTTGCTTGTACATATGAATGTACTTGTACACATGACTCTACACATTGTGTAAATGTGACTGAAGTGTTTTGTTTGGGCTGCATTTTAAAGCAACTTTGAGTGTTTGAAACACATATTTTCCACTATGTTTGTTTCTTCCAATTTTGCAATGCAGAGCAGTCCCTCAGCTCAACAATAAACATAAAATCCTATGCTTATTGGAAAAAAATTGCCTACAAAAAAGTGTGTATTAGGGAATTCTCTTACATATTTTGCAAGCCAACATAGAATTAAACACAACTTATTTACCAATGAAGAGACATAATAAAATAGAATAGTGTTTCTCAACCATGGCAACTTTAGAATCAGGGGACTTCAAGACTGCTGACAGGGGAATTCTGGGATTGAAGTCCACTGATCTTAAAGTTGCCAAGGTTACAAAACACTGAAATAGATCAAGCACAGTATTACTACTCCATTACTAGTCAGCCAACTCGCAAGCTTCCCTTGAAAGCTATGGCCTTGTAAAAAAATGAAAATGGGGCAAGATCTTTTATGCCATTTAGAAGCTTTCAAATCTATACCAGAGATTTGCTTGTTTTGCTCTTTCTGTTCCTCTTTTAACGAGACCTAATTTAATCATTTAACTAAATGTTAGCACCTATGCAACTTCCTTCTTCAGACAACTGATCAATAACTCCCAGCAACATTAATGACTCGGAGATGCTGTAGAGAATATTTTGCCAACACAAAGCCTAAGTCTAAAACATTAAAAATAACTATGTGGGAAGCAAACCTAGTTTATACTTCTTTTTTCCAACCTTAAACTACAAATCTCTTCAGCATTTCATACGTGCCAACATATTACACAAAGTTATTTCTTAGCTTTCTTTTTTCTAGATTCTTACCTAGCAAGACAAATTAGAAAGGCTTTATAACTGACCAATCAATGTATATATTAAATTAAATTAAAGTTATCACCTCTGCTGATTGAAAAAAACCTTTGTGGGGACAAAACTGCCAACAGTCTGTCCAAGTCAACATTTTTAGCTTGCTCATTCCAGTCTTAAGATGAAATCTCATCAAGTAAAAAAAAAATGTTCATTTTTGTTTGCAGAAACAATTTCTTTTTAAAAAAATATCAGGAAGGAAACAAATTGGGACAAGATTTTGTTTAATAGCTTAGTATGCTTTATGTAGTTAGAGAACTAAGAATAGCATTTTTCCCCTTTTTCAGATAAGGTCCAACAGATGTGGAAAGAAGCTAGTTACTTAACCAGACTTATAACCTTTCGCTTCACCTCTTCCCTGCCCTGAAATTTAGATTTTAAATTATCTCTTCCCTCCCTGGTCCTTAGCTACCTAAAAGTACTGAACCTGCAAGGGCATTACCCACCTAATTTACAGTTTTACAAACGGAAAATTCTTGTTTTTTCTTATAGAGAAAGGAGGTAAGCAATATTCTAATGGTGTGGGTTTTTTTCAGGAATAAACTAGATGTGATCCTACTCCCCTAGCCAATGACTATAAGTGCACTCTGGTAGATAAAAAGCAATTAACCCCTGCTTTAATATTTTATAAACTTAAATTATGCACATTTATTTTTTCTAACCCAACAGAAGTGGTAGGGAACTCATGCAAATAGTGCAGAACTCATCAGTGTTCTGACCACTGTTTGGAAACAAAATACATCAGGTGCTTTGTTGGTGCAACTGGGGAAGCTGGCAAAAGATCAGGTTCAAAACCAGGCCAGATTTCAACTGGGGGCTGCAGAGAAAAATTGTAACAAATGAATAATGCATCCCCCTATGGTAGAGATATTTTTGCAGTTGCTTGGAATATTGGAATGTTGCTATCTCCTTCCAAGATCTCTTCCATCCTGATCACATGAACCAGATTAAAGCTTATGCCATTCTCCCTTTGTTTCTCATTACACGTAGAAACAAAAACATACACAAGTGCAACACAAAGGTGAAGCAGAAACACACACAAACAAGAGAGCAAGCAATGCATAGGGAGCCGTCCTGATTACCAGCCACACAGAGGCAATCCATAGGCACACACTCTGATTAGTACCTAGTGAGAATGAGTTCATATTACTTTGTCATAAAGAAAACCAACAAGAGTTGCCTCTAATAGCTACCGCTGGTAAAAGGGTTAGAAGAAACCAAAAGCTATGCTCTGCAAGTTCTTCCTACCTTATTTTACATTTACAACTCTACAACTTGTTGCTACATACCATGCAGTATGTTTTTCACGTATTCAAACCCAGTGTTGAACATGTGAAGCTACTTTATTTGAATTCTAATGTTCTATAAAAATGACAATTTTTACAAGATTTCTGCTTATCTAGAGTTCGCTAACCCAATTCAAAATCTGGTTAATGGGGAAGAGCCTATAGGTAGTCCTCAACCTAGGACCACAACTGAGCCCAAAATTTCTGTTGCTAAGGGAGAGAAGTGGGTTTTGCTCCATTTTACGACCTTTCTTGGCACAAATGTAAAGTGAATGACTGGAGTTGTTAAGTTAGTAACATAGTTGTTTAGTGAATCCGGTTTCCCCATTGACTTTACTTGTCAGAAAGTGATCACATGACCCCAGGACACTGCAACTGTCATAAATATGAGTCAGTTGCCAAGCTTTTTAATTTTAATCATCTGACCATGGAGAGGTTGAAACAATTGTAAGTGCGAAAATTGGTCTCAAAACTCACTTTTTCCATTGTAACTTCAAACAGTCACTAAACAAACTGTTGTAAGTCGAGGACTACCTGTATTTTTGCAAGCTGTACTTAAATAGTGAGTAGGCTAATCTAACTCGGATTATGGAAGGGCCACTGTTGTCCTATTTCCTTACCATAAATTAATATACTCTTATTAACTGCTAAAGGTAAAGATTTCCCCTGTCCAGTCATATCTGATTCTACAGAGTAGTGCTTCTCTCCATTTCTTAGCCGAGGGAGCCAGCATTGTCCAAAGATATTTCCATAGTGATGTGGCCAGCATGGCTAGAGGCCATGATCAGAGGAAGAACAGTGGAAGAAAGTTCCAGATGAGATTACTTCCTCTGAGAATCCTGCAGCCAGCCAGAGTGAAGCTAGTTCAGGGGTAGGCAACCTTGGCTCTTTTATGACTTGTGGACTTCAATACCCAGAATTCCTGAACCAGCCATGCTGACTCAGGATTTCTGGGAGTTGAAGTCCACAAGACATAACAGGTTGCCTACCCCTGAGCTAGTTCAACTTCTTATGGTGCACCAGTGCAACAGACTAGCGACTGTCAGCTGTCAGGACTTCTACTGTGTACATAACACTGTAGCCTCTTTGACCTTGTATGCCATATGCTAAATAAATAAATAACCAAGTATTTTCAGATTCAGTGTCAATTTTCTTAATAATTCTCATGTCACCCTAGAATTCTTATAGCATATATGTCTGTTTTAATTTTGTGCTTGGGAACATGATTGATGAATAATCTATTTATTATTTATTTATGTATTAGATTTCTATGCCGCCCTATTCCAAGAACTCAGGGCGGCTCACAACATGAATACTAACATGAAGAAATCTAGTATAAAATACATTATAAAACCCGTGATTAAAAAACCAATTATCCAAAAACAAACATGCAAACATACATACACTGGCTGGGACAAGGTGTTAACTGCCCCAGGCCTGTCGGCAGAGATGGGTCTTCAATAATTTGTGAAAGGCGGAGAGGGTGGGGGCAATACGGATCTCCGGGGAGAGTTGATTCCAGAGGGCCGGGGCCGCTACAGAGAAGGCTCTTCCCCTAGGCCCCGTCAGGCGACACTGTCTGGCTGACGGGACCTGGAGAAGGCCGACTCTGTGGGCCCTAACCGGTCGCTGGGTTTCATGGGGCAGCAGACGGTCCTGTAAGTAACCTGGTCCGATGCCTGAATCTGTACAATTCATAAAAATCAATTCAGTTTGGAAAGGTGTTGAAATAAGGAATATTGTTCACATAATCTGCTCCCTATATCAAAACTGAGATTTGCTCAGGTGCTTCAATAACAACACAAGTTTTGCAAGATAATGTATTTTTTAAAAATTGGAGACACCAGATATAGTAGAAAACTAATATGATTACACTTAATAAATGTGCATACTGAATAGCCTCTGGATTATATTGACAAGTCCCTTGGGAAGACCTCAAATATCTTTGTAGAGTTAATTATGAATAGTAGCACTCTATAATTTAATTCTTCAATGCATTTGTTTTACAAGTCACGTTGTCTCTTCCAAAATTCCAGATGCAAAAAATAGTAGGGAAAGCTCTTTTCTTTCGTTTTTATTTTCTAATTACCTTTTTTCTTGCACTTTTAACTCTCTCTTTGGTTTCTTTTTTTCTTCTTCTGTGCTTACTCATATTAGTTTCAATTTGTTTTTATCTTCTTTGTTAAAATCTTTAATAAAAATAAATTCAGAAACTGAACTATCACACAAACATGTACAGTCAATGAAATTAGGGCCCTAGAAATTATCAGCTCTCTACATTGAAAAAATGGTCATACTGCAAAAAAACATATCATTTCATATTGCCAATGGCTAATTATTTCTTAAATGCTTAAAATGTCTAGAAATAGAAAGCCAGCATAACTGGCAAACAATTCTGATGTACTACTTTCCTTGTTCTAGGGAGACACATGAGCATGTGTCTATGTATTTTACATACAAAATATGTGTCCTCTGAGCCAATGGTGTTCCTTCCATCTGTCAAGGATAAAGTTTAGGCTACAAGCACATAAAATGTGGACTATAAATCGAACATATACTTTCAAATAATAAGAATTTGGGCTATACAGAGGTTCAAAAGAGATAGTTGAATTTGACAAAACTCCTGATAACAACGTCTTTCTAAGTAGCTCAAAGCAACATTTCCCCCCAAACTTTTATGGTACTTCTGATTGTTCAGAAATAAGAGGAATATAAGGACATTTCTAACTGAGAGACAGAACTGATGAATCAAGTCAGCCATTTCAATGATTCATCTTGAGCCATTGATGAAGTTCAACTTAATTTTCCAAGTCAAGGCATTACTTCATAAGTTATCATCAAGATTCAGATAATTGCTCAAGGAAAAGCTAGTTTCCTTGAATCTTTCCAATCTGCCAATCATATAAATCTAATAAAACAGTACAACATGTATTCACAAGAAATATGACTGACCATGGAATCTATATATGGGGTCAAACCCAAGTCAAGATTCCAAGTCTTCAAGCATGATTATTAAATGCTTCCATAATTCTTTGTATTTATAATTGTCATATATAAAATAATTGGTTTGAATTATCAACTTTCTATCATTTACTGAAATTAGTGCTGTTTTCATAATTCATTTAGTATAGATTGTTGTGAAAACTCCCAGGTTTATTTTAAATGATATTATATAATGTTATCTTTTTTGCACAATTCTAAGTTCAAACATAATTAAATAATAATGTATGTAGGTATGTAGATGGTCACAGTTCAATAAGCAAAATATTAAACATTTAACAAACGCCATAATAATAAAAGAATAATAAGCACAGCATGAAAAAGATTGCTATAGAGAATAACAGACTGTTCAGATTATAAATGAAATAAAACCGAGGGAAGTCAAGCCATTTTCAAAGGTTGGGTAAAGTATTTTAAAAGTGCATCAAATCCCCTGTGTTGCTTCCATCCCTATAAACATCTGCAGATGCAGACAAGGTAAGAAAAGCTCTCCAGATGCTTGAAGGGCATCCAACCTTTTTCTGATCAAACAAATACATGTTATGAAAATGAATCGTCTAAAGGTCATATCATCCCAGTCACCAAAAAGCTCTAAGAAATTTGCTGAGCATTATCACTATTCAGTCTTCCATCCTTCCAAGATTGGTAAAATGAGGCCCCAGATTATTGGGAGCAATTTGCTGACTCTGTAAACCACTTAGAGAGAGCTAAAAAAGCAAGAGGTATATAAGTCCAAGAGCCATTCCTATTTCTATTGGACAACAAGTGTGCCACAAAGCATGGACATTTTAGTTAATATTCAATGTGAATATTCAATGTGAATATTCAATGACGACAACTGAGCCCAAAATTTATGTTGTTAAGCGAGACATTTGTTAAGTGACTTTTGCCCCATTTTATGGCCTTTCTTGTCTCAATTGTTAAGTGAATCACTGCAGTTGATAAGTTAGTAACCTGGTTGTTAAGTGAATTTGGCTTCCCCATTGATTTTGCTTGTCAAAAGGTTGCAAAAGGTGATCACATGACCTTGGGACACAGCAACCATCATAAATATGAACCTGTTGCCAAGCATCTGAATTTTGATCAAAGGTCGTAACTGTGAAAAATGGTCATAAGTCATTTTTTTCCCAGTGCTGTTGTAACTTTGATCACTAAATGAACTGTTGTGTGAGTCAAGGACTACCTGTCATTTAATTTTACAGGAAAACCATGCAAATGTTATATGGAGTTTTAGAAAGGCAAGGTATAACTGACACTATATTTTTAGCTTGGGTCTATGCTAGCATCTTCAAAAGACACCAATACACTGGGTAAGACTTAAATCTCTGATTTGTGTTGCTGAACAGAATAGAAAGCATGGTCAACATAGCCAGATTAAATGGATCAATAAAGGAACTTTCTTGAGAGTCAGTTGGAAAAAGTTTGTATAAAACTCTGCTTATGCATCTTTGCCCAAAAGTTTTCCTTGATTTATGCACTTTTTAAAAACATACATCTCCTCCTTCTGATGTAGCTGTTATCATCAGTTACATTTATAGATTTTGTTTGGTTTCTTTCATCTTTATCTATGTTATGAATCTGAATCCAGAATTCCTCATGTACATGATCAAATTTAACTTTTAAAAAACTTACTTTTTCATCTTTACAACATAATTGCCAGTTCATATCTTATTGGACTGATTTTTTTTAGTTTAAGTTATAATTTTGTAAGAAGCAATTTATGAATCAATCTGTAATCAGCATCATGCTGATCAGCATAGAACATCTCCATCTTTCCTTATAGTTCATTTGAGTCCAATGTTATCCATCTGTGGTATCTATTTTCACAGTCATCTGTTGGATTGTTGAAAGAAGGTATTTACTATAAACATTGAATTTTCTTGGCAGTATTACTGTATATTGGTTATGTTTTCTGTTTCATTTTTTACACCAAGGCCAAATTTTCCCATTATTATAGGAAACTGGAACAGTGAAGTTGCCAATTTTATTTGATAAAAATATATTTGTACATTGCAAAATTCTGCTGCATTTCCAAAATTAACTGGAGTTACTTAACTTGAATCAATTGAACATTCCAATTTGGTGATTTAATACAAAGGAGTGATTTGATTGAATTACCTTGTAATCTTTAATTCAAAACTTCTTTGCTATAAAGAATAGCCGACACATTTCAACCTATTTCAAATTAGTTTGAAATACTATGTGGTATTCTTTTGTGTACATATACTGAGGCCCTCTATATTACTAAAACTCTCATTGTGTTTATCTGTTAGCATGTTTGCACCTTCAAGTTAGCATTAATGGTGCATATACTGCAATAATTTTTGAAACAAGGTGTTAAAATAAGCTAATTTAAAGAATGTTTAAAAAATGAGGATTCATTATTCCTCTGGAACTGAAATTTCTATGAGGTTCAGATCAGTTTTATTCACAAAGTTGTGACTGTTGTAGTATCCCTGCAGTCATATGATCATGATTTCCAGCTCTTCCTACAACTTCCCATAAGCAAAGTCAATGGGGAAGCCGGCAGGAAATCAAAAGTAACTTCTGCTCCCACTACTTTTTCTCTCTGTGGTCTTTCTGTTTATCTGTTTAGATAAGTAAATATTGGCTTACTATTGACGCGCATTTGACACTACAATTACTTTTCTATGTAAGCTATATAGGTCTTTTTTAGATGATTACATGCAACACTGGGATTAAAAAATGCTCAGTCTAAAATTTACTACTCATTCTGGTCACATCAGCATGCACTACTTTCTTTCACAGGATGACCCAGCACATCACAGGTTATCTACTTTTTTCATAAAGTCTTCCAGGCCTTTGAAAAAAATGATGCTTTTCAGATCTCAGTGAAGACAGTGTAGCCATGATAGTTATGGACCTGAGAAGTAATTTCCGAAGAAAATATTGACAAACACAATAAAATTAGATCAAAAGGGGCATATATTTTCCCTCATTGAAAGGTGTGACTGAAAGCAGATTTGTATTGATTTTTCTTCCTTGTTGAGATTCCACCCATAAACTAGGAATTGCATATCTTTCTTCAAGACTCAGTTCTAGCTTCACATAAGGTAGGGAGGGAGCTGCCAATTCACACCTATTCATATATCAATTGTATGAATAATACATAGGAAAATTATCATGAGAGACAGAATTCAGTCTTCTTTGATGGAAAATTTCACTGCACTTTTTTACCACCTGTAAAGACGACTATAGATCATTAGTCATAGGAAATATAAGGAAGAATTTCCTCAAATATTATCACCAGGAGCTCTTTTATATACTTCCATGCTTACTATGTCAGTAAAATGCAGACTATAAATGGAGAGGAAAATGCAAAACAATTATACACATAATTACTCCCTGAGGTATTATAGCTTCAAAATGGAGTCCTTCAAAACTTGATGTTATGCTAGTTAGACTATCAAATGACAAAGCTGCTATCTTGAAGAAGGTAAGGGAAGAATTGTGTAGCATGAAACAAGTTTTGTGATTTGCACACCAATTTTACTAGAAAGACTCATAGGCTCAGAATTTCTATTCCAGATTTGCTGCCCAACCTCAAGCACTTCCAACAGAGCAGAATGGGTCCCATTTACTTGTTTCCTCTGATATTATTGGTGCCATTTTCTATTTCTGACTTTCTGTTGATGAGAATTGGAATACTAGAACAAAATGTGCAAATAAATATTAATTCAAAGTTTTCTGTTCTAAATGCAAACAATGAACAGCTGCTTCAGCTCTTCTAGTCTTTTAGATAATGAAAAACTGTCAACAAATTCCCCCCTATGCTGCCATGTATTTTTCCAAGCTAAATATGTCCAATTTTGCAATCTGGAGCCAATGTTATTCCAACAAATTGGCTAATGATAATTCAGACTGATGAGATACATTTGCAAAATCCACTAGGAATTCATTACAATCTTGTCTCAGCCTGATAGATATATAAATATTGAGGACTGTTAGATAGAGATCTAATAGCTAGTAGTTCAAAAACATGTAGGCTTCTAGGTCAATAGTTAACCTTCAAAAATGTTCAGGTTTAAACTCAATGACTTATTAATCTTTATTAAGGTGTGTGTTTATTGGGGTTAGTTGACTAGGATAGATAATATCTTTTTGATGTTCCACAAGACACTAATCTTCACACTGACCCACTTAAGTATGTGGTAGAAAAAGGCCAATGACTACTCAAAAATCCCTCCATGGATTTTATTAGAGTTAATTTGAACCTTGGTCTCTGACTTTCTAGTCACTGTTATCGCAAGGGAAGTAATAGATGAACAAACCTTAAAGCATTTTGATTTCTATTTGCCCTTAGGGGTGGGTTCATTTGAGTTAATAGAAAAAAGGTATAATTTTGATCCTTAAGAAATTGCTATAACTGGGCTTGAGGAAATTTGGAAAGAATAGATTGCGGTAATCTGCTTTCCAAAATGCACAAGTACGGTACAGTAATATTATATTTCTTGGTTTCTATATAGCATTTTGTTTAATGACCCCTATTCATTTACTTCTGGAACACCTCAGATGCCCAACTCTGAATTTATTTTCAAGAATAGGCAACACCTGTACACCAGTAATAATACATTTGCTGTGTGAGTTGTGCAATTTTACAGGATAGACAGGCTCAAATCAGTTGAGAAAGAATGTCTAGAAATTATAGACAAAAGAGGGGAAAAATAAAAAAATGCCGATTTGGCATTTACCATCGTATCTGCCAGTTACTTTGCTGAGATAAAAATCGAATTTTGAGGCAGCCTTGGGAAGTTAATTTTTCAGCTAACCCTGTTTTCTGGCTGGGGATTTTTCTAAAAAAAAAAAAAAAAAAAGACTTTTTTGGAGTTGAAGAAGAAAGTGTTAAGCTGTTCCTTCTAAGTATTTGTCAGCTAATGCAGGCTATTCCAAACAGCTTGTGAACTATCTCAGGCATTTTTTTCTCCCTTTTCTGGTGTGACTCAGTGAATTACTCAATTGATTTCTTAAAATAAAAAGAATATAATTAATATCATGTCAGCTTCAATTTAGGTTCCATATTTCAGCACAATAGAATATTAAACAGGATGTTCTAGCTTTGGGTTACAATTTTGTAAAAAACATTTTGCTCTGATTTAAGCATTTTCATGATAGTAAAGGTTATTTCTATTTGATAGGAATGAAAATTGTTTCCTTGCCTATCATAAGTCATAATCCTAATTTTCTTATGATGAAGCATAGATATAGATATAATTCCTTTTCAAACTAGAAGGTAATATTCTAATCATTATGTATGCTAAATTATAGATATGGAGAAAATATTTTGTATTAAGCAATTTATATAAAATAATAATCCCAAAGTACAAGTTTCATGAAGACTATGGCTATTGCAATATAACTTAGGAAATATTTTGATTGATGTGTAAGGAATGGGCAGAATAAGGCAACAATACAGTAGTCATACTGTTGACATGTTTCATCCTGATCGTTAGCAGATATGAAATGTTTATGAGAAAAACAATTTGAGAACATCAGAGATGCAATTATGGGAAAGAATGATCGGGGGAAAAGAGGTCATATAAGAATTACTAGAAGTCTGAAATGAGCATAACTAATGTGTTAATATCTGGGGAGCTGCTTTTGTTCACTGTATTGTGCTGTATATACAATGTGTACTTTCTTTTGTCTTCTCTGAAAATACAATTTCTTTAATACTAAGAAAAAAAAACCCTGTATTTAGAGAAAAGGACTAGGGATGATGTGATACCAGTATTCCAATATTTGAGGGGCTGCCACAAAAAAGAGGGGGGGTCAACTTATTTTCCAAAGCACCAGTAGTCAAGACAAGAAACAATGGATGGGAACTAATCAAGGAGAGAAGCAACCTGGAATTAAGGAGAAACTTCCTAACTGTGAGGACAATTAACCAGTGGAACAGCAGAAGTTGTGGGTGCTTCATCACTGGAGGTTTTTAAGAAAAGACTGGATAGTCACCTGTCTGAATTGGTATAGGGTCTCCTGTTTGAGCAGGGGACTGGACTAGAAGACCTCCAAGGTCCCTTCCAGGTCTATTCTGATTGAATCTCTTAGGCTCTTCTCATGGTGAAAGATTGATATCAGAAAGGAATGGTGAAACTGACCCATTTTGGTCTTTGATTCTTCAGGTCAAATGAACCCAACTGTGAACTCCAGGATAGAAGTTTTGTTTTTTTAAAAAATAGCATACTGTTTTTTAAAAAGTTTTGAGAAATGCAAAAATCTGTACATTTCCTTGGGAAGTGCAGATTAACTCTATATCTATATGGACCAGAATTGCCAACACCAGAACACACTATATATTTTTAAGCAGTTGCTCCAGGATAGCAGGGCTTGAGTGTACAAATTTCACCTAAATGTCATTAACTTAGCAATGCACAATTACCTCTCACTGCATGATTGATTTAGTTTAGTTCATACACCTAGCAGAAAATTGTAAGGTCTGGAAAAACAGAACACAAAGAGAATGCAAGTTTGACTTAATGGCATTTTTATCTTTCTTTCACAAAAACAGTACATAGTATTTTACAAAGATGGAAAAAAGTCTCTGAGCATTTTGAGTGAACTGCAATATTATCATTCCTCAGTAAATACTTGTCATGATTATTGTTCTGACATTAATTATCTTGTTTTACAACAATGCAATTTTCCACACTATGTGCCTTTGGATATGCTTTTTACAACATGATTGATATTTAAAGAAGTTTGCTATTTTGGTCTCTGTGTCTCTGTGTTTGTATTTGTGTGTGTGTGTGTGCGTGCGTGCGTGTGTGCAGGTACAAGTACCAGCAAGGGAAAGTAAAACAAGAGAAAGCGAGAAACAAGAAAACATGAAGATATTATGTGATCATATTTATAAAGAGAGATTAATGCAAATAAGTTAACAGTAGGAGAAAACCAGTACCGGTAGTTAAATTGGCTTGTCCTCTAAATTTATAGTACCAAACTCATTATTTGTTCTATTTGCACATAATTTACAATCAAGATGTTAGCTCAAGAGAAAGAGTATTTTCTGAACAACACATAAATATTAATTACGAATCCCCCCAAATTCAATTAGAAGTATGTAAATTGTCCAACTCTTAAAAGTTGAAATTATCACAATGAACTACAATGATTGTACTCATTTCCATAAGGTCTATGAAAACACACTTTTTGCAAATTAAATTTCTGAGTCTAGAGCATAATGGTGCTCTTATGTAAAATGAGCCCAACTTAATACCATAATAGTAATAATAATAATAATAATAATAATAATAATAATATCAATTAGAGATTAGACCAATAAATCCCCAAAACCTAGAGCATTGATTTTTGATGAGAATGAGAAAGTAAAATATATTGAAATGACTGAATAACTGGTAAGCTTTATATCTGCTAGAAATTGTTAATTGCATATTATACATGTTGGTTCAATTTCATTTTTCATGTTCCAGAGTAGCTAGTCCCTTACAATGCTCTGTTTTGAATGTCAGGTAAGCAAATATATAAAATAAATTTTGACCTTCCAAAATGGAAAAGAAAAATAAATAAATAAAAAAGAATTCCTTATGCTAACTTTGATCAAGTTGTCCTTCATGTTTACCCTGTGATAAACATGATTTATTCTGTGGTAAGATGAGTGGCCAATAAGTTTAATAAATAAATAAAGGTTTAAGGGGAGAATTGTGTTGGGACAGTATTCATTCATAAAACTACTTTTTTCTGCATCTTAACTGTTTTCAAAATGCCCCAAACACTTTTCCCCCCTTTTTAGGATACCATAAATTAGTCAGGTAAGAAAAAAATGGAGAATCTAACAGCTTTGCTGCTTTTTTTGTTCTCATTACTATAAAAAAATGTTATCTCTAGGACTAAGATAATCCTCATGTTCTGTGCTAGAGGCCTGTAACGATAATCATCCTGTCAGCCTGTATCTCCTAGGAACTAGGAACAAGGCTTTGACCCTGAAGAAAGCACTACTTTGTGTGTCATATGGATGTTGACTGATGGTGAGAAGATGTTTTGGTCTTTTTGTTTGCTTTTTG
Source organism: Bothrops alternatus (assembly GCA_034064705.1). Taxonomy (NCBI): domain Eukaryota; kingdom Metazoa; phylum Chordata; class Lepidosauria; order Squamata; family Viperidae; genus Bothrops; species Bothrops alternatus. Next base: position 23,755,514 of record JARGCV010000081.1, read on the forward strand.
TTTTTTTTTATTGTCTCCTTTGAGTGACATATAAACCTTGTTTATCTCTATGTGCCTGTTGATGGCCAATTTGCCAAGCTTCCAGGAATTCTCTGACATTTTTGGATTTGGCTTGATCTAAGATACTGATAGTTTTCCAGCTGAAATTATGGTTGAGCCTGTCCATGTATTGTGAAATTAAGGAGTTTTCATCATGTCTTCTAATTGCTGGTTGGTGATTATGGATGCATACTCAGACAAATTGGCCATCAACAGGCGCATAAAGCTAAATAACATCTACATGCTGTTGAGATTAACACCAAGATTAATACTAGATCAACAATCAGGGAATAATACCACAATCAAAGAACTATCAATGCAGACAAACAAGATAACAGTAAACAGCAGCCTAATCAAAGAACTATCAATATTCCCACCAATACTGAAGGGCAAGCCAATAGTATATAAAAATAAGAGCAAATCCCATATATTTCTAGTACTGGTCATGTTAGCTTGGTAATGAAATGTCTGCAAGAAAACCAATGAAGTCTGAGAGCACCAAGGACTCCACTGTTAAATCTTGAGCTACAAATATTTTCTTCTATCAAACTTTTGTGAGTTGGTTGAAAGGGAAGAGACATCTGTCTCAAACATTAAAGAAAGTGACCTGGAATATCTAAATGCTACTGGGATAACCTTCCCCAAATCCCAAGATTGCAGCTTTTATACATTTTATGATTATGTAGATGCATAGAATTAAAATTAAATTACAGAATACTTCAATATATTTACATTTTGCTCTGAGAATTTTGCTGCAACATTCTGTGAAGAATATCGGAAAATCATGATTTTATATCTTTTTTCTTCTCTATTTTTCTTCATTTTTTTCTTTTCTGGCAATGTTTTGTTTTTACTTCCCTTTTTTTCCTTTTTTCCTTCTAATTTTGAATTAGTTTGTGTTCGTTTTTATTTTCTTGTTTAAAAGTTTCAATAAAAATATATTTAAAAAGACTAAGAAATTTCACAGCTGGCTTTTATCAAATTCAGTTCACTTCATTAGATGTATAAAGTGTTATTTCAGGGCACTAGTAGATGCATACTGCTGGACTATGTAAGACAGAGAAGTAGGAGGAAATGTAATCATTTTCCATGACTGAATTTTATTTTATTTTTTAAAAAACTATAAATTTAATTAAAAGGCTATAAATCTGTCATTTATAGAAACGGCAATATTAACAAAAACATATGAAGTTTCCAGGTTATTTTATGACTGAATTTAAACAACGGAACTTCAAAGAAAGATCAAAATCTGAAAACACTGAAAGTAATCTATGAACAGTTCAGTTTGATCTCCAATGGCTTCAATAAAAAAAATTATTCTGTCACACTACAATATAAGCATTTCATGCAGCAGATAAAATGATGTCCAAGACACCTTTTTTTAGCTTTTCATACAAAAAGATCCCTAATAAATATAGAACAAAACCCACCCTGTCTCTTTACAAACTGTAATTTTAAATTTTCATTTTGAAAATGTCAAATGGCGATACTTCATGTCTATCTAATTCTATCTTTCACAGATTCTGCATCCCACAGCTATACATATGCTTAGACAGATACAGATATACAGATACATAAACACACACACACACAGACACACATGCAACATGCCCACACTTGTTCTTTGAGGCTTAAATTTCATGAATCAGATGTAATAAACTCACAAAATCTGATGCCCTTTGACAAGACTCTTCATCTGAATAGAGAAAGAAATTGCACTACCGATTATTTTTTGTTAATCCTGATTATTTAGTACTAGAGTCTTTCCAATAAAGTCTATAGTATAGCACTAGCATGTAGCAATAGCACAGACTTATATACTACTTCATCACGCTTTACAGCCTTATCTAAGCAGTTTACAGAGTCAGCATATTGTCCCGAACAATCTGGGTCCTCATTTTACCGAACTCGGAAGGATGGAAGGCTGAGTCAACCTTGAGCCAATCAGAATCGAACTCCTGGCAGTGAGCCGTGAGTTAGCCAGCAATACTGCATTCTAACCACTGTGCCACTAAGGATCACCAATGACTTCAATATAGTATATTGATGCTATAGTACAGAGGTCACCAATCTTTCTTGGTTGGTGGACCGGAGGAAAAGGGAGAAGGCATTTTACACATACATGTGCATGTGTGGGCATGGGCTATGAGCACACGTGAGATGCAAACAGGGTGGGGCTAGCACCCACATGATACTCACTAGCCATGCCGTTCTTCCCTGGTGCAGTGCCCCATTTCTGCACCCTGTGGTGCAGCCCTGATGATTTTTGCACCCTGCAGCACAGTAGCACCCGGTTTTGGTACCCTGAGGCGTGGCAGCATCCCGTTTTTGCAGCCCAAGGTATGGCAGTGTCCCATTTTTGCATGGTGCATCCCATTTTTGCACCCTGAGGCATGATGGCGGCCCGCAGTGCGGTGTCCTATTTTCACACCCCGCAGCCATAGGCCTAGTGTGAGTGGGAGGGTGCACACACACATGCGTACACTGGCCAGCCTGTCCCATGGCCCGGCAGCCAGTGGCCATGGCCCACTACCGGGCCGTGGCCCACAGGTTGGGGACCCCTCCTATAGTAGATAGATGACAGATAAAAGATAGATGATTGACAGACTTTCTGAAATGACATGATTATATAGTCTTATTTATTTATTTATTTAAGCTTTTACTCCAATTCATGGTTAAAATCTAATTAACACATAATCCGTTAAGAAATATGGGTACTGCTGGACTTTGTAGCAATCCAGATATAAAGGAAAAATTTGATGTAGTGTACACAAAGACTGATATGCTGTTCCTGTCAACACCTATTAAAATCAAATGCACCTTTTCCTGAACTTGTGCACAGACAAGGAAAAGATACAGTTGTTTCAACCTGACAAATGCCACCTCTTGATTCTGCAGCTTATCATTTGCCCATGAATTCTGCCATTGGTAACCAGAAAAACAAACCAATAAAGCAGCAATGTCAAACTGCCGGCCCGCAGGCCAGGCGCATCACACGGAAGCCGCGTCCACCCCATTGCCGGAAATGGCAAAACAGTCCCGATACATCGCGCAATGTCACATGACGTCGTGAGTTTGACATGTCTGCAATAAAGGAAAGATTTTTTTAGAAGTTTATTTATATGATATGTAGTGAGTGGAAACCATAGGTAAGTGGCACAATAAACTATAAACAGTCCAGTAATAGCTATATCCAAAATGCATGGAAGAACTATAATTTTATATATTAACAATGAATCATAATAAAAGATTAAAGTTGGACATGTATACATCCACTAAAATGATATAGTGTGATATGACACTTAAGAGAGCTGAATTGGGACTTGGGTTTTGGTTATGAAAATGAAGATAGGACCTCAACTTTGTAACCTCAAATTCCTTAGAGGAAAGGCAGGATATAAATGAAATAAATAATAAACAAACACATTTTGGTTAAAAAAAATGGTAAGGAAGCAATTCTTATCTATAGGGTCTCAGTACATGCTTTTAAAAAATGTTAAAAGAAAAACAGGGAAAAGGCATTTTTTCAAGCAAAAATAACAGAAAGAGAAGAAATGATATATATCATATATCATATATATTGGGATCCAGGAAGTGTTCCTTGCTAGTGTGCCTGCCCTCTGGCATGTTATCCCTCCAGTGATCCATTTGGTTTCCACCCTGATGACGGCCCAAAAGGCTTCAAAAGTTTTGGAATGTTTGGCTGTTTTCCCAGGCCTTTGTCTAAGACTCTTTTGTAGCCCTGTTGATTAAGTTTCTTGCTGATGTTTGTCCCATCACGTAGCATTTTATTTTTTTACTGTTTTCTATTTCTAATGTAAGTCACCCTGAGTTATACTGGAGTTGAGCAGGCTCTAATCTTCTTGAATCAAACAGACAAACTTTCTTAGAAGTTCTAGGAAAAATCAGAAGGTGGTACAGATATACAGTACCTATAATAATGTGGTAAGTAAATTGAATTTCTGTGTGTAAATTGGTCTCTGTTCTTTTATCCTTGTTTGAAAAATAAATCTTGTTATCACAAAAACCTGATTATTGTAATTTCTAGGGGGGAAAAACAAAAAACAAGAAGCATCTTTCTGCTTAGTTTCTGGAGATCACCATAACATTGGATAGTATAGCAAGTTGCAGTTTGTTTAGAAGTGCATTCTCTTTCCCCTTAACTGACTCTAATCCACTTGCAGTCTTTCCTACATTTTCCTGCAGTACAGATCCTCCTGTCTGATTAAATATTTACTTCCATTCTATCCTCCATCCAAAAGATGACAAGCATATCTGATTGAGTGTCACCATGTTCAACCTATCTTTTATTCCATATTTCCGAATACTATGTTTGCTCCTCTGATAAGAAATTGCTTTAGTATTGTCAAAAATCAAAATGTAAATTTCAGATAAAAGACTACTTGAGACCAGACTTGTTCTGAGCAGAAATGACCTAGCACCGACGATGTTGCCTAGTTAGGGTAATGAAATGTCTGCAAGAAAACAAGCAAGCTTGTAGAAATGACCTAATAGTTCTTGCTAAGGTTGGACACCTAATGTTTTTTATCTTCACCCACCACCAGTCAGAACCACTTGAGTACATGAAGTCTTACACTCCACAAGGTTCCATTAAATCTTACCCTTAGTCAGCAGGATTCATAATAATTAAATAAATAACAAATTAGTTAAATAATTAATCGTAGATCCAGCTCTGGAGCTGAGACTATATTTGCTTTAATATACTTGTAAGGGGAGTTTAGCCCCTGGATCATCTACTTTTATTTCATACTTCTCCTCAAATTTGACCTTTCACTATGCAATTTTATACTACAATTAATATAATTAATTAGAAAATAAATGGAACATAAGAGCAGGTTTGCTATATGAGTACAAGACGAGACAAAAAAGGCTGAATATTTCATTAGCCAAATCTCACATGAGAGTGTTACTAACTTATCTTGGAGAAAATTTAGGTATGATAGACATAATATGAATTTGATCTTCTGATAAAATATAAATTAAATTAGGTTTCAATTTAATAATGATTTTCCTGGGTACAAGCTCTAATGAAATCAGTCAGGCTTACTTCCAAATAAAGATGCAAAGGAATGCATTATTTTATTTACATTAAAATGCATGTCTTGTCACTTCTTATGACAGATTGATGGTTGCTTCTGGATTCGGTTCAAGGCTAGGCTATTTACATTATGTCTTATGTAGTTAGAATCTATTTTACATTCAGATCTACCATAGGGCAGGATTTTCAGGTTCCCATCATAAATGTATGTCTTGTCACTTCTAGTCAGCATTTTTTGCCAATTCAATAGGAAGTGGTCCCTTATTCTATGAAAAGAGGCAATAATAAAGTTAAGAAAACATCTCTGAGAATGATGAATAACTATCCAGCAAAGTCCAACATTCTCTATTTAGTGAAGCTGGTGGAGAAGTAGAAGAACAGATTATCTGTTCCAATCACGATTTGGAAAGGCTTTATGATCCGTTTAGAATTTAGTGATCCATCTGATTTCAACAATGATATTACACTAGTGGTAATGGGGAACAGTGGCAACCCTTAGCTTTGGTTCATAAACTAGATGCACCATTGATGGAGGGAGACCTGGGAGAAGTGACACATATTTTGGAAAACACCTGGGAGAAGTGACACATATTTTGGATTCCTGCAATGTGTTAAGATAAAATTAACAGTTATGATTGGGAAGCATTCATCTGAAATATCCATATTTAATGCAGCAAATTAAATAAATGATGGATACCATCAAATAAACTACTACCCAGTACTGTGCAGCAGTATAAATAATTTGGTACACATAAAAAAGATAACAAAGAAATCTCTCGAAAGCAGAAATGAAGGATTTATTTTTTTTGCAAAATGTTGGTTATTATTTATTTGACCTTGGCATATTTTCTTTCTCTTTTTTCTCCCAGCATCTAATCAAAAGACACACAGAGCAGAAAAAGAAATGATTACAATGCTTGAATTGCTCAAATAAACCAATTTCTAAAGACCTTTGTAAAGCTTGCTGATGTCAAAAACAGCAGCTTAGTTAAAGAAAAAAAAAGGGGGGGGAATTTTAAGCAACTGTCTACAGGCCTTAGTAGCGAAATTGGATAAAACTTCATTTCAGCATTTCAGAACAGAATTTGCCACTGTATGATACTTGAGCTTTATTCATAGTTTTCAACACCCAAGGCAAAAAAAAAAAAAAAAACCTAATGAAGAATGTGAAATGTATCTGCACAATCTCTATATCTAATCTGCAGGTGCTCTATTTGTCTTTTCAATGCAATTTGCATTAGCTGGGAGGTAGATTTGAGAAAGGCTGGACAAATCTGTCTAATGCTTCAATTTCAATGGTTACATTGAACAATAGTTAGACTTGGTCTAAAGGCTCCTTTCCATCTCTAGGATTTTATAAGACACAGAGCAGGCTCTGAAAGTAATCTTTTTTTCCCCTCCATTTCTCTTCAGCCCTAAGGAAAACTCTTCTCTGAAGCAAATACTTGCAGATGTACAGAACAAACCCATTAAATATATATCAATACAGTAAATGTCCCGCTTTGCATTATATACAGTGATGTGGCTGACATCACTGCAGTATGGCCCTAGAATATGGATAAAAGTCACCAAATATAACATTTATATTAATGTTATTAAAACAGAGACTGTTTTCCTGATGCATTCATACTTAACTCCCACATCAAACTCAAAATATGCAAAATGTTTGAATGTTGGCGTCTGACTTCCAAATGTGTCTACACAATATGCAAATGATATTGCAACATTACACATGAAAAATGGGCTTTGATTCTTATGAAACAGTCAGAATAATGAAAACTATTAAGAATAGTCCTAATGATTGTTTGGATTCTGTGGAAAAGTGAAACTGAAAATGAGTGCAATGTTCTAGAACATAGCTAAGCTTTTCAAAGCCATTTTCATTCTTCCGATCAATTCTAAAAAAATCACACTTGGGCTTAGTCCAGGGATAAGGAAATCAACGAAAAGTAGTTCACTAATAGAAAGCTGATATATTTTTGAATACAACTAATAGATACCCTTTACTTTAGAGATTGGCTTTTGATTTCCATTCAATTTGTCATATATTTCTTATTTGGAGCAGTTAAATTATACAAAATACCATGCTGATTCCCATCAACATATATTTCTTTTTAATATATAATTCATGGTACCATTTAGTTGATTGTTAATTGCACTACCTGTGGAATCAAATGAATCACAATAATTCATTCATTAACATACAAGTTCAATCTGATGTCATCAAAAAACAAACATGAACCTTGTTTCAATGAATCAATGTGAGTTTAATGTGTGGGTTCACAAAGTATCCATTCATTCAGCATCCTAATCTCCATAATTGTAGCTTCCTTAGTAGGAACAGGGGAGGCTGATCATAGTAAAATTCATACCAACACAAGAAATATATTGTGCTAAACTTCAAATAAACATCCTTGAGTGACACAATTAGGCTAAATATATTACTTGAATCTGGTCCAGCCTGTTTTCAGGATACCAAAAATTGTGTCTCTTGGCATTTCTGCCCTGGATTCTAACTGCTCTAACAACATTAAGTAGTTTTTATTTAATAAATATTTAAGAGTTGCTGGACCACATCTCCATATTTATAACCACAGTAAAATAATACAAGGTTGAGAGATCATATCATGAGCTGTGAATTCCATCTCTCTGTTCAGAAATGAAATATAAATCCTGTTAGGGCAAAAACATTTTTGTACTGGCAAAAGGATTTTAGATCTCTGTTAATCTTCTTTGTTACATAGATAAAGTATTTCATTTTGAATAAGCATTATACACTTTCCTATACCAACATTTTTATATGATGAAGGAGCGGGAATTTACATTCATCCTTGAGTGGCATGTTCTGCAGATCTCACAAATGTTTGAAGAATATTTCATAATACAAAAAAAGTACAAAAAACCCCAAATGCAGTTACAGTATCTATGTATTTTGGGGTGTCTGTGCGTGTAAGTCCTTAGTAAATATATAAATGGAAATGAGGCCACCTGCATCAAACATTTATTAAGAAATATTTAGAGTCCAATCCAAGAGCTAAAAGCTTGAAGAGTGGAGAACTGAAATCTCAGTAGTGTTAAGTCTCATATTATATACACATGTGTGGACTGTAGAATAAAAAAAGAGAAGTAATATATTATAAGCTGGAACTCTTTACTGAAGACTCCATTGTGATCTACAACCCTTCCTAATTGGGTTCCAGGCCTGCATAAGCTTCTTCTCTCCTAACAGGTTATGGCATGAGACCAAGAATGCTTTCATTATGTATAAAGCTTACACATGAGTTGTATAGTGAGGCAGTTTTAAACATTTGTTAAGTAAATAAGTAAAACTAGCCCAAAATTAGCTAATCCAGTTCCATCAAAATTTGCAGGGGTACTTCCATGTTCATTTAGAGTTGGTTTGCCTGAAAACAATGTATGTTTGGGTCAAAGAGGCTAAAGTAATGGTGAGTCTTACTAAAAGTGAGTCTTATCCAACTGTGAATGGAACAGTTTGTTTGTCAAGTATATCGTTACATGCATTGGGGAAAACATACTGAGATTTGGTCTAGATCAGGGGTAGGTCAGGTGTAGCCAGCCAGCTCAGGAATTCTGGGAGTTGAAGTCCACGAGTCATAAAAGAGCCAAGGTTGCCTATCCCTGGTCTAGTCCAGGAGTATCCAACCTTGGTAGATCTCCTGGCTGGCTGGGGAAGTCGAAGTCCACAAGTCTTAAAGTTGCCAAGGTTGGACACCCTTCAATATCCCTTTTTTATATTTCGAAGAGATTGCAGATTCTAATATTTTGGTGAAACTATTTTCAATCAGCACTAACAGCCTCATTGGCTGTATCTAGCTGTAAAGCCTGCACTTGGTGCCCATTTGCTTCATTTGTTGGTAGTCAGTAAACAAAATCAGGTTTCTGCATCTGTCAAAAGCATGTGGCACAATAAAACTAGGGAGATCATTTTAATAACAGATTTGAAAATAGCAGACATCCAAATAAATCTGCTCCTCAAATGACAAAGTAAGCAAATTAATGGCAGACACTTGGAATTTATATCAGTGTGGGGGGCTTAGGGGCGAGGGGGGAGAGGAGGAAATTTGATTGTGGTTGATACAGGGAATAGTACACTATAATTCTGAATGTGGTATTGTGAAATACCAATCAAATTGGATCAGATCAAAAACAATATGAATTATTTTCCTAACCACCATAAGAATGACTTGCCCATGTTTTTTCTTTAAAAAACTAACTAAAATGACATCATTTATTCTCAATGTAGCCTTTTCTTTTATTTTGTTTTAACCAGGTGGTAGGCCTGTTATGGTAAAGCCTTTTTTCCCTCTTAATATTCCCTCAGCCTACAACCACAACTGAGCCAATCTTTCTGTTGCTAAGTGAGATATCTGATAAGTGTATTTCGCCCCATGTTATGACCTTTCTTGCCACAGTTGTTAAATGAATCACTACAGTTGTTAAGTTAGTAACATGGTTGTTAAGTGAATCTGGCTTCCCTATTGACTGTTTGTCAGAAGGTGGCAAAAGGGGAACACATGACACTGCAACGTCATAAACATGAGTTAGTTGCCAAGTATCTGGATTTTGATCACATGATGTTGGGGATGCTATAATGGTCATGAGTATGAAAAATGTTTTTCAGTGATGTTGTAACTTCGAACAGTCACTAAATGAACTGTTGTAAGTTGAGGGCTACCTGTACAAACTGACATAAAGATCTTAAAACAAACAAACAAAATAGGATACTGTCAGGAGGTGGAAAGAGTACCAAGTCACCATGCAAAAACATGGAACTGTAGAGATGAGGTCAGAAAGTCTAAGTTTAGAATGAGCTGACATAGACATGAGAATGATTACAATAAGAAAAAAATATATTCAGATATATTCTGAAGGGAGACTAGAAAAGTGGACTCTCTGATATTTTTAAGTACTTGGAGGATGAAGCAAAGAGAATACCGTACTTATTTGATCTGTGGATGCTACAAATTAGGAAAACTAATATCCAAGCAGGTAGTAATATATCCAAATGGCAGGGTTTTTTTTTAAAAAAAGGTAAAAATAACAGAATTAATTTAAGAACCCTTGTGGAGGTCTTAGAAATTGGAAATCACATGTACTGATAAAGACTGACCTGGTAATAATACTTGTGAAAAACTATTGGAATAATAATTAAGCATAAACTGAATATACATCAGTCATATTATATGGCTGCCAAAAGGAATTGCTGGGTTGGGAGACATTAAAAAAATAAAATAAAATAAAAGGGGAAATACAGTGTTAGGCTGCATCAAGAGCAAAGCTTCTAAATCATAAGAAATAATCATTCTATATTTTTTCACATTGGTCATATACCTCCTGGACATTCCACTTTAGGAAATATTTAGACAACCTACAATAGTTTTGAAAGAAAGCCAAAATTATGATTAGAGTGCTAGGAAAACTCCAAAGAAATGAGATTGAAGCAATTGATTTAATCTATCAAGGAGTTTAGCCTTGATAGTAGATGGTTGAGGGAGCACAGTACTCCTCTTGAAATATCTCAAGGTGCCACATAAACCAAGTTTAAAGGATAGGATATAGAATAATGCCAAGTAAAGACAGATTCCAATTAAATGTTAGGAAAAGAGGTCCCAACAATAACAGCAATTCAAGAATGAAAAGCCATGATGGGTTCTTCCTCCCTGCATGGCTTCATGTAGAGCAGGGGTCTTCAAACTTGACCCTTTTATGACTTGTGACTTCAACTCCCAGAATTCCTCATCCAGGCACACTGACTGAGGAATTCTGGGAGTTGAAGTCCATAAGTCATAAAAGGGCCAAGTCTTAAGACTCCTGATGTAGAGGCCATGCAGTCTTTTGTCATGGTTTTGCACTGTCCATGGTACTGAACTTGTGTAAATGCCAACAAAACAATGACAAGTAAGAAATGTGGATTGGGAACTGGACAAAGACATGGAGCATAGAGTGACCAGGAATGATTCTGGCATTCCAGAATCTTATTAGCATCAATGGTTTCAAGAAGCCATATTGAGCTGCCTAAATGACACAGTAATCATTTAATTCTTATGAGCATAAATAATGCAGAAAAGACTATTCACCTTGAGCTTCCTTCCTTCCTGTATACTTCTGCATACTGTATATATTTACCCTGTAGCTTAGTTTCCAGTGGTGGACCTAATAAGTGTTTCCAGCTAGTAATGGAGTATCCTTAAGCATTCTTAAGCAATGAAGTATCCTTAAGTTTCTAGGTTGCCATGGAGAAATGCAGTTCTCTAGTATTTCCAATGCTGCTATTCTTTGGAAAGTGATCGTTGCCAATGGTTCTTAGAGGAAAATTGCTTGATGAGCTCCAGTTTCATTTTCAGAATGAGAAATAGTCTGCACACCTAGCCTAATCAATCACGCATTACCAATTAGCTTTAAAAAGTCTCTCTGCCCTCACTCCAAGTAGCAAGGACTTGAAATGGCATTATCATAGAATTAGTACATGCAATAAAGGCATAATCTGTATGCATAATGACTCACATTTATTTGAAGAATTATATTTGGTTCAAATGTGTAAAAGAGATCTCCCTATGTTTTTTTTTTATTAAGGCCTGGTTTAGTTATTTCACTTCTCACCTGACTATACTGTTGTGCAACAATTCATTTAGCCTCATCAAGATGCAAAAACAGTTGCTTCTTTAATCATGATAAATGTAATTGTTTTACACCTGAATAGTTTTTCTTGCTCAAGTTTCACAGGATAGTTGCTTCTAACAGGCTTACTTCTTTCATTTTGTTTTGTGACAAAATTAATGTTACAGAATGTAGAGTGCATTTAAAACTCTATGTAAGAAGACATATGTTACCACTCTGGTAAATGGCACCAGGCTAGACTGAAGCACAAGACAAACTGGGCACTTCTGATAGCTTTATTGTCTAGGTTGATCATTTACATGGAAAGCAAGAGTATCTGCAGAATCTTATAATTTCATCTAAATGAATAAACAAATGTTGGGACAACATGATGCAGGCTCCACTACTTTAATAAATGCAAATCATGATGAATATTCAAATAGATGGAATTGGCATTGTTTAGTCAAAATTGGCAAGCCACTTTGCCATTTATACTATCTTATCTGTTCAACCAGATGACTAATTGCAACACGTTTCTAAATGCTTTCTGTCATTTTGACCCATTTCTTCTCCTCCTCCGTTTTTTTTTTTTTTTTTTTTTTAGGATTGCAGGGATAACTACCATGTACAGGGAACTGTCATTTTACATGACCTGTAAGACCTATAGGCTTCAGCTAATGCAAAAAATGGCTAGACTTCTATGTTATTAGATTTATATCCTTGCTGTACTCAAGCCTGTTCACTGCCATATGATACAACCACAATAATGGATTTTTTCCCCAATTGAACAATGTGGTGCTGGGATTAATCTCTAATGTTCTAAACAGACTTGACTCCAGGGTGTTTGGAAACATGATCTTTCTCGTATATTTCAGTCTGATCACTAGGAACATCAATGGAGTAGTCCTGATTGTTTCAGAGTCTATGGATATTCATTTGGGATTAAGTAGGATCCCAAATAGACTACATTCTGTGGACTACATTGGCCACCTCTTCATAAGTAAATGCAATAATTTCACATTCCATCCATGAGAATTTCTCTAAAATTTTGTTTCTTTCCACTGCTTTCATCTAATAGCAAATTTTGTGAGTTAAAAGGGGAAAGAAAAATGTTTTTTTACAAATATCCCTTTGCACCCTTTTACAAATATCCCTTTGTGAATCCAAAAGGACCTCAATCTAAAATCCTTTTCATGAAATACACCAAAGCAAGAAGGGAAGAAAAATCAGCCATAACAACCAAAATTATTGATTTTGCTCTTTTTGGGATTACAGCCCTACATTATTTCTAGATTTGCATTTTGCTTTCAAGTTATAATTAATTAAATCTTTGCTGCCAAGTAAGTTTTTTCTTTGAATACATATCATATCAAAAATGCAAATAGGAACTTTTTTAGACAGATTGTACAACAGCAGCATAGACAGACCTACTTAAACAAATGGCTTGCAAATCTCATTTCATCTGATACAGAAATCACAGTAAAATCTGATGAAATGAAATATAACTGGTAATATTATTGACTCTGGATCTGAAAGCAATATAACCCAGGCAGTATGTACCTATTATGCAAATGTGTTATTTTCTTGATATTGGTCACCTTTGGGAATATTTTATTTTTGGATATATTACAAAAATCCAAAAGGAGAAGTAGGAATAGACTCATGGCCATTCAATAAAATAAATACAAGTGAGTACCCTATGTAAAGTCACAGTGAAGTAAATGGCAAGTTGTTGACCTAATATTCAATATTTGCAAAGCTAATTCTCAAAAAGATAGCATCTTTTATTTAATTCCTAAGTTGGCTTCCTGTGTCAGTTTTTCTAGTTTCCTGATAAAAACAAATATTGGTAAAATCTAGATTCCCACTCACTAGTCCCACAACATTACAATCTTTTACACGCTGTGGGAAGTTTGCTGTTTGTCCGGTTTTACTCTGTTTTTATTTATAAACGTTTGAACACTTGTGACCTAAAATCTTACTATTATCCTGAAAGCATGATATAAATATTTGTAGCACCTTCTCCATTAGTGTTTTGGCACCACTATAGTACCCTTGGGTTTGCATACTATAAACGTGACTGATGTTCTCTTTAAGAAAATTTTGATATGGACAAGTAGTTAATGGTTCCTGTCCATGGGTCTAAATTTACCATCATTGATGCCATGGATTAAGACTGCATAAATTGAAGCACATTGAACTTCAGTATCAAATTTAAATTCCTGGAAGAAGTTTCTGAGTCTCCCAGCAATGTATAATGTAGGATTCCAGTTGCAGTTTAAGATCCTGGATAATATATGGCCAAGTTATTTACAGTAGCACCCATCTCTTTATTTGCTTGCCCCAGCAGAAATAGAAAAGACAAAATGCTCCCAATTCCTTCCCTTAAACCAGCATTCTGCAATCTTTTAGGGTTGGCAGCCCAGTGTGTGTGGGGGAGGAGAAGGAACAGGGGATGGTTATGTGTGAGGGGCAGGCATGCATACACAGTTTCATTCATTCACAGCACTAGTGGGGCTATGAGTGCAGCACTCGACACTCACATGACTGTGGGGCTGCATGTGCACATGTGCTCACCAGTCAGTGGCATGGCCCGGTTCTGAATGGGTCACAGCCCGGTAGTGGTCCAGGGTTTGGGACCCCTTCCTTAAACAATGTCATATTATTGAGCCCTTAGGTCCTGCAGTTTTTCTGCCCTATGCAATAGTATCCCTGAAGTTCTAGGGAGATTCTCAATCATCCAGACCATGATTGTCACAAAGGTGCTTTTTCAAAAGGCAACTGGATTTTTCTTTGTTTTGCCTTCAAGATGTTTCACTTTTCATCCAAGAAGTTTCTTCAGTTCAGCACTGAAGAAGCTTCTTAGATGAGAAGTGAAACATCTTGAAGGAAAAACAAAGAAAAGTCCAGTTGCCTTTTGAAAAAGCAACTTTGGGAGTATCCTGAAGAGATCCAGACCATCCTTTCATAAGGCATTGAAGACAAGACATTTGGGCTAGCTAGGAAGTTAAACAAAGTCTGTTGGTTGATTGACTTTACTGCAATTTCTATTGTAAATAGGGATTGTTCTTTATGATCTTGGGTATTTGTTATTCAAATTGATGTTTTAATTGTTGGTTTTAAATCTTGTATGTGCAGAGTTATTGCTACAAAATGGGTGGTCATATAAGCTGTTTAAACAAAACGTTTTTTGTTTTCTTAAGACTACTTCTCTTCTTTTTTATATAAAAAAGATGTCAGAAATCTGAAATGAAATTCTCTTCTCCACACTCTGCCAAAACCCATTTAGGTTTCTTTTCATTATGGAAATTAAATTCCAGATGTCTCCCTATATTCTTATGTGCATAAGAACTTAGGAGTTCAGTTATCAGTGGAAGCACAAACATTTATTCCTATATAAAATATAATTTTGGCTCTAAGGTATAATTTAAAGTTGATGGATGATCAGTTTCCTGCATTAGATTGCAATAATCTCCCTACTATCCCTGGTAATTCAGCATTCAGGATAGAAAGTCATTTTTTAAAAAAAATTAGAAATAGCTTCAGAATGAGATGATGGTGCCCTCTCCATCCCTTTCCATTCTTTCTCTCACTCTTTCTGTCAATAAAAAGCTTTCTCTGAAATCCTTATTATAAACGAAAGCCAAGCAAAAGCCAGTTCTGTCAACTTGATTGGGGTTAAGGCATTGCCTTGTTTCTCTAATCCAAAGCATTTTTTACTCTTTTCTGACAAAATGTTTAATGGACTCATGGAAATCATAACAATTCTGGCCTCTTCAAGGATGCTTCATTGCACAAGGTTCCTATAATTATTATTACAATAAAGCTTCTGGGTAAGACACTACAGCAATACAATGGCATTTAGCAGCATTTCACCCATGGATGATATAGTATTTGAATGATGCTTCCTAAATATTCTTCAGATGGCTATTCCTCTTGTCAGAATAGACAACAGAATGAACTATTTCTCATCATCCAGTAGATAAAAGTTTGCTATGAGCTACAAAGAATGTCTGGGTTCACAGCCCAAACCTATTTATATTTATTTATTTATATTTCATATTTCTAGACCCATTCTGTGCAAGAGAAGGTAGATTCTTGTTTTAAAACCAAAGGTTATATTGAATCATTGCTATGAATGAGATTCTTGGTTTATTTAGGAAAAGGCAGATAATAGAGAACTTGCTTGGCCAAGAACTATAATAGAGAATTTGCTTGGCAAAGCAAAAGATTCAGTATTCAAACTTTTGCCATCTCCAATTAGATTTGATTCCTGTCTGAAATAATCTCAAGAAATGTGATACAATTTGTGTTACTGAAGCAAGATACAGATGTGTCAGGAAAAAAATAAAATTAAGTTGACTGCAGTGGAGGAATCGGGTACTTAAAAAGCATGTGGCAAAACAAGAAGTATATATGATCAAACTACTGAATTGTATTCAGAAAGATGTTGAAAACATAGTTGTTCCATAAAGCATTAATTTGTTGATCAATCTAATGTATTGATTAATGAGCAGTGCCTTGTTATTGGTGTATTTTTGTTTAGTCATTTTTAATTTGAGACACATTTTACTGTTGTTTTGCACTGGATAAATTGTCAGGAGTCCATTCCTACTGTGACAGATATAAGTAAAACAAATAAGAAAAATGAAAGTATGAATATGTGAATGAATGAGTGAGTGAATGATGGATGAATGAAGACTGTATACAAATACTAGTGACCAATATAAAAGAAGTATATTGAGGGGTCTATTCATACAGAGAGAACCATTGGGACTGATTGCAAAACAAATACACATATGAAGAATAAATAGATTAAAAAGGATAAGAATGAGAAAGTTGCTGGTGCTGTTGATGAGAATCTCACAAGGAGAAAGAAAAGAAGCTTAAAGAACAAAAGAAAACTATAAATCAGTTCATGGGTGCTACTGCAATTTGCAAAGACAGAAAGATACAGACAGCCACTCTATAGATCTAACAAAATTAATTGGATTTCCTTTTCTTTTGTTTTCTTATCTTTTGCCTTTAATTAGTCTGTTTTTACTTCTTATTTTTTTGTCTGTCCTTGCACAGTGCTGCTTAACCTGAAAGAGAATAGGATGATACATATACATGTATTGATTAATTACATGCCATTAAGTCGGTGCCAACTTGTTGTGACTATATAAGATACATTTTCGCCAGAGCATCTGTCCCCAAACTGGTTCTTCAGTTCTTCCAAAGGTATCTCCATCCCCACTGCAATTAATCTTTGTCATTTGTGCCTAGAATGACAGACTGAGTTGATCCATTTATTTGTTTTTCTTGGCTATCCATTCTATTCTCAGAAGACACATCAACATTTGAAAGTTCTTTTTATCCTGCTTTTTTCAAAATCCAACCTTGATTTCCATATAATGTCCCAGAGAACATCATTGTCTGCACCACTCTGATCTTTTAGACCCATTCCAGTACTAGAAAATCTATGTTTGACTTCTATCCTCTATTTTACTTTTGTTATTTTATTAGATTTGGAAGGCCAACCAATTCTTAAATGACTCTGGATAGCTTACATCATTAAAAAAACTGTGGGATAGGGAACAATTAAAAAGAAAAGAACACATGCTGGAGGATGTATGAGGGAGCCTGCTTTCTGGTTGTGTTGATTGATATTTTTTTATAATTTCTTTTAGCCTCTATGTGTTTTGTATTGGGAGGTGAGGTTATATGATTTTTACTGTTTTTAATATTGCTAGCTGTTCAGAGTATGCATTTGAGATGGATGGCCATATAAATCAAATAAATAAATAATTAAATATGCGTGTCAATGCTGCTAATATTGGATATTCTTGCTTTGACAAAATATGCAGAACTGTTTGGTATTTTTAGAGTTAACTTAGATGATGCTGGGAGGGGAGGAGAAAGAATGTTTGTGTAGGGAGTAATTAAGATAAGGAATACTGGGCTGCAGAATGGAAGTGAACTTTTGCCCTTTGGGCTGATTGGAGAACATGATATATGACAGCAAAATAAGGGATGGAAAATGCTAGCAAAATAACTGCTCAGTGGAGGAGATTTCAGATCTTGGCATCCCACTCATGGTGTGCCGACATTCTGTTACATGAATAAAGACTTTTTAGGATAAAAAATGCCTGGAAGGTCTTTGAAGTGTTTCATTAGTCGGAACCTTGACAATGTGTTCCTTTCAGCCCAAGGAAGGAAAGAATGGCAAACCCCTTCTAAAAAATATTCCCAAGAAAACTGCAAAGACTTGTTCAGATAGTCTTCGAGAACCAGACACGATTGAACGAAAGTGGAAAAATTTGGGTGTTTTTTTATTATTTTTAGTATAGTTAGCTGCCTAGAGTATACAGTATATTTGGTATGGCCGGCCATGTAAATCTAATAAATAAGTCAGTAAGTACTTGCATCAGTTAGTAAGTAAAGCATGCCTGGAAAAATTCACCCTCTGGCACTGCAAAAGAAAATTGCCAGAGGCTCAACAAACAACCAAACCACAGATCTGGAAGCAAAATTATGTTTACAAAAATGTACCGAACCTTTGTAGGATGGGTGCCATGCAAATCTTGAAGAAGGAAGGGGGATGACAGTGCTCTTCTGGAAGGCAAGTTCTCTAACAGAAAAGACACACTTCCAAGATCTCAACAGATGGTAGTTTTTAATTAGAGGGACATGGTGTACATGTCATATTGGATGTGCAGAAATCATTGGGGACATAGTGTCCCTCAAATAACTGGGCCTTATGCCATAAGGGGCTTTTTATGTGACAGGGAGCACCTGGAATTTCATCTTGAAGCCAATCAGTAACCTATATAGGTTTTTGTCTGAAATGGTATAGGGTTTCCTGTCTAATCAGGGGGGTGGATTGAAAGACCTTCAAGATCCTTTCCAACTCTATTATTTTGTTATTCTGCAGTTTGTAGATGATACATACTGTATATATGGGCATTCTGGATGTGTAAATTACTGTTCACACTATATATAAAATATTGCTTTCCTTTTTTCCCATAAGTATCCCTTCTCGGAAAAATCACTGGCTAAACACTTCATAACATTCATATTCATTTCATATATTCCAAATCAATTTTCACAATCATAGCATTCAGTAAATTTTAAAAATAAAAATACTGACAATCCTTCTTGGCTTTCACCATTTTTTTTAAATGTAGCTTATTATAAAACATTAAACTTTAAAATTAAAAATGTTCATTTTGCCCTCTCCTCCTTCAATCACAGTTAGTTAACAGAGGTTTTTTTTCATCAGAAGTCCCTAATCTTTCAGCTAACATTTCAACTTTTTCACTGAAAATTGCAATTAACCTGAAATAGACTTAAAATAAGCAATCGTAATTGCCCGTTTAAAAATGCAAAACAGAACTGGTAAATATAATTCCAGACCTTAATGATCCATTAATTTTAAGTTTAATTCTATATGTGCACAGTTTAATAAAATTTATAAATGCATATTAGAGAAGATATAATCATGAGAAATAATGGTTATTATAAATCAATTACCGAAGGCCACAAAGTTTAATTGTAAGTCTCTATTTAAAACTCTGTGCACACTAATCAAAGATGTGCAGTCAAATAGATGGATACTGAGTCCAAATAATATTTTTTCCTTTCTTTTTAAATACTTAAAGTAGAAACTGAACATCACATCCCATTATTGTTAATGAGTCCTATCCAATTTTGTTTCATTTGAGGTGCCTTAATGCAGAAGAGACAGTATGAACCGCTTGTACTGACTTCCAAATTTATTTATGTATTTATTTCGAAATTCATACTCCACTGTTCTGAATAGCACAAACTGCAAGAAAGTTTTGATTGATCATTTAGGGGTCATTAAATCATTGTCATTAAGCCTACTCTTAACTTTAACAAGCTTTATTAAATCATAAAAAAGACACACACCACCCACTTTTACTTCCCATTGTAGTATATGTATGATTGTATTTCCAGTATCTATAGCAACCTACACACACACACACACACACACACACACACAGTACTGTCGTTCTATAGCTTTGTGTTCATACCCAAATGTTCGCAGTTGGAACATTGCACTCAAATTCTTAAACCTCTACGAATGATCACATTCTTTCATAAATCATATACTATTCCCTCCTGCCCTTTTGTTCAATCTTCTGATATGAATAAGTTGTATCCTTCAGTTTTTGCATCCTAGTCATGAGTTCTGTTCTACTAGATTTTGTAACTGATTATGTGCCATAAAGTCACTGTGATGGTGTTCTGTCCCTAACCTGTTATTTCAAGTCTTCCAAAGAGATTAATTGTCAGTGGAATTGAATTCATCCACTTTGCTGCTGGTTGTCTTCTCTTTCCTTCCATTTTTTCAGCACTAAACTCTTTTTGGAGTCTTCATATAATATGTCCAAAGTAGGTTAATTTGATCCTAGTCGCTTACACTTCAAGTGAAATGCAAAATAACCCAAAATATTTTTAAGGCCTTCATGACTGTTGGTTTTCTTGGCTATCCATGTTATTCTGAGAATAACATATTCTCCAACATCAAAGTTCAGAAGCATCAGTCCTTTTCTCATTCTACTTCTCCAAAGTCCAAATTTCACACAGAATATAATGGCTTGCATTATTCTTCTTGTAGGTATAGAGGCATCATGGCATTAGACTACCTTTTTCAAGGCCTTCTTAGCTGCTGTAGCAAGTGCCAGTCTATGACAGATTTCTGATTCCTTTACTATTGATAGTTAATCTCAAAAGGCCAAAACTATCTATCATTTCAATATCTTCATTGTAACAAGAAGGTTTACAATCACGAAATTGTGCAAAAAAAACAAAAACAAACTGTTAACATTTAAAAACACAATCAAAATTAAAATCAGTGATTAAGCTAAAGGATATTTTAGGCCTCTCGCTTTGAAAATACAGTTGGCAATGCTGATTCAGAATTTATTTATTTATAGTTTAGTGACTCAGAATTTTAGTTACTTACAGCATTTGTTATTCTCATCTTCTGCTTACAAAGTTCTCAGAACAGCTTCCATAAAATGAAAAACAAAAACAAAACAAAAAAAAACAGGCCTTTGTCTAATAGCTTTCAATCTAAAATGTGTGACACACAGAGAAGGTAAAATGAACAGAAGAGTTTAAAAAGGTACACTCTGATTCTAAACCCCAGAAAATTTTTATCTCCTGTCCAAAATGATCCTTGGTTAGAGAGCAGCTGCTGCTCTATGGCTCCCATTTCTAGAATGTTTAACCCTAAATTCATACTTTCTTTTCCTGATATTGGATTCTTCCAGTAAGATACAAGATTGAAAACCTAAACCACGTGGATAATGAGGGATTATTTTTAATCTTTGCTCTCAAATTAATTCCATAAAGAATCTAGATATTATTTCAAAGTCAGTGGAATTATTTTAAAATGACTGGCCTAACTGAGATTATGAGTAGTCAGGTTTGTAGAATGTATCGGTGGTTCATATGAATTTGTTCGTGTTATTTTATTGATTCACTCTTTTGTTTTATGGCTTGCCACTCCTTCAGGAATTTACATTGCAATGATTCCAGGATCCTGGAATAAAAGTTTGTTGTACCACATCAGTTTACCTCCTTTTTTTTTTTTTTGCCATGAAGACAATTTCATGTATGCACATCCATTATTTACTTTTCCACCACTTGATTGCTCAGTGCTTGATTCAATGACACAACATTGCACCTGGATTGGTAAGTAGCAGTATCATGATCCTGTCCATCATCTTTGATGTGCAACAGTTCATTCATATATGCTATTAGTACTTGACACAAGGTTAAATTAAAGATTTGAGAATGAGCAACTGTCATCTACATAGAGACACAATTATTAAATAAGCCTGATACAAAATTGCTCTATAACTGAAACACATTAAAAAAGACTATGCAATTAACCCTTCAGCTACTTACGTTAACAGATATCTTCTCTGCTGTTCATGGTGGTAGAGAAGACTTCTTATTCCATTCCAGCAACTTAGATTTGGCAGAGCCTCGCCCATTAGTATTATCAAATTATTATTTCAGAGTCTACCATTATACCCAATGTTAAAATCCACAATTCAAATTAACTGACATAAAATACATAATAGTTTTTCATTTTGTTTAGTGTAGACTTCCTATAGATATTTATTTTTATGTAGAGTCCTTGGGGCTCTCTGAACTTGGTTGTTTGGTTGCAGACATTTCATTACTTGACATCATCAGTATTAGTGAGTATGGGATTTGCTCTCTGTTTATATACAATAACTTGCCCTGCCAGTTTTGGGGAATTGTATAATTTTATCCTTGATAATTCCTTGATTAGAGTATTGTTTTCTTTATGATTGTTTGTCTGCCTGATTGTTTGTCTCCTTAGTAGAATCTTGATTGGGGTATTATTTTCTGCTTGTTTATCTGGTGTTAATACCTGCTTATCTGGATGTTGACTGTTGGAGATGATGTCTTTTTGTCTTTTTGTCTCCTTCTTGGCTTTTTTATTGTCTCTTTTTGAATGATGTATAAATATGGTTTACCTCTGTGTCTATTTATGCCTGATTTGTCTGAATGCCAGGTGTCTAGAAATTCCCTCACAATTTTTGGAGTTAGTTTTGTTTAGAATGTTCAGATGTTTCCAGCTGAAACTGTAGTTGAGTCTGCCCATATGCTATAAGATTAAAGAGCATTCATTGTGCCTTCTGATTGCTAGATGGGGTTTATCAGTGCTGTGCTAGTTTTCTACCTGTCTGTCCTACACAGTAGCTGTTACAGTCTTTATATTATAAGTTGTAGATGATTTTATCTTCTGTGTTTACTGGGTCTTTTGGTTTACTTAAGATGTTTTGGAGGATTTTAGCTGGTTTGTGTACTATGGTAAGACAATGTGGTTCTAATAACCTGTTGGTT
This sequence comes from Bothrops alternatus, assembly GCA_034064705.1. Taxonomy (NCBI): domain Eukaryota; kingdom Metazoa; phylum Chordata; class Lepidosauria; order Squamata; family Viperidae; genus Bothrops; species Bothrops alternatus. Next base: position 23,778,126 of record JARGCV010000081.1, read on the forward strand.
GTTTCTGAGATGTTTTTCATGTATGGCAGTGTTATCATCTTTATAATTTGCATTGGTTGTGCTTTAGAGAGAACATTAATCAAGGAAATAACAAGCCCTCACCAATACTGGTAGGGCAAGCTGCCATTATAAATATGGAATAAACGCCAACTCACTAGCACTGAAGATGTTACCTAGTTGAATAACAAAACCCAACCACAAGCAAACCACCAAGCTCAGAGATCACCAAGGTCTCTGAACTACATATATTCTCTTCTATTGGTAATATCTTCCAGAATATTATTATTACAGAAGATAAAGCATATTTCCCAGATTTATTCAGAAACCCAAAAAATATACATACAGGTTTTGCAAAACAGCAGAAAGGAATTGTGCTTGCACGTGGCACAAAACACTTCCTCTGAAAAGTATTCACAGCGCTATAAAAATAGTAAATATATCTTCTGTAGGTTTCTACCTGACAATGATTTCATCCCTATGTAGACTGCAGTTCAAAGAAACATATTGCACATGCTAAATTATTTCTTCAAAGACCTGAAAAACTAAATTACTTTTATCTATTTTATGTCCTTAAGTCCTGAAGAAATTTGCTTTCCCCTTATCAACTGTGGTAGCACAGATATTTATAAACATGTAACTATGGTCCCTCAGAGAAGAAATATGACTCTCACTGAAAAAGCTCACCAACACTTAATTTCCTCCAGACATCTTGAGGTTTCAATTAAAATCCATTAGTTTTCTTTTTTTAGTAGAGCTGTGGATTAATATACAACTTTGACTGATAAAAAACAATCTCACTCCCAAATTAGCATCCCTCAATGGAAAACTTGGCGAATGAAATGACACAACTTACAGGAAACATACATAAAGCTTCATTATTTGATTCTGATCACACCTTAGCCTTCAAAGTGGTAATTAATGATGATGGTGGTGGGTATTATACTCAAGTAACCAGCTATAATGGTTGTTTCCATCTAAATTTTGTAATGAACGACAAAATCCTGCCCTGAGTATAAAGCAATATGAGTCCCATTTGTTTCCATCAATTCCATAATTTTGATAGCAATCCAAAAGGTAAATTTGGGGAATGGGAGAGATTATCCCTTTGGAGAAGAAGAAGAAAAGTGGATAAGCTTATTGAAAAATATTTTACACCCAAATATTGATTTCATATTCTGAGGAGAAATATGATGCAAATCACTCAAGAGTCATACACTATCGTGGCCAAAGATCTAGAGTTAGATTCTGAATCTGAAGCTGAAGATTTTGCTCCAGCTGAGCCTGTGGAATGTCAGCCTAGGGAAGATCAAAGCCAGACATCATAGAAGTTTGATCAATCACAAAAGAAAACACCTAATCAGCTAGATCCTGAATATGATTTAAGGCCTCCCAATCCCCATACCAGATGGATACAAAGAAGAGCAAAACAGAAGTCTATTAGATTCTTGCCAAGTAGCAGAGTAAACATTCTGATTGAGGACAATTAGCTGCAATCTATCTAAGAGACTTGTTTTATCTCTGTTCCTTCGTTGGAAGCAATGCCAGGCTTGGTTGTGATCCCCTTGTGTGCTTGATCCACTCTTGAACCTTAGACCTTTGGACTGGCTGACAACCTTGGACTGACTTTGGATGACACTTCTAACAGTCCTCTTTGAAAACACACTTCATGGACAATATGTTGCTTTGTTTAACATTCCTGGCTACATTGCTAACTCTGTTGCTTGAAAGTAAAACTGATGATGCCCCCCAAAAAACATGTGTGCGTGTAGCCTCAAATCAGACATTCACAGTATGATTTTTTATGCTACAAACCTTGTCTAAATTTTTTTTCAAACTTCCAGTTGCAATATAAAATAATAGCCTTTAACTATAAATGAAATATTTTGGCTCTTTGTCATTCAATACCTCTGATTTCTATATTTGTCAGCAGCTGTGCCATGTTCTGCTACCTCTCTAAGGTAGCTGAGGAAAGCACAGGATATTTTGGATAACCCATTTTCCAACAGCAATCTACAGTATGGCATGTAGGGTGTTTTCAGTTTTTTCCTATTTCATCAGTCCTTCTTATATTCTGGCTTCTACTGATTCTATGGGGTTACACCTCCTGTCAAGCAGAATCTCTGGGTACATCCCACCTAGTCTCCACCTTCCACATTAAATCAGATACATTTTCTGACATATTCAAATTAGGTGGCACTATGGGTAAAGAACAATGACAATTTCAAGTGAAGTTTTATTTGTTTATTTATCTAATTTAGAAACCACTCACTTCACAATTCTGGGCAGTATACAATTTAAAATATAAAAAACCATATAAAAATATTACATCTCAGTAAAAAGACATAGTTTTAAATAGGATAGAATAAAGTTAAAAAGATGGGAGGTAGGCCTTCAAAGCACTAACCCAACCCAAGGTTGCATTTTCCTCTGTGAGCTAGCAGAGTCAGGTTTCAAGCTTCTGAAAGAGCAGGAGATAGGATCCCACTTCACCTCTGGGAGAACGTTATTCCAAAAGTTTTCATAAGAACATAAGAATTTCCATGTAAACCAAAGATGGCTAAAATAGTAAATGCAATTTTGCACAGTTAGTGCAATAGCCGAGGGATCGTGGGGCTCCACATCCTATGGCTGATTTCTCTCTACTAGGGGACTCTAAATAGGCCTGAGGTCGCCCCGGAGAGGCGATGAAGGAGGAGTGCCCCATCAACTGTGGAGACAGCAGTAGATTCGATCGGCTGGGAAAAGCCCTCCAGAAATCAGGAAAAGAAAGACGAGCTTCATTCCAGAGTCTAGCCCAAGCTACAAGCAACCAAAGCCAAAGAGCACTATTTGAAGTTTGATCATAAACAATGTGATTGGAACTGGGTAAGAACATTGATTTTCTCTCTTCTACTTGTTAATCGATTTCCTGGAAAAACAAACAAACCAAGAAGCAAAATCCTGTGAAAGTAAGAAGGAGGGGGAGCTTTGCCCCACCCTCCCACAGAAGGAAGTGGCAAATTAAACTTTTATGGGGGACAGAAATATATTGAAATGAAATGAATATAAGACTTAAATCTGGATAAGTTTGAAATTGCTAGAATTTGTTAAGATTTTCTTTTCAAAAGATTATTGAAAACAGAAGGAAGTAAGTGTTGGTTTTGAAAATTGAAAAAATGAACTGGTACTGATATCTACTGGTGGAGGAAAATATACAACCGTAGTTACTCTAATATAGGAACTAACAGAAAGCCCAGTAAAAGATATCTTGTTTTTGTTACGTTCAACGTCTTAACTATACAGAGAACAGCTGCAACAAAAAGAAAACATTTTGCGCTATTTACAAGGCAAGAACTATAGACTTTATGGGAAAAAATTGACCTTCCTGGATTATAAATACTTACAGAATTGTGATTTTAAATCTGTTTGCAGAGAAATGAAAACGTTGATACTTGGCTATCATGGAACATCAAAGACCTGCAGAAAGAACATATCAAGAAAAAACAAATATCTTCCAGGAGGAAATGTATGCTATGTTGCAACTAATTCAAATGACAATGATTTCAAACCATGAGGAAATTAAAAACAACTTTGAAAATTTAAATGAACACATCTTACAACAAAACCTTATAACAAAAAAACTCTCAGAAAATAAAAATGGAGAGTGATCAGATAAAGCAGACAACTGAATATAAACCAGAGGAAAGATACTTAAAGATGGAACTCAACAATAGGAGGAATTATGATTTAACCCAAGCAGAGAAAAACTTGCAGGAAATATTGGACATGGAAAAGATAACTTCAAGATTGCAAAATAAGTCTGAGGACAAGAAAAAAAATGACAAAATGGATTACAGAATTGTCAGGAGAACTACGAGAACTTGCGAGACAAAAAATGATAAGAGAAATTAAGAAAGAAAGAAAAACCTTTTCAATGAATATGAAGGGGTAAAACTCTCCCACAAAAACATTTTACTGCAGGGGTCCCCAACCCCGGTCCTTGGACTGGCACCAAGCCACAGCATTCCAGAAACTGGTCCATACAAATAAGCAAAGCCCCATCTGCGAGATGCAGGTAGTACAAGAAACCATGTCCCCTCCTATCCACGGAAAAACATCTCTCCACAGAACCGGTCCATGGTGCTTAAAAGGTTGGGGAACCTCTGTTTTACTGGATTTGTCTCTTGTACCTACGACAACATCTACAAGACTGTGGGAAGACTTTTTGGTCTAGCGGGGCATACTGATTAGGAAAGATGTTTGGCAAAAAAAAAAGGCTCAAGTTAGAACTAAGAACCTGGATGATGGGACCTATCAGATGGAATATTTAAAGATTAAACATTTGTTTGAAGATGGTTCAAAAAATAGAAAAATGCTGGATATAAATGTATTTTAGTTTAAAAGGGGCAGGCCCCTAAAGTAACATAGTATTTTTATTTACTTTTAATATTTTTATTTTTATGATATGAGAAATATAAAAAATGTTGGGATGGTTTATATGAGGGAAAGGTTTTAGATATTTAAGTGTAATTGATCTTGAGAAAATCTCAATTGATAAGAATGTTCTGAATAGATTTAAAAGATGAGATGATTGGATTTATTAGATGGAATATTTAAAGATTAAACATTTATTTAAATTTTGTTAAAAAGAATAGAAAAAATTTGGATGTAAATGTATTTTAGCTTTTTAAGTAGTATATTATTTTCTTATTATTTTCTTTTTCTTTTTTTCTTTTTAAGATATGAGAAGCGTAGAACTGTTGGGATGGCTTGTATGAGAAAAAAGATTTAATACTTAAGTGTAATCAACTCTGAGAAAATCTTAACTGGTAAGAATGTTTTGAACATTGCGGGGAAAACAAATCTAAATAAGAACTTTGAAAACAGGATTTATGATGAGGTAATTAAGATGATTACTTAGGAAAGCAGCTTTATATTGATATGGTTGTTATATACTAGAAAAATATTTATATTCAATTGTTATCTACCAAAATATTAAGAAATGTACTAATTTAAGGTTGGAAAAAGAATATTATTGGAAGAAGAGAAAATCAAAGAAGGCTACTATGTGGATTATGGAATTATAGAAATTAATTGTTATGAATTGTTTTTAAATGTAAACCCAGACAACATGCTGTTTACCAAATATTAAGGCAAATATGTTTTAAAAAATCAATAAAATATATTTTAAAAAATAAAATAGTAAATGCAGGCAGACCAATAAATGCACATATGTATCAGTGGTTGTATTCAGCCAGTTCGCACCAGTTCTGCAGAACCAGTAGCTAATTTTTTGTTGCCCAGGCCCACAATGAACTTACGGAAGCTTCATCTACAGCAGTGATGGCGAACCTTTTAGAGACTCAGTGCCCAAAAACTGCCCCTGCCCCTGCTCCATCCCCTGCCCCGCTCCCGTTCTACCTCACCCTCAGGGCCATTCACTGCTTCCAGGGCCCACCGCAGGTTGCCCAGGCAGCCCAGCAGCACCATGGCGGCCACGCCCATGCCCGTGCTCTGCAGCATCAACTGTGTGTGATGGAGCATGAGAGCAGAGTCTTGTCTATGCTACCTGGCTGCCATGTTCTTGACTGCGCTGCTCCGTGTTGGCCACACTCGGGGGTGACTCTCCTCCAGGGGGCTGTGGTGAGGAGGGTGTCATGGAGGAGATAAGGCTTGGGCAATGGCAGGCATGCCCACAGCAAGGGCTCCGAGTGCCACCTCTGGCACCCGTGCCATAGGTTTGCCACCACTGATCTACACAGAGAACTGGTTGTTCGCATATTTGAATCCCACCACTGACATGTACACATATGCAATAAATACCATTGCAAAATATAATGCAATTGCCAACACTTTAGTTCTGTGAAAATATGGTATTCACAGAACATTTGATCTGTGCATTAGTGAGAAATCATAAGAGTTTTATTTAAGATATCTGGAAAGCACCAGAATAGGAAAGTTCATGTTATAATGCTTTATCAGTACTGAATGTTTGCTACCAAGCTTCCTATATTTATTTTGATATGTAATCATTCAAATCCATATTAACCTTTTAATATTTCTTTAAAACACCATAAATAGTTTTCTTTAAATGTTCAGTATCAACTATAGCAAAAACAGAAATCATTACAAAACAATATCAACATAGCATAAATGGGAAGCAGCACATGGTAAAACAAATATGCATAGGAAATTGAAACAACCATCAAATAACATGTAACACTATTCTTAATAGCTTCAAGACTTAAACAGTAAAACCTAAATATTAAGTACACTAAACTACATAACAGGTTTGAGGTCATAAAAAGGACCCTAGTGCTAAAGAGTACTTTATTATGAATATTCCTGGGGAGAACTCTTTTCTAGATAGAGACAGCATTCTTGAGATAAATATCTCTTTTGAAAATTACTATGTTCTGAGAAGGACATAAGTAGATTATCTTAAGGCAGCATTCCATAATGTTCCACAATCCCAAGGTCTATAAAGTTTTAGATATCTAAACCAGCACTCTAAATTGCATCCTCCACCCCCTACACCCCACCCCCCGGCCTTTGACTCAGACACCAGTGCAGATGGAAAAAGATTGGTATAATACAACCACAGAGCATAGCATCAGTTAGAGAACTCATGAAGCTGGGCTTTCTAATAGTTGAAGAAGCCCATCTTGTAATATATCAAAGCAATGCAAACATTACTTTCAGACCTGTAGCAGATTTTCAGAGCTTAACTAAACTAAATGGTGAAATGTAGCCAGTGGAACATATGATCCTGTATCTAGAACTAGAAGGACCATATTCAAATCCTCACTGTGATGTATTTCACTATGTGACTTTGGGCCAGTTACTTAGCCACACTCTTATGGAACCTGGAATTTGTCAAAAGAGAGAGGGGGGGGAGATTCATATACATTTAATAAAAAGATATTTGATCCTAAGAATGGCATTAATGTCCAACTATATAGCCATAAATATCTGCTTTTTCTACATTGAAGCTGACACTAATAAAACATTTCATTGCAGTTGCCCTGCTTTGAACGCATGAGACTTGCTTCAAGAATATAAGTACTACATAGGTTATTAGCACCTTGTCATCATCCCCCACTTTTAGAAAGTGCTATTTGATCAAGTCTTAAAATAGAACTGAGGGGGAAAAAACAACTTTCCTTTTTCTTTCTTTTTTTTGCTTCCTTTCCCACACTGGAAGCATAGTAAAAAAAATGCACTAAGCCCAAGAAGAATCAGGGAAAACCATTGTTAACTGGTGGTGCAGTGGTTAGAATGCAGTATTGCAGGCTAATTCTGCTGAGTGCCAGCAGTTTGATCCTGACCATCTCAAGGTTGACTCAGCCTTTTAACGTTTCGAGGTTGGTAAAATGAGGAACGAGATTGTTGGGGGCAATAGGCTGACTCTGTAAACTGCTTAAAGAGGGCTGTAAAGCACTGTGAAGTAGTATATAAGTCTAAGTGCTATTGTTATTGCCAACTGGAAAAGCAGTGGTAATGGTTCAAGAACACAATCCACAAGTCCATGTATATTAGAGCTCTTTGCACTCCCATCTACCATATTTACTTTCAGTATAAAACTTAACCTTCTGGTAATGGCATCTCTGATGTCTTCTCCTTGCTACAACTCTGTACTAAAATATTCTCAAATGACTGAATCAAAATGTTGTGGCCATAAGAAGGTGGGGCCTCCCTTTCTTTATACAGCTTTTGATATTAATCTTTGTATGAGAAAAGTAAAAAAAAAGAAACATGCTGGAGAAACTATTATTATTCAGAAGACGTTTCTAACTTACTGTCATTTTTTCCCTTTCAATACGTGTTAGAACAATTTATAGATAGGGTGTCCAAAGGGTTTCCTGTTCAGTTGTTAATGTACTCCAAATCAGGTTAAAAATGTTTTCAAATGAACTCTGCCTATGATTTTTCTCAAGGAAAATTAACCTTTTGAAAGGGAAAGTCCTCATCAGCTGATGAAGATAATCTGAAAATGGGATATCGGTACACAAGCAGTCCAGACCTGCTATAAAATATTTAAAGAGTGACAAAATTCAGATATAGCAATTAATCATTCTATTATTTATAGTAATTCAGGAGTAGTTCACACTACATTAATCAGGGATAATGTCTGCTTCATTAACAATGCTGCCAAAAAATGTCCAACCAGACCTTAAAAATAGCACTGAGTTGAAAGGAGTTGACAAGGGATTTATAACTAGCAAACCTGGCATCCTTGCAGTTCATCCAGGCACTTGTTCCCATTCAATTCCCAATGATATTTCCAAAGGGTGAAACAATTGATAATTTATATCCCAATAGAGTTAGTCTGTCCAAGGAAGTAACCAGAAAACTTTGCAGAATGACAATTTTCTAGGCATGAGTTTAAAAGAATATTTGTATGATATTTGTACAATATTTCTCTTTACAGTTCAGTAGAAGTGTTTTGTACAAATAATACTCTTGGATATCATACAAACAATTCTCCCTGGGAAAAAAATGTAAGACCTACTGTCTGGCAAGAAACTTAACAAAAGGCTGTCATTGAGCAATGGAAAGTTGAGACAGATGCTATCCGACACCCTGGAGAATACCTCAATTCAGTGTAAACACTACTCTGGGTTCATGTACTATACTAAGCCAAAATATAATTTGCATAGTTATCACATAAATGTTATATAGTCTCACTGTGATATTTCAGTCAAAGTTCACAGCTTACGTAGGAGATGATCTTAGTCATTATGATGTAGCCAACAACACAGCAAACTATTGTTTAATATAATGCAAAAATTAATTGCCATCAGCTTTGATGGACTTACAAGACATTTACTTTCAGTTTTGATATCACAGGATAATGTATCAGGTTAACTCTTTTGGATCATTTAAAGCATCGCAGTTTAAAATACATATTAAAAAACACAAAGAAAAAAGTGCCTAATTTATCTAAGGCAAGAATCTTCTTACCAATTTTTTTTGTGTGTGTGTGTGTGTGTGAAACTATGTGCCATTCTAGCATTGTAATAATCTCTTCGGTAAGCTACATGGTTTTTCTTTTTAGATGTCGCCCATACTTTTTGAACTTTTACAAAATAATGATTATCTATCTCAAAGTATTTGGATTTGAATATCTTCTTATTTAAAAAATATGACTAAGAATTTTGTTGGATTTAAAAAATTTCTCTTGGTCTAACTCACATTGTAAAGGGTACTGATTTTGAAAACATCTAACAGAAGCACAATGCTATTTGATATGCAACAGAGTTCTTAGAATTTATTTTAAAACTAATTATTACATTTTTCAGTAGGAAGTATATTTATTAAATAGTTGTTCATAAGTAAAACTTCAGTAAAAAGTAGTGGATTCTTTCCACCTCTATTACTTGGAGTAGCTAATTAAAGATAAACAAAACCTTAAAGATATATCAGAAACACTTCCCTAATTTGTATATTAAGCATAGGCCATTAGAATATAAGATCTACTTCAAGGATGATAGAATTTATTTAATAGATGCAAATGGTAATTATATCAAGCCAAAACAAAAGATCGAGAATTTATATAATTATAGAAGGCCTCAATGGATCTTTAAATTTTAACTTTCAGTTTAAAAAATTTCTGAATAAATTAATGGGGAGGGTAATTATGTATCATGTTTAAAGAAAACCTTTGTTCAATTAGACACTGCTCAGATTATTAATCAGCCTGAATGGATCATATTGTAGGAGAAGAATTCCACTCTTATCCATGCAAAAATAGTGCTAATTGTTATTGAATAGATTTCAGTGCATAGGCATGAGTAGTAATCAACCAGTTTAAATGGAATGTTACGTGTGGCCCTGGTCTTTTAAGGATTCTTAAATATCCCTAAAAATGAAGTAAACATATTTCTATATTTCAAGAGGAGGAGGACAAACATGTAGGATTGTAGGCCTTTCAATATTGTGTTTTCTTAATGTACTTCTTCTCTTACTTACTTTCTGACAATCTTGATAGTCTATTCTTCCTCCTAAGGATAGTAAATGTCTGTAACAGAAAATAAATGACAAGGGGGAGGGGAAGGTACTAAGACAGTAGAGCATAGTTTTTTATATAGCTTTGTGCAAAATCCTGCTAATAAAGTAACAGCTCTAGAAACTTCAGTTATTTAATTCTGTTTTGTCTGTCTATCTATCTGCTCTGTGTCTGTCTGTCTGTGTTTATATGTCCCTGAGATGAGATGAGGTGGAGCAAAATGTAAGCTATATACTTTATATATGAATAAGCAGTCTCTGGTGCATTAAGAGTATCTCATTATAAAAATACTCTTTTGGTGGGCTTCTGGTTAGGTGTCGCAGTGTAATGGATGCAAGAAGATGGGGCTCCATCTTCCACATTCAATTTTGCCCCACTGGGGACCCTAAAAAGGGTTGAAAGTCGCCCTGGAGAGGTGATGAAGAAGGAAGGGACCCTCATTGATCGCAGAGGGGAGGTGGCCCTTCATTTAATCTGAGGAAGCCCTCCAAACTGGCAGAGGAAAGACTGGCCACATTCATGTGGCAGCCAGAAGCTGCTGACAACCAAAGAAAGTAAGTACTAATGAGCAACTTTTGAGCAACGTGGATGGAATTGGGTGAGACTTTATCCTCTCTTTATGACTTTAAGACTTTTTCCTGGAAACAACCAGCCAAAGCAAAGAATCTTCCCTGATGAGAGAGGGAATTTCCACCCCATTCTCGCAGGAAAAGAAAAGTGGTGAACTAATTGCTTGGGGGAAAACAGGAAAAAAATACAAGATTAATTTGGAATCAATACAGATACATAGCTTTGAAATTTAAAGTGCTTTTGAGACTTTTTTTAAGAAAAGAGACTTGAAAGTTTGCAATATAAGTTTGGATTTAAAAAACTGGAAGACGGTGTCAACGACATCTAGTGGCAAACCACAGCACTATAATCTATTATGTTTAAAAGAAACTTGGCTTGAAGCCCAGACTCAGATAAGGCTTTATTGTCCGTGGAAACTTTCACTTTTGAAGACTGCAGCTGGGAAAAGGGGAAAAAACTCTTGGGCTGATTATCTGTGTGGCAGAGATGATAACTATTTGGAAACTGGCCTGCCTGGATTATGAATACAAATACTGACTTTTAGAGCTGTGTCATGGAGTTATTTCTCTGTAGAAGAAATATGCATTACTGATTGAGATGATGGAATACTTTGTATTATAACTTTGATTGATGAATAACTTTTAATTGCTTTTTTCTGTCTGGACAGAAAGGATATGTTTTCCATTGGACAGAAAAACTTGAATTTTGCTTATATTTGTTTAGGGGAGACTTAAGGATGGACTGATAGGCTGGCTGGATAATTTGGAGTTCAAATGACAATTGACTGAAACTTTTTAAATCCCTAAATAGATTAGACTGTAAAGACCACATACAAAAACAAAATGGATGTTCCATACTTAGCCTTAAATGGTAAAAACCATCCCTAACACTTGTCTTCAAAATCCCCAGCTTGACATACTAACAAGAAAATGTTGACGAATCTCAGAAAGAAATTCTTTCTATGTTGAAATCAATACAAGAGACAATTACCTTAGCTCATGATGAGACTAAAAATAATGCAAAGGAGATGAAAGAACAATTTTCTAATCTAAACCTACAAATTCAGAAAATGACTGCAAAGAAGGAACTAGTAACCCAGAAAATAAAAGGGCAATTAGAGGGAGCAGATCCAAAGATGGAGGACTTAAAGGAAAGAATCAGAAGACAGACTCAGACAAACGAAGAATTAGAAGATATAGTAATAATACCGGAAATGGAAAAGTTCTTACTTGTCAAGATCTCAGAATACATTTGAGGATAAGGAAGAAGAGCTGATCGAATGGAAGATAAAACTGTTAGGAGAACTGTAGAAAACTGGAGAAGGAGGGAGGCTGTTTAATGACTATAAATGGGCTCAGCGTTCTTCCAAAAATACTTTAATCAAATTGTCTTTCTTATTCCAAACAATATACACAAAAATAGAGGAAGAACTACTTGATGATTCAAATGCATTGACTTGGAAAGTTAGTTGGCAAAGGAAGAAAGCTAGAGTAATACTGAAGAAAGTAGAGATTTTGACCCATTAGATTATATTATTAAATAGATGTTTGAACATGGCTAACAAAATACATAATTGTTAGAAATAAAAGTATTATTATAACTAGAAAGATAGGATCTGCAACTAGAATATTATATTTTGGTATGAGAAAGGAAATATGAAAATGCAAAGAGGGTCTGAATAAGAGAAACTTTTGGTTACCCAAATATAATTTATTATGAGAAAACTATAAATGATAGAGACACTTTAACCATTGATGGGAAATCATTTTTTTAAAAAAGCAGGAAAAACATATTGATTGAGCAGATGGATTTTAAGTGCAAATGCAATTGAGGTATGTTTTGGTTACAAAAGATATTTTAAACTGACACTATTGATATTAGGTATAGTATTAGAAAAATGTGATAAAGATGTTGATATTCAATTGTATATGTATTAACAGCAATAAGAATTGTATTTGCCTAGTGTGGACAAATGTATACCAACGGAAGAAGAGAGGAAGCACTGGATGATGTAGTATTGGATCTAGATTGAGGAAGTTAATATGTACCACTGAATTACTAGTGGACCCAGACAACACGTTGTTTGTTAAGTACTTATGATTGCAAAACTAGAAAAATTAATAAAATATTTATAAAAAAATAAAAATACTCTTTTGGCAATCTTCTTAGATTTATATTCCAATGCCCTGGGTGTTTCCTCACAGTTTCTACAGATCTATCAGAACTTGTTTTCCACATTTCTAAGTGCATCCAGAACTATGCAGAATCCTTTTCCTTGGGTTTAACTGACTTCAACAAATCATGTGAATTGAGAAACGGTTCTTTCCAGCTTTCTAGTCTCCCAGTTGAGAAATTCTGGGGATTGAAGTCCACACATCTTAATGTTGCTGAGGTTGAGAAACACTGTTCTAGAGGAAAACTGTTCCCTCTGAGGACCTGAGGGAAGAGGAATCATTCCGTCACCCCATGGAAAAATGTGAACATCTGAAGCAGCTTTGTGGCACTGCAGAGAGACTTCAAGTAAGCTCATGCTATGCTGTGATTTAATACACAATTTGGAAAATATTAGACATAGATATATTTTTTATTCTTCCTCATGAAAGCTTCAAATTGTATCACAATTTGAATGATATAGACTTTCCTACCATATCTAAGAGCATAGCAGGTTAGGAATTCCTTCAAAATGCAATGCCAGCATTTTCAATTTGACCTAGAAATAATCAGGCAACTGGTGCTATTTCTGTCAATCTCATAGAATCCACATTTTACATCAAATGATAATTCCCAGAACATTTTCAAGGCCACCATGTAATCAACATTCAACCCAAGTTTTTAATCTAATCAGAAACCAGGCTTGATCAAAAGCCATTTAAAGTCTAGGAAAATGAATAGGAACATGCATTTTGACTCTCTTGTGTAAAAGCAGTTATAATATCAGAGTAGAATAAAATAGATAAAAATAAACTGCTCCCCAGACAGTATTTTTGGGTTCTTTCCTGAATATTTTGAAGTCTAGACAGATTTGTAAGAATCATCTGATCTCTCAAAGATGGTATAAAATGTTGTACTAACCAGCAATATTTAACTTTATTTGGAAAATCAGATATCTAATGGATTTTGTTTTAACCAAATAGTTGGTTGTATGACAACATACAGAAGCTGAAGCTTCTAAATACTTTCCAGAGACAAATCTGTAAGGAAACTAGCACAGCGGTCAAATTAGGAGATGGTATAGACTAGTGTTTCTCAACCTTGGCAACTTGAAGATGAGTGGATTTCAACTCCCAAAATTCTATGCTGGCTAGGGAATTCTGGGAGTTGAAATCCACCCATCTTTAAGCTGCTAAGGCTGAGACGCACTAGTGTTCTTCTTCTTGTGGTATGTCCATTATCGGACCTTGGTGATCATGTTGGCGATCCTGTTTTTATCAGCAGCCGCACAAAAAAGTATCAAGAATTAGCACAAAATTGCACAATTTGCCTAAAATTGCTGTGAAGCACAGCTCATTTTTATTTATTTTTATTTTATTTTTTGCTGAAATCAGATTATTTTAAGAAAAGGTACAAATGACAGACCTTATACTTCACACAGAGAGAAATAAGTCTGTTTTTCAGTTGCTGCACACCATCTGTCTTTTCTAGATAAACTTAAAACTGTAAGCTTTCATCCAATCCATTACCAGACAGTGATTTAGAACATGATGGAAATGAGGTAGAGTTCAGTGTCATTTTAGCTGTTCCATTGAAAGTAATGTGTTTTGGCATGATATCAAGATTTTCTCCCACTTACTTGGCAACAGAAGCATCAAAGGGTCATTCAGCACATTCTATGCTTTCTTAATATTTAAGTATTCTAGATAATAGCACTTTCTCCAGCCAAGTGTGTTAATGAAAAATATTGCTAATATGAACTCTGGCAGTGATCTTTTAAATCAAGTTCTCGTGACAATTTTAACGCATGCCAAGCCCAAAATTCAATGTCTTAACAATATAATATGGTGCTACATAATTTTTCCAAACTGATTCTCTCAATCAAGTGTCCAATAAAGTTACTTTGGACGCATTATAGCAGCAGTTTTCTGGTGATACTTATTAGATGAAGGAAGGCGATATTCAAGGGCCTGAACAGTAAGCAATGCAAAGTGATAAGCTCTAGGCTAATAAGTTTGAAAGGTGTTGCGTAATGTGTTCTGTCTCTTCCAGAGCAATTATACATGCTCAGTGACAGTGAGAGAGTCTTCTGGATTAAGAATTGAAGAGATTTAGCTTTCCATGTTCATTAAAGTCATTCAAGTCATTCAAATGTAGAACTATGGGCTACGTTTGCAATGAGTTGCTTCCACCAACTTTTAGTAGGAATAGAAACAATAGAAATAAAAAGAAATGGGATATCAAAGCCACCAAGCATGCTACCAGTGAAGATATGGGCACCTAAAATTGGTACATAATATAACACAGGCCAAAAATAAAGAAAAGAGTCTGATGGAATTACCAAGTCTATTTAAGTTGAACCAAAATACCAGACTTAACGGGAATAGATATGTGAAGACAATAAGCTTGTGAGTGGTCAAGGTTTCTTTAGAAAGTTTGTTGGGGCACTTCTATCATAGACTGTTATTTTTCACAGCTGGTTGGAATAGATAGAAACCGAAAACTGGATTGCTGAACGATGAAACATTCACAGTATATATCAACAAATTCTCCATATTGACACCCAGAGTTCTTTCCTAACTATACTTGGAGCTGCCCAAGATTGAATCAGGAAGGTTTTACACACAATGAATGCACATCATTTTCATCCAAGACTTAACTTTAATGTGTTTACCATGGAATCAGAACTTCTATTTTAAAAATCATTTGCCGTAGCACCACTTACAAACTATCTCAGATCATACCAGCTGGCAGCATTCAGCCAACCTCAGCAGATCTTAAAAAGCAAAATAGAGGCAGTTGAACTCAGTGCTTGAATAGGTAACTGCTATGAAACCCAAGGGTGGTAAATAAACAAGGAAGTAAAAAATAATCCAGGATATATCAAACCATTTCTGTAGTGCTGTCACAAAAAAATGATCATATAATCCATGAGCCAAGCTTTATTAGCTTTCGCTGTAACATAACTCTAGGAACTGCATTTTAAGCACTAGTAATCCTTGGTTGCAATGTGGTTATAAGGTTCAAAATATAAAAATATGAAAAGCAGAAGAATAAGTTCCAAACTTTGAAAGAAATGTCACTTTTTGTATAGTTTGGGTTGCATTTTAGAGACTTCTGAATATATGCAGTTCATCCATTTTTTGGAGGGGGGGCTAAATGGCGGGAAAATCATATCATTAAGAATGGGCAGGTGATTGCTAATTTTCAGAGTTTGAAAAAGTTTGGACCCACCAAAAATGAAGCTGGAGAATACTTATAATAGATGGACTTTTGGGTACTGAATACAGGTAATCCTTGACTTACAACAGTTCATTTAGTGACCATTCAAAGTTACAATAGCACTGAAAAAAGTGAGTTATAATCATTTTTCACACTTACCTCTGTTGTAGCATCCCCATGGTCACATGATCAAAAATCAGACACTTGGCAACTGATTCATATTTATGACAGTTGCCGTGTCTTGGTGTCATGTGATCTCCTTTTGTGACCTTCTGATAATCAAAGTCAATGGAGAAGCTAGACTCACTTAACAACCATGTTACCAACTTAACACCTGCAGTGATTCACTTCATAACTGTGGCAAGTAAGGTCATGAAATGAAGCAAAACTCATTTAACAAATGTCTCAGTAACAGCAACAGGAACAGTTGTGGTCATAAGCCAAGGACTACTTATAATAAAATCAGAAATTGATTCCTAGGGTCAGGCACCACACCACTTCCAAAATCAACATGTGATTTGTTTCTTGAGTTATCTTCAGCCACAGCAGCGGTTCTCAACCTGTGGGTCGCGACCCCATTTGGGGTCAAATGACCATTTCACGGTGGTCGCCAAACAACGCAGTCCGACCTTTCCCCCCCCTTTTCCTTAGCTGTGCTACTCCCTCTTATTCTATTGGCTTTTGAAAGCCAGTAGAATAGACTCTCTTGAATAGAGTCTAATTCTATTGGCTTTCAAAAGCCAATAGGAATTGTCCAGGCTGTCTCTGCCCTGCTGAGCCCGCCAAAAGTCCCAGTCTGCAAACGGTGCTGAAAGTTGTCTGCAGAGAAGGCAAGCTGTCTAGAAGTTTCCACCGCTCTCTGCTGAGCAACTACTAAAAATGTAAGTAAAAGAGGGCCAGGGGTGGGAGGCCGATGGGTGCAGGGAGGGTTGCTGGCGTGCGTGGGGCCCAGTGGGTGCCTTACCTCCCTTGGGCTGGGCCAGCTGATGGCCCAGCCGGTGGTCGCCCTGCGCCATCGCTGCCCCTTGCCAGCTACGCCTCGGCCGGCGCAGGGGGCAGCACCACGCATGCATGTTGCTCCCCAGCAGGGAAATAGTCCTCGACTTACGACCGGTTGAGGCCCTCGACTTACGACCGGTTGGGTAGTCCTCAACTTACGACCGGTTGGGGGTCGCGGCATTAAAAAGGTTGAGAACCACTGAGTCACAGGAATACCAGGATTAAGTAAAAATTGCCACAGCCAGAGCCAATCATATTTCCTCCCACCAATAAAGGATTAATACGTAATCTTCATAAATGAGGCTTCTGATATATTCAAAATCTATTCATAGGGTACTGTACACAGTGCAAAATGTAATTCTTTTAGCACAGCTTTTGACAAATCTTATAGTTTATTATAAAGAGGCAAAAATATTCTTCTAGAATGAGTATGCACAATATGTACCATGTATTTGTAAGATAATTAACCCAGATTTTTAATATACATATAACCTTTATATATGTACTGCATATACCATTTCCCTGACAGTAAACCCTACTCCAAAAGTAAGGCCCAGCTGATTTTTGGGGGGTGGGCCTAATAAAAGCCCTACCCTGAAAGTAAGCCCTAGCACAGGGGTGGGGCGAGTCAGTCCAGATCTTCTATGCGACAGCCAGAGTGCCCCCTGCCAGAGCCCTTCGCCAGTGGCCGCTGGTGGAACTAGCCACTGCTGGCCCTGCCCTCTCCATCCATTGTCTGCTTGCCTGTGGCCGCAATGAACCAAAAACCCTTGGCAAGCCCCAGCCTCTGTCCTCCCTGCTTGCTGGCCCTACTGCTGCTGGGACGTTTTTCAGCTGCGTCGGGTGCCATGTGGCAGCCAAGTGGCTGCCCGTGCTACTTCTGCCTCGCAGGGCTCTTTGCCCTCCTGCTGCTCTGGGCTGCCCGGCGGGGCTGCTCCTACCTTGCACGGGGCAAGTCTGCCAGGGCCCTTTACCAGCAGCCACTGGTGGAACAGCACCGGCCATGCTTCCGCCTTTGGGCTGTTTGAGCACCAGCCTGCATGCCTATTTGGTGCTGCAGGTGCCAGGCTTAAGCCTGAACCTGGTGCTCTTTAGGCCCTGGTGGGAGCTGCAGCTCTCATATCAGCTGGTGCTTTTGGCCTCTACTGGCTGCTTCCGCTGGATCGCCTTCTGTCTGTCTGGCGGCTGCCGCCACCGTGAGGTCAGGAGGCAAGGCAGGTGGCAGGGGGGTGGAGTTGCTTCCCTCTGCCTGCCAGATACTTGCCGAAACCATGCAAGGTAAGGTTGCCATGCTCACCCCCGACCCAGATGCCCTTGCCTCCCCCAAGCGTTTTTTTTAATGTACTAACCTGCCTTTCAGCTACATTGCATTTCCCATTCACTTCTCAGTCTTCGCCACATGTTTGTGGGACAAAATAAAAAAGTCAATCAGACTTTCTAACTTCTTGCAAGATCTCAAGAAGTTAAAAAGTCTCATTAAACTTGGGGGAGGCAAGGGCATCTGGGCGGGGCGGGCATGGCAACCTTACCCTGTGCAGCTTCAGCAGGTGTCTGGCAGGCGGAGGGAAGCAACTCCACCCCCCTGCCACCTGCCTTGTCTCCTCACCTCATGGCGGTGGTGGCAGCAACAGCTGGTCGGGCGGAAGGTGATCCAGCAGGAGCAGCCGGTAGACGCCAAAAACGTCCAGCTGGGATGAGAGCTGCAGCACCCGCCAGGACCCGAAGAGCGCCAGGTTCAGCCCTTAGACCAGTGCCTGCAGCACCGAGTAGACATGCTGGGTGGTGCTCAAGCAGCCCAAAGGTGGACGCATGGTCAACATGGTTTTATTGGCGGCTGCTGGCAAAGGGCCCTGGCAGGGCAGCGGCAGGGCAGCACTCCAGATCTGGGCTGATTCACCCCATGCCAGGCTTGGCGCCTTTTCTGCTGCCACCCACCATGGCTGCACTAGTACCATACCTGGTCCACCCCCATGCTGTCACCGGTGCGTTGCTTCTCCACCCCATGAACAGCCCCCCCTACCCCCACACACTCACTACCTACTGGTACCTCCCAAAAAGTAAAAACTAATGCTTACTTCATAACCCCAAAAAAGTAAGACAACCTGGTATAACCTGGTAGTTATAATTTCATGAATTCTCCCATAAAATGCTGTTATCTTCATGGTGTTATGTTTTTCCAAGAATAACTTTTATTAATTTGGGGGATACATTTAGCTATTTTTCGAAAAGTAATCTATTCAGTCATGCAAGGGAAATGAGTATATTTACCATACATATATGTCACAAAAATAGTATTAACTAAAGCAGTGTTAAGGTGAGCATATCTGTCTATGGCTCCTATTACATGTTCCAGGTCATATTTCCAGAATTATGGTTAGTAGAAAATGGCTTTCCTTTTTAGGGAAAACATTAAGAGAACAATCAGCACAACATGGAAACAAGGATCAAAATGTTTGTAGATCACATAACATGGCAGCTATGTCTTTATTTGATTCTCTTTATCTAGCTCTTTCTTACTCTAAAGTGCTACTGAGCACTTCTACTGCAAATTTAACTAGGCACAACTAGATGTGATGCTCACTATAATTAATGGCTTGTGAACACATGGGGTGTTGTATGTTAGAAGATTCCTGTTGATAGCCAATCAATAGCAACTGTTACTTCGTTCAGAAGATTTGAAGATTTACATGTTATCTGTCAGAAGTGTTTGCCTGTGGCTTATTTTAGGGTCTTCTTCTTAGTAGTGGGCAGAAGCCACTATAAGACAGCATGAAAACTTTAAAACAACTTCAGTAAGCACTGGCAGCTGTTGATGAGCTGCATAAGGCCATGGGGAAGCACCAGCATGCAACTTACATGCATATGTAACAAATCATAAACCACTGTGCATAAGTCAACCCAATACAATCTCCTGTTCTGTTTAATCCATATATTTACATTTCCCATGGCTTTGCCTCTCTGCTAAATGACTGCATTTTCTCATCTTCTTCAACATTATTTGCTGTGCAAAACATATATTAATTACTTTCACTTTTCCCCCTGAACTAAATATCATGTATTTGAATTTGCATGCATTTTCAACACTCTCTTTCCTTCAGTGTAAATATTATGCAAAGCACAGAAGCAAGTAAAAGATAGTAAAACAAAGACATTAAGGCCTAAAATAACAAACAGTAA
Source organism: Bothrops alternatus (assembly GCA_034064705.1). Lineage (NCBI taxonomy): Eukaryota > Metazoa > Chordata > Lepidosauria > Squamata > Viperidae > Bothrops > Bothrops alternatus. The sequence goes on from JARGCV010000081.1 coordinate 23,798,233, forward strand.
AATTGATACATACAGTCTGGTGCTTCTTCCAAAGTTGACACAACCAAACCTGGATTATAGAATAGCCTTTGCTTCAGGCAAGCTACAAGTGCAATATCACTACAAGCAAAGCTTCAAAACAAAAAAGTTGCCTGCTTCTAAGCAGTCGAGTAGAGAGAGTGTGCTATTTTGCCTGAACCAGCAAGTCATTCATGTACGGCCATTGCTCAAATACAAGCTTTGAGGCAAGTTGGCTGACTAAGATAAAACTTAGCTAGGGGTTTCATTGAGCCAGCCAAATCACCTGTGCTTTTCAAAGAAAAAAAAGATGGCTCTCTTAGATTATGTGTGGATTTTAAATCTATCAGTGCTGTCAGTATTGAAAATACATACCCCCTTCCCCTGGCAAAAGGTTAGCCAGGTTAGCCTACCTGGCAAAAGAATTTTTTTTTTATCAAGCTAGATTTAAGAGAAGCTTATTATCGGATCCGGATTAGGATGAATGGAAAACAGTTTTTTTTTGTTAATTTTTTATTTTTTCACCAAACACCATACACCAAAAACAAACCATACATACATAAACAAAATTCTTTTCTTTTAACAGAGCCGTGCTGTACATTCTGAGTATTCTATTACCTCTTATTTACCTTTTATTTACATTCAATCCTTATATCTTTTTCTTTCTCTGTTCTAGCCAAATATAACACTTATTCCAAGTTTCATAAAATTCTGTTGCCTCCTTGTCTTTTAATTCTAGCGTGAGTTTATTCATTTCTGCACATTCCAAAATTTTATAGATAACCATATCCTCTGTGGGTATGTTTTCATTCTTCCAGTATTGGGCATATGCTATGCGGGCCGCAGTCAGTATGTATATAATGATGTGTTGGAACTGTTTTTTAATCTTTGAATTTATTATGCCCAATAAAAATAGTTCTGGTTTGAAATGCATTTTTATCTCCGTTATCTCCTATATCCAATCTCTTATTCGTTCCCAATATTTCTTTGCTTTAGGGCACAGCCACCACATATGAAAGAATGTTCCTTCTTTAATTCTACATTTCCAACACTTTGGATCTATATTTTTATGCATTTTGGCCAATCTCGCTGGTGTTAAATGCCATCTATAAATCATTTTATATTGAGAAGAGCTGGAGGAACAAAGAATTCCCATAGATTGGTGGTTTTATCTACAAATTAAATCTAGATACAATAGAGACAGGCAAGAATATGGAATAAACCAGACCCCACACTTACTTGATAAAATCCTAATAAGTAAGGAAGGAAAATCATTATCAAAAATTTATAAATATTTATTAGAAATAGAGTCAGAGAAAGAAATAGTGAAGGGGTCTATGTTAGCGTGGGCATGAAATGTGGGAAGAAATATAAACCTAGAGGAATGGGAAAGACTATGGAATGTAAATTGCAAATTGACGTTATCAACTGCATATAGAGAGAACCAATGGAAAACAGTTTTTAATTGCCCTTTGGGGAGTTTCTAATTTAAAGTGAGGCCTTTTGGACTGCAAGGGGCCCCTGCTATATTTATGCAATTGATAAATCAAGTGCTCCACAATAATTTATACAATAATTTTGGTTTATCTTGATGACATCCTTATCTACACTGAAAACCATGGATGAGCATATCAAATTAGTCCGTGATGTATTAAGAAAACTGTTGAAAGTCAAACTGTATGCAAAACTGTCAAAATATGAATTTCACCAAACATGCATGGACTACCTAGGATATAGGATTTCGAATGAGGGAGTAGAAATGGATCCTGCCAAAGTCAAAGCAGTTTTGGAATGGCAACCCCCATACACTTGCAAACAGCTTCAAAGTTTTCTACGGTTTGCCAACTTTTATCCTAAATTTATTCCTTCTTTTGCAATGATAGCCATTCTAATCACCAACTTACTCAAAATAGGCAGAGGGAGGGACCCCGACCTTGTCAGCCATTGCAATGGTCATTAGAATGCCAGGCGGCATTCAAAAACCTAAAGAGACTCTTGGCAGCTGAACCAGTGCTTAAACACTCTGACCCTGAGCAACAATTCATCATTCAAGCTTATGCAAGCGACGTGACCATGTGTGCCATTCTGTTACAAAAAAAAATCACAGAGGAGAATTACAACCTTGCACTTACACTTCCCAGAAATTAACTGAGACCAAAAGGAGGTATTTGGGAAAAAGAGGCTTTTGCAGTTCGTTGGGCATTGCTGACTTGACATCATTTCTTGGAAGGGCGAGAATTACCTTTTGAGGTGTGGACTGATCACAAACACCTGGAGGTTCTCAAGACCCCTCATAAATTATTCCCCAAGCAAGTTTGATGGGCTCAATAATTCAACCATTTTAATTTCACCTTAAAATATTTTCTTGGAGGCAAGAACTTTCTGGTGAATGCTTTGTCTAGAATGCCCCAGTTCAAGAGCAAAAGAGAGGAAGTAATTAATTCCATTATTCCTTTGCTGCAATCTGCTTGCCAAATAACCAGATCGCGCACAAACACAGAGACCCCCTATGGGTTCTGACAATCGATTGTTAAAGGAACTAAAAGAAGTTAGAGAGTGATGCTTGGTTTAAAGATAACAGGTTTATGTTGACTTTAAGAGGGGGATTAGCTTGGAAAGGTTCTAAGTTATACCTCCCAGAAAGCCTCAGACTCCAAGTGTTGCAATGCTAAGCAAGTGGATCACTTTGGGTTTTTAAAAACATTGCATCTGGTGCGCAGGCAATTCTGGTGGCCAAAAATGAAAAAAGACATTGAGAGTTATGTAAAAATTTGTGCCACTTGTGCTACCATGAAGAAACATCCTGGGAAACCACCAGGTTTATTGCAGCAAGTGGCTGACCCCTCTCAGCCTTGGGAGGAGATAGCCATGGATTTCATTGTAGAATTTCCTGAGAGCAAGGAAAACACTTTGATATGGACTATTTGATCTATTGAACTAACCAAACTGTTTTTGCAGCACATAGACCGACTCCATGGTGCCCCAAGCAGATTATTTCTGACAAAGGAGTACAATTTACTGCAAAATTCTGAAGGAACTTTGTTAAACTGATTGGGTCCCCCCAGGGGCTTTCATCTACTTCTCACCTGAATACTAATGGAGCTGCTAAAAAAGCTAACACAATGGTGGAACAATATCTCAGATGTTATGTAAATTACCAACTGACTTTTTACCTTTTGCAGAGGTAGCCTATAATAATACTATGCACAGTGGTACTGGTCTCACCCCATTCAAAATAGTAATGGGTAGAGATTTTGTGCCCATGCCTAAGTTTCCACAGGAGCCACCTACTTCCTAGACCTTGGACCAATGGGTGATATCTTTCCAGGGGGGTTGGGTGAACATGAAGAAAGCATTGGCTAAATCTACAAAGGTTTACAAGGAACAAGCAGACAAATGACATTCCCCTCAAAACCCTTTCTATGTTGGACAATTAGTTCGTCTTTCAATGAAATATCTATAGTTAAAATTGCCCAGCAAAAATTGGGTCCGAAATTCCTTGGTCCTTTTCCCATTGTCAGGATCATAAACCCCGTGATGGTGGAGTTAAAGTTTCCACGATTGTTGGGGAAAGTTCATCCTGTGTTTCATTGCAGTCTTTTAAAACCTGTGTCAGAATCCACTTTAAGACCTGTTCCAAAAGAGCCGCCTGGTCCAGTAGTGGTAGAGAGAGACACACACATTATGAGATCCAATGTATTCTCGATTCTAGATTGCACAAGATAAAACTACAATACCTTATCTAGTGGAAAGGTTATCCCCTTTCAGAGGCTACATGGGTGAAATGTACGAATGTGAAAGTGGATAGGTTGATAAAAAAAGTTTTGTGATAAATACCCTCACAAGCCCCGAGGGGATGGCTAGCCTGATTTCTGTTTCCCCTGCAGGAGATTCTTTCTTTCTGAAGAGGAGCCAACTGTCAACTTTAGAATGAGCATGGCTGCCGCCATTTTTCCTTCTCATTTTTAGCTGAAACATAGCACAGAGGAAGGGGGGTTGACAGGTGTTGCGCTAGACAAAACAGACTTTCTCTCTCAGACTTTCTCTTGTGGGAACCAAGGGCATCGGCTGCTCCTGAGATTGTGGGCTGGGCATTTCATGAAAAGCCTGCCAACAAGCTGAGTGGGGAAACGTAGTTGCTTAACTTTGTATTGGGGAATTGTTATGCATCTCTTCAGACTTGGTTTCACTTTTGAAGTGCCTATACTTTGTATCAATAAACATGTTATTTGAGGAATTTGCAAGCCTCGAAGTTCTGCTTTATTTGTCTCTGTCTGTGGGAACCATGACGGTTGTTCAATCTTTCCAGTAGTAATATATAGCTGTGAAAGCTGGAAAGTGAGAAAGAGAAATAGAATCTGGAAACCTTTGAAGTATGGAGTTAGAATTATTTATTGTGGACTACAAAAAGAACATCTCAATCAGTCCTGGATTACTGGATAATTTCTCCCAAGATAATTATTACAAAGGATGATTTAGGTGATTATTAGGAAGAAAAAGCTGACATATTTAGAGATGTGATGCAGGAAGAAGATGAACTAGACAAGATGATTACACTTAGCAACTTTGAGTGAAATAGAAGGATTGAGGGAAATAGAAGAATGTTAGATTTGGAAAGGACAAGATTAAAAAAAAAACACATGTCCTGCACATTTCTTCCCTAAGTAGTGATTTACTTCATTATAAAATCTGATAAAAAGCAAAAAGATTGCAAGTACTTTTGAAAGCTAAATATTAAAGATAAAATAATTCAAACCTCTTTCCAGCATCAATTTATAGAAAATTGAACCTTTTCTTTGCCATAGGACAGTGATGGCGAACCTTTTAGAGACCGAGTGCCCCCAAAACTGGCCCCACCCTCGCTCCACCCCCTATCCCACCCCCACCCCACCTGCCCGCAGGGCCAATCACCGCCTCCAGAGCCCGCTGCAGATCGCCCAGGCAGCCCAGCAGTGCCATGGAGGCCACAGCCTCTGCCCGTGCCCCATAGCATCAACTGTGCATGATGGGGCATGAGGGCAGAGTCTTTTCTATGCTGCCTGGCTGCCATGTCCTTGGCTTCGCTGCTCCACATGGGCCATGCTCGGGGGCTACTCTCCTCCAGGGGGGCTGCTGGGGAGGAGGGGGCCATGGGGGAGGTGGGGCTGGGGCAATCGCACATGTGCCCACAGAGAGGGCTCCGAGTGCCGCCTCCGGCACACATGCCATAGGTTCGCCACTGTGTGCCCACAGAGAGGGCTCCGAGTGCTGCCTCCGGCACACATGCCATAGGTTTGCCACCACTGCCATAGGATGTCCAACCATCTCACAAGTGCCATATCCCTTTCATTAAAAATCCTAACATTCATGTGTGGGGGGGGAAGTAGAGATAATGTAAGGGTAATGCTGCCAGAATCCTGAACAATGTCCAGGAATCAGGAAGAAATCTGGATGAACCATCTTCTTCTACCCCAAGATCAACACAAGGGAAGAAGGTTTCTGAGTTGAGTTCCAACAACAAAATGAACTAGACAGCTCTGAGGACCTTTGCTTCTCAAACATATACAATGCAAGCTTCTAATTCCTTGAGTTCAGCGTATAAGCATTAATTTTCGAAAGTGCTATCATATGCAACTCGAAGTTAAAAAAAAGAGACAGCAGTTAGACTGCAGAAGTTCTTTCCCTCTTCGAGTCACAGCAGAATATATTATGCAAATAAATAATGAAAGTGTGCATAATTTATATCAGTTAAGTGATATATAATATAATAATGCTTAGGTTATTTTGTCTCATAATCTTCATAATTGGAAAAGTATACACTGCTCTGGTTTTTGAAACAGCAGCAAAAGCTCATTCTGCAATGTGCATTTGTTTGCAAAGTAATTGGTGTCTCTTCAGTGAATCATACATGCACTCTTGAATTTCTGAATTTCCTGCTTTGCCTTTTACCACTAATAAAGAATGCACATTTGACAATCAAATTTTAGCAAAACCTGTTGGAAGCTATTCCCCGTGAGGAGATCAAATCCCTTGAAAGAGCGTTTGTTAGCTGTCAATTTCTCATGTTTATTTAGTCTTCCACGTCTCTTTTAAGATAATCTCCTTTAATATGAAAGAGTGAGAGAAGAGGTTATCAGACAAAAAGCAAGCCCAGGCATCACAGAGAATGTTTATGAAACAACATCTAGAAATCTGCTTCAGGTTTACTAAAAATGATTCCAAACATCAGCAAGAAGGATTAAGATCTCTTCATTAAAGAAGAGAAATCTGACTTGGAATCGTTTATCAGGATTTTCTTGGACACCTTATCAAGTGATATTTGTAGGACGAAATAAATCACTCAATTTGTTCAAGAGTTATTGTACATTGCTACAGCACACATTTTATGAGTGCATGACAAAAAAAGGAAGAAGAGAGAATAAATGATAGGAAATTGAACGTATCCATTCATTCCTTCAAAAGCCTCCAAATAGTGAACATGCACCTAGGATATTTTTTGATTTATGAGCTGTAGAATAACATAAAGTCTATAAAAAATGGAATAACTTTTAAAAATATTTATTCTGATTACTTTTAGGCAGAAAATACAAGAAAACATTTAGTAATATAAATGGCAAAAAGGTAAAGGTTTCTCTGTCCAGTCATGCCTGACTCTAGGGAAGGGGTAGGCAACCTTGGCTCTTTTATGACTTGTGGACTTCAACTCCCAGAATTCCTGAGCCAGCTATGCTCTAGGGGATGGTGCTCATCTCTGTTGGTTGGCTGAGGGAGCCAGCATTGTCCGAAGACATTTTCCATGATCATGTGACCAGCATGATTATATGCCAAAGGCGCATAGAAAGCTATTACCTTCCCACTGAAGTGGTACCCATTTATCTACTCACATTTGCATGCTTTCGAATGGCTAGGTGGGCAAGAGCTGAGGCAGGGACAGGAGCAAATCCCTTTGCACGGCGCTCAGATTTGCTTTCCAGTTAACAAGTTCAGATCTTTAACTGCTGAGCCATTGCGCTCCTGATATAAATGGTACTTATATGAAATTAAGAGGGAATTGAGTAATACATTATCATCTTTCTTATAATCAGAAGAAAAGAGTAGGAATAACACTGGCATTATTGGGAAGTAAAAACGGATCTCTGTGTTGAAACCAGTGCTTTTTCCCTTGACTTAGAGGTAAGCAGTGAACTGGCTACATTTGCAGTTGATGCTAACCAGTCAGAATTGTAAAGAGCAAGCATGACTGTGAAGAGCTCTAAAAGGATCTCTTTAAAGTCAGTGAATGTTCAACCACATGGCAAAAGCAATTCAGTTTAAATAAATGTGAAGTGATGCACAAAACCCAAACTTCACATATATCCTGAAAGGATTTAACTAAGAAAAAGATCTTGGGGAATATAGTGTATAGTTCAGCGAAGATATTCATTCAGTGCATGGCAGATGTGAAAAATACCATTTCCATGCTAGGGATCATTACAAAGGTGATTGAACATAAAAAAAATCCTTCTATGAATCCTTATCTGAGAACTATAATATAGTTATGGACACTGCATCTAATCAGCATCCAGTGAAGATGATTTGAAAGATATTTAGAACAAACAAAAATGTTTCTGCTACATAACCAATCTGTAGAAATCATTATCATAAGATATGTTGATGAAAATTAACTGGGAAGGCTTTAAAGGCGTATTTGACAAATAAATGGAATGTATGTCTGTAAAAACTATTGTTATGGAACATGTGTGTCCAACCTTGGCAACTTTAAGATGTGTGGACTTCAACTCCCAGAATTCCCAAGTCAGTATGCCTTAAAATTGCTAAACTTGAACACCCGTTGGTCTAGAACAGGGGTGTCAAACTGCTGGCCTGTAGGCTGGATGCATCATAACAAAACCGTGCCCACCCCATTGCTGGCAATGGCAAAAAAGTCACGATACATCACAACATATCATGCGACATTGCCAGTTTGACACCTCTGGTTTAGAAGATTCCATGTTACCTCCAGGTTTGGGGCAACATACCTCCAAATATCAATTGCAGCAAAATAATGAAATAAGAGGAGTATTTTGCTGTCTCTGTCTCCTGCTTATGACCATTCTAGAGGCATTGAGTTTACATTGTGAGAACTAAAATGGCAAACAAAAATGGATCCTGGTCTGTTTTAGTGGGACTGTTCTTATGAGCCTTTTCTCTGTCAGATGTTCTATAATTTCTCCCCACAAGATTTTTGACATTGGGGGGAAAGCAAAGGAAATATTATTTGGGAAAGATTATAGGAATCTTTCAAGTTCAGAAGTCAATATCACAAACTTCCTTGTTATATTATGTGTACTTTCACAGCAGGAATATGATAAATTGTACAAAACCCATTTCAAATTTCAGCAGTGCGGATGGCAATTAATAAATTTACCCAAGCTAAAATAATATAAATATGGTGTATTTTTAAATAATGTATGTAAGCTTTAGAACTTTTTCCTTGTCTTTTGTTTTGTCATTTCCAAAAGTGTTGTAAAATCTCCTTTCAGAAAATGTCAACAAAGTTCACACTATTAAAACATCTCATTTGTATGGTGATAAAATCAGCATTGCATAGTTATTGTTCTCTTCTGTTCTGCTTTCTAAAGTGACTTGTTTCTCCTTGGGGTGGGATGAGCTACAAGATCATCTATACAGCTGCATATTCTACATATCTAATAGATAAAGTGGGCAAACTCTGCCCACTGCCTGGAGTTTGATCCTGATGGTGTTCAAGGTTGATTCAGCCTTCCATCCTTCTGAGGTTGGTAAAATGAGGGCCTAGATTGTTGGGGGCAATATTCTGACATTGTAAACTGCTTAGAGAGTGTTGTAAAACACTATGGGGCAGTATATCTTAGCATACAGCTTGATGTCAACTATGCAGAGATAGTAGCTGATGGTAGTTCTACCCTTGAACTTCTATCTGTCTTCAATCCTTGTGATTATCTGGCTGAAGGGGTTCAACCCTATGCAGAACATCAACAGGACAGTGCATCACCTTGGTATATGCCACACTTAATGACTACTTGTGCAAGCATTCTTGAATTAACTTCTGGTGTTGTCAACTTAGCTCAAGGATTTTGTCCACAAACTATTTAAACAATATCTGAAGGAAGTGGATCAATTTGTTTTGATCTATCTCACTTTGATCAAACTCAGCTGCTAGATGCATGCAAGGTAACTTCTTTATAGCAGTGCCTGCATCAAGTGAAAACAGAACTGGGGTGCAATAGAAAAGATTTATTTTTCCTGTCTTACTGGGAGTGAATGTTCAGCAATTAAAATTATATATTTTGTGCTTGCAATACAAACATCCATGTCAATAAACTTCCCAGCAGAATTAGGATTGCAACAGCCATTAACAAATCCACACATTCAAAAGGTAGAGTGAGACACTTTACGGAATGTGCCTTGATGGGTAAAGTTCTTTTGTTTTTATTATGCAACCTCTCAGACTGAATCACATGCAAAGCATATCCTTTGCAAAATGGCCGATTGCTATTCTAGCCAGTGATTTATTTTGTTTTGTTTTGTTTTATTTTATCCCCCATTTTCTTCCTTCCCTCATCAGTCTCCCCCCAGCCACAGTGCTGTTGCCATGATCACTCCCGCTGGCATGTGTCCTATCCCACGTGGCCATCTTTTACAAAAATGCTCTGCTGTTTCCATGGATACCCAAATCTGGAAAATGTTTGGTTTCTTTTCAAAAAGAAAGCACCTTCACCTTTTTCCTGAGACAATGTAATGTCATTGACTTGAAGCAATTATTTTAATAAAGAGAGGAAAAACATGTTTCCAAAGTTTATAGGCACCTCTCACTCTCTCTTCAAAGAATGAGCTGAGTCTTTTCTTTTTCAGAAAAGCTGAAGTCACTCTTTACATATGTCTGACTGCAAGTTCCAGCTACTTACGACCACTAAACATCTATAGCTGAATGTATTAAACCTGGAGGGGGAGGGAATCAGACATCAGACATTTACCAAGTAGGTTTTAGCCCGTAAAAGTTTTCAGGCTTCATTCTGTGGGGGTCTTTTTAGAAATAATCTTTGACTTAACAACCATTCATTCAGCACCCATACAAAGTTGCAGGTCTGCCATCTTCAGCAGAGTCCGCTTCTCTGGCATCCTGCCACAAAACTAGAAAGGGGAAGCGAGGAAGTAAAAAGTGGGGGGAGGGGGGAAATGACAGGATGACAGGAACCAGAGATGTCAATCCAGAATAAACCAGCTGATCAAGGATGGAGCCGTGAGAGCAGAATGTGAAACTACATCACAGGGGTGCCAAACCTCAAGACTATTCCCAAACCATCTATCTCAAATGTGACTGGCTACTGACGGGCTGGTCAGGGAGGGAGGGCCAGGGAAGAGGGAAAACCATGGGCTTTGTGTGGGAATATTCAGATCCAGCTTTGCTTATTCCTTTAACTGCTTGAACTTAGTAAAAAAACAACCCTTTTGAGGGTTCTTTTTTTTCCTAAGTGCCTGGCCGGGCCAGCCTGACACTTACAACTGTCACAGCATCCCCACGGTCATGTGATCAAAATTCTCACGCTTAAGTTACCAGCATGCATTTATGACCATTGCAGCATCCTGGGCTCACGTGATTATCATTTGCAATCTTCCCACCCAGTTTCCAGCAAGCAAAGGCAATGGGGGAAACTTAATAACTGCATGATTCACTTAACAACCATGGCAAAAAAGGTCATAAAATCGAGTGTGATCTCACTTAATAATTGCCTTGCTTAGGAATGGAAATTCTTCTGCCAATTTTGAGTCAAATATGCAATTTTTCACCACCCAAATACATCCCCTTTCCTGCTAGCAGAGCAAACATTTTGGTATATCTGTGTGACAGGAAGCAAATTCTGTACAACTTCATGATCAGCATTAGAATCATAGCATATTATAATCACAAGTTTTAGTCATGGTTTATTGCATAAAACACAATTAATTCACATGTTACATTAAACAAAACAAGATTTTATAACTCAAGGTGAGATTCATCCAGCATGCTATGCAAGGAACAAGTCACATTCTTACTTAATATGATAGGTAACAGATTTCTGCATTGCTTATATTTATAGAAAAAAATAGTCTAATGAACAAAACAAGGATATATGTTCTAGTGACTGGTACAAAAAAAGAGAGATGTACATTCTAGTGAGTAAGAAATTTTATGAGTGAACACTTAAAGCCTCACTTGAATTTATGCACTAAGTAACTCCCTGAACTGGCAGAAATCAGCAACACAAATCTGGAGAGTTATTACCAAATTGGAACCTCCCCAAAAAGCAGGACAGATATTCACTCTGGAAATACTCTGCAAATGCTGTCAGTTGCCCAGTGTGCTTTATATAAATGTAGAACAATCAAGCAGATGTGACCCAATCTAGGAAAAGTGCCAACATGGCACATGCCTTGTTTATGTCCAGTTTAGATTACCACAATATACTGTATGTGACACTGTCCTAGAAGGTTCAGATTGTATTACATTTTTTCTGTATTGGCATATTACTTTGAATGCTACTTCAGCTGTTAATTGACATTATGGATCCAGCAACCTCAACATCAAAAACTGAGTAGGAAAGGCCTAATCCTTCAAGATTATCAGCCACCTTGATCTTGACAGAGCAAAACAGGGCAGGCAGAGCACCTAGTTTAAGACACATTGGCAGCTTTGAAGTGCCAATAGCACTTCTAAGCTCCTCAAGAAGTAAAGATGCCAGGGCCCACAACTGAGACATACCCATGTCTGCCCTATTCATATGCAGCCATCAGCATCTGATCCTTTAGTGGGAGAAACTTGCCAATCTCAGATCTTTGTTTTTGTGTCCTTGCTTCCTGAGTCTCAGTTCATCCTCATTGAATTGGCTGGCTCCCCTCCCTGGCAGTTCATGCTTCATTTGATTCTGGATTATCAGTCAAGTTCTCACTCTTTTGTATCTTGCCCAGAGTGAGATACATGCATGCACTTGCATAACTGTCCCTCTGCCTGCCTTTGCATTGGTATGCTGGCTATTGTCAATAAACTCTTTGTAAATCAAGGTGGCATGTACACATCTTCAATTTGGAACAGGAGAATTTATTTCTGAATTCAGTTTAAGATACCAGTTTGGCTGGTTTTAACTTCTACATTAAAGACCACACTGAAGAGTGCTCGTAAGTACAAGGGCAATTCGGAAATAAACCTCCATTTGGTTATCAATGAAACTCACAGATGCAGAACCTTCATTATACACATTAGAAAACTACAACTTTACATTACTTTTCGATATAATCACCATTCAAACTGAGGTACTTGTCATAATGTCTTGCAAGATTTGAAATTCCTTAGTAGTAATTGCTTGGTGCCAAATCTGGGCTGTGGGGGTGGGTGATCAAAAACATCACAATGGAACTGCTTCAAAAATTCTTGGGTGCATCTAGCAGCATACGGGTGAGCATTATCATGAACCAACACCACACCAGAAGTGGTGCCATAGAAAATTCCTCCAAGTGTGAAGATGCCAAAGGAGTACTGCTAGTGAAGTTCATGGAACGTCGTTCGACCATCAATTCAGAAGTCTACTGTGAAACGTTATGAAAACTCAAGATGAGCCATCCATCACAAGCGTCGGGGCATGCTGACTTCCAGTGTGGTGTTGGTTCATGATAATGATCACCCTCACACTGCTAGATGCACCCAAGAACTTTTGAAGCAGTTTTGTTGGGATGTTTTTGATCACCCCCTCCACAGCCCAGATTTGGCACCAAGCAACTACTACTAAGGAATTTCAAAACTTGTAAGACGTTATGACAAGTGCCTCAATTTGAATGGCGATTATGTCAGAAAGTAATGTAATGTTGTAATTTTCTGATGTGTATAATAAAAGTTCTGTATCTGCGAGTGTCTGTCATTGATAACCAAACATAGGTTTATTTCCTTTTGCCCTCGTTTATAGGCCTGATTTCTTGGCCACCAATGAAGGCCATCAGGAAATAAAGTTAAGAGTTCTCTGATTTGCATAAGCTTCCATTTCCTTTGCATATATATATACCCAGCACAGTTGCAAGGCACAAAGGTAATGACTCAGCCAGGGTCAAGCAGAAGCATATAATTTGGCTATGCATAATAAAAGGTAAGCAAAGTGATGATTATGGGCATCAGTGCGCAGTCTGAGTTCATTTCCATTCCATGCTTGCATGATCACTAGCCCATCTGATTGTTTTAAAAATGTGTAATAAAAAAATGTAATGTTGTATTCTGAAAATCACAAAGGATCTATTTGATTGAAAATAATGTCCTACGGAAATTCTTAGAAACTAATAAGATTATAACCCCAGCCCTGGGCTTTATATGGAAATGTGCTCATCTGTAGAATAAGAAGAGAAAGAAGAGAAAGAGAGAAGAGCAAACTAGGAAGAAAGAAGCAATAAAGACTCTAGGAATCAAGAACAGATGGTAGAGCTGCTGTAGCAGCCATTTTGTGACAGTGTACAAAATACTCCCTATTATTACATCCTAAACAGCTGTCTACCCTAATCCATGAATTCCTCCAGTTTAATTTACCAACAGTCATTTATGCTTAAAAAGTCAGATATGCATCAGGTGAAAAGACTGCAGGACACTAGTAATTTGGCAATGTTGGTTTGGAGATTTGGGTGTTCTCTCCTTTATATTGGAACAGATTTATAAATATTCCTCCTGTTTAATGCTGCTGATCCAAGTAACTCTCGGATTAGTTTAAATCGCACTAGGAGATCAATATTTTATATATGCCACCATCCATCCTACGAGTTTTCATATAATTAGATTATTATTTTTACCTATTTGACAAGTTTGCTTACTACCAGTATTATTGTAAAACTAATAAGCATGGCACTGTTATTTGTGTGGTACTAAAAAACTGGTAGTTATGCATTGGGGACAGCTTAGAAAAGAATATGGGCTCATGAGATAATTAAGTATGCTGAATAAATGCTTACCTTTGGAATGCTTATATAGCAAATATGACAAGAGGCAAAAAGGTGATCAAAGGATATTTTTTTTAAAAAATACTCTTTTTAAAGACAGAGGCTTTCTGTAGAAAATTATCGTATTTATCTAACACCATATTTAAACTTCCCCTTCAAACCAAATTCTGTCACATGAAGCATTTAAAGATCATATACAGGTAATCCTCGATTTGCAATTCATTTAGTGACCGTTCAACAACAGTGAAAAAAGTAATTTATGACATTTTTTTCACACGAAAAAAATTGAAGCATTTCCCCATGATCATGTGGTCAAAATTCAGACACTTGGCAACTGATTCATATTTATGAAAGTTGCCGTGTCCTGGGGTCATGTGATCACATTTGGCATCTTTCTTAAAAGCAAAGTCATGAGGAAGACAGATTTCCTTAACAACTGTGTCATTAACAACTATCGAGATTCACTTAACAACTGTGGCAAGAAAGGTCGTAAAAAGGGGCAAAATTCACTTAACAACTGTCTCGCTCAGCAACAGAAATTTTGGTTGTAAATCGAGGACTACCTGCATATTCATTGAACAACACCCATGTGAAGTCTGAGCTACTTTTCTCTGGCCACAACCCATAAAGAATAAACAAAAAGTTAATCTTTTTTGCTTGCACTAGCATAGGTCTCATTGAAACTCAAGCTTTTCTTAGTATTAGAAAAGAAAGTTTCATTGGTGTCAAAGGCTAACTACTTCTTCTGTGCACTCTGGTTCCAGTTTTCTCACCCCTTAAGATTTCAATGACCCTGAAATTGTAGTTTTTCGAGAATAGTATAGCTTTTACATGATAATGCTTTCAGACAATACGCTTTGCTGCATTAAAACAGAGATGGAGCCGTTCTATGGGGATCAGCCCAGCCAGCAAAAATTGAATTAGTTGCACCTCAAGGAGAAACACAGTGGCTTTGTTCACAGAACACGCTTAACTAGATCAGGAAGGATCTAGTAGCTGCTTTCCCAAATGTTAAAGTTATGGGCGTTTGTTTTTGTTTTTGCTTTGTGAGTCCATTCGTATTAATTATGGATTGTGGTGAATTGAAATTTTGAAAAACCGTGAGTTCAGTAACCAGGTTAAAGTACATCACATCAACACAGCCAAACTAACCAACACTATTTTGCATAGCTTGGCTGTTCAAATCCAGCCTAGATGATTACAGGTAGTTTTCGACTTACAACAGTTCATTTAGTGACCGTTCAAAATTACAACGGCATTGAAATAAGTGACTTATGACCATTTTTCACACTTACAACCGTTGCAGCATCCCCCATGGTCACATGACCAAAATTCGGACACTAGGCAACTGGTTCATATTTATGACGGTTGCAATGTCCTGACATCAAGTGGTCACCTTTTGTGACTTTCTGACAAGCATAATCAATGGGGAAGCCAGATTCACTTAATGACCATGTTACTAACTTAACAACTGTAATGATTCACTTAACAACTGTGGCAAGAAAGCTCATAAAATAGAGCAAAACTCAATTAACAAATATTTAGTAACATACATTTTGGGCTCGATTGTGGTCATAAGTCGAGGACTACCTGTAGTTTATGGTTACTGTGTCATATAAGCCCATAGAATTTGGTTGAGTAAGCCATGGTTAAATGAGCATCTGTCTTGCACAAAATCAGCATTTGTATACCATTCTGGCTTTTTTTAGCATGCCAGAAAACATGTTAATAAGGTCTTGCTTGCTCCTTGCTAATCAACTTTAATACAAATAATGATAATAACAGAAATTAAATCCTTAAAATATGGAGCTAAATTGGATGTAAGTGTGTAAAAGCTTACTCTATGCCTGGAAAACCTTTGTTCAAGAATTTACCATCATAAAAACAATTTTATTTGCAGCGTTTCCTGCAACATGAATCATAGCTGTCAAGAACTGCTAAACCCATATAGTTATTTCAAAACAGAAAACTACTGAACTTCCAGGGACAGGTCTTAAATGAGGTACTTTCAGATACTTTCCCTTTTTATCTATCCAGATCAGACACTTGGACCATCTTGGGCAGAAAGGGATAGCAAGATTCTTCTTCTTTCAGTAACATCTTCTGTGACCAATCCAGATTACATTCTTCTGATATGAATGCCTGCCTGATTCACAAAGAAAAAATGAAGCTTGGTGTGGGTTAGATATCTGCCCACATCTCCTTTGCCACCTGTCAGGATTCTTTCCTAACTTTTATATAGGAACCTGGATCGTTGCAAACCAAGGCTACTGCCTATAGCATCGTTTTAATTTATAAGAGTGTTTCTGGGCTCCATGCTAGCCTCAGAAGCATTATTATAGAAATACAAAATAAAAAGTGGATATAATCCAGTGCTTTCCTTAGAAGTGTTCCAATCTCCCCAGGGAAAAAAAATAAATGGAAATTGGATGGCAGTGAGTAATCCCAGAGGGGTAAAGGGTATGTTGAGGAACAATCTCACCAAAATACCTCTTGCTAAGCAAAATGGCTACGGCCCTCACCCTGCCTGACAGCCATTTTATGAAATCACCCAAAATTCTCTCAAAATTCTTAATGTGGGCCATTATCCCCTAAGTGGTTACCTTCTGTTGTCCTCATTCCTACCTTTGGAACACTCAAAAAATATTTTTGCCTTTTAGCAAAAAGACACAATCTGGTAACAATGACCTATCGATCAACTATGACAAAATTCAAAGAGATAGTTAAGAGAGAATGAATATTTATTATATAGTACAACCCTGGTAAATTTTTGTGGCTAAGCGTTATGGGATGGTTATCTTGTAATTTATTCTGCAGAGAGATATAAAATCTGGGCCGAATAAAGCAGGGTTAATTATAGGAAGGAGTATTGCATGAAAGTTGTGCAAAGAGTTCCATTAGAATTCTTCCTTAAGCTGGGGAATCCCAAAGGTGCTATTTTTCAAAAGGCAACTGGACTTTTTTGTTTTTCCTTGAAGGCGTTTTGCTTCACATTCAAGAAGCTTCTTCAGTTCTGAATGAATGGTGGAGAACAATTTATACTCCTTGCAGTGATTTGGTCATTAGCACTCTCTCTGAGAATTGTTGTAGCCACTTAGAGGTTTATCTGTGCCCTCAGGGTCCCCTGAATAGTGCAAATGGATGTGGAACCTTCTTGGAACTGCTGAAAGAATTGTGTTGTAAACAGGGGATAGGTGGAGTTGTGTCCCTCCCCCTTTGTTGAGAGAAGGCTGTTCAATTTTAACACAAATGGCCTCTTTGACCCTTCTTTCAAACCTGTGGTCCTTTCTGTCCAGAATGTGGACTTAGCTGTCTTCAAAAGAGTAGCCTTTGTCTTTCAAATGCAGATGGACTGCTGAATTTTGTCCTAATGAGACAAGAGCACCTTTGGAACAATCATGACCTGGATGATTGAGAATCTCCATAGACATTAAGCTGGGGATATTTATCTAGGAAAAGAGAGGGCTTGGGGATTTTGGTTTACACATATTCAGTAGAAGAAGCTTTTAAAGATTGCTTATGTCAGATTACACAAAAGCTTGTAGGAAGTGCTGAATGAAGTAATTTGTTTATTTGCTTGATTAATAGGTTTGGAAACCAACCAACTCCAGAAGGATTCTGGGTGTTATACACTTGTCTAAATAAATTACATAACAATCAACCACCCAGTGTTTCATAAATACTTTATCCCAAGGCCTGGGAAAACAGGAATTGACAGCAAGATCAACCTCCTCCTCCTCCTCCTCCTCCTCCTCCTCCTCCTCCTCCTCCTCCTCCTCCTCCTCCTCCTCCTCCTCTGCCCCGAGCTACAAATATTCTCATCAGCATTGATGATAGTTACCTAGTTGGGTAATGAAATATCTGCAAGAAAACAACCAAGTTCAGAGAGCTCCAAGGATCCCACAATCTTCCTCCTCCTCCTCCTCCTCCTCCACCACCACCACCACCTCCACCTCCTCTTCCTCCTCCTCCTCCTCCACCTCCACCTCCTCCAATCTCTGGGGAATTTTCTTTCCAGAAAACAGACACTGTGTGCATAAGAAATAGTTTTTAGGATGCCTTTCAATTCAAATATTAGCCTATAGCAGCATTTCTCAATTTTGGCAATTTGAAGATTTGTGGACTTCAAGTCCCAGAATTCCTCAGCCAGTCTTTGCTGACTGGGGAATTCTGGGAGTTGAAGTCCACAAATCTTCAAATTGCCAAGGTTGACAAACACTGGCCTACAGCTTTGATTAATTCTTGGTAGTCGTCTGTCCAAGGATCTGATTCAAACAGGTTTCCTTTTTATAATATATATCTTTAAATTTATTTATAATAGTTCCTCTTATATAACTTTCCCCAAAATTAAAAAGTCCCAGATGTAATTTCCTTGCTACCTGATCACTCTGGGTGTCTTTTTATCTTTTTCATTATCTCCAAACGTCCAGTGTAAAATGTGCTGAAAAGAACTGTACACAGCATTCTCAGTATGATACAATAGATTTTTATGTAAAGCTGTGACAGTGCAAGTTTGTATTTCACAAAAGATATTTTTTTCAACCTTTTCATTGAGTGTCCACGACCCTTCCTTTAGCTAGTCCTCTAACCTCAACATGTGCATAAAGTTTTGATGGCTTTTATAAACTGTTCTATTCCAGTTTTTTTTACTGCATCTGCCATTTTATTGCCCATCTCTAATTTAGAGAAATCCCTTTATTGTGGCTTTCATGTCCATTTTCATCTGACCCACCTAAAGTTATTCCGTCTGGATTCAGCCTATATTAAAATTCATTCCACTAAACAATTCCTGCAGTGCTACACCATTTAACACTGCTTAATCAGGAATTAAATTACTGTGAAATCTTGAACAGTGATTCTCTTTGTACATACTGAAGAACATTTTGCATTAAAGCTAAGTAGAAACAGAATGAGAACAAATTATTTCAATCTGGTCATTCTTAGAATGTAATTTGGTTAAACCACCACTTTCAGATTTCCCTTTTGATCAGTAAAGAAATCTTTGCTGACCTAAAGTGATTTGAATTAAGCCATGAATTAGAAAGAGTGATTTAGAAAATCTATACCATTTACTTTACTGTTTTATTAGGGCAGTTTTTTTCTCATTGCAATAGCTGCACTTTTAGATTGAATTTGGCTCTTTTTTTATTCCAGAGGTTGCTAAAGGTGATTTGGAAAAGTACCTGGAAAAGTATGACCAGGACAGATTGTGGACACAGTGTCTGCTTGTCAAGAATTTATATGGTACCTCCATGTAGCTAGCAAGAGTTAAGCCTGACTTGGGGACTTGACTTTTACTTTACAATCTGTGCTACTGAAATGATAATATGCCGGCATTAAAACAGTTTCATTGGGATAGAGAATCTGTAGAGCTTTGATTTCTTTTTAAATAAGTAATAAATAAATTATAGTTAGAGGAAGGCACAGAATTATAATTCTGAATAACTGTTTTTTGTAAACAAGACTTGGGTGTTGATTCAGTCTTTTTCATTGGTGCTTGGGCTCAAGCTCCCCGTTTCCCACTTCCTAATTCAGGCACAGAATAAAGGTCTCTGAAGATCAAAAGCCGACATACCTCCATCAAAGAAGTTGAACTTAATGAATCCATCACCTTCACTCTTTCTGAGCTTCAGATGTTTCTCTATTAGAATCTGTACTATCTGGGGTAATTTTTATCGCCCTTTTGAGTATTACATTATAGAGTGACGAATTCTTTCTCTGGTACTATTAGAAACAAAAAGTACTTAATATTCTGCACTATTGAAAGTTCTCTGTGGGTATTAAGCCTACCTCACCTAAAGACACATAATAGCAGGAAGAAAAATGAGGTTAATGTAACATCTTGAGAACATTACACTGAAATATTCTACAGTTATGACTGAACATATATTCCCTCTTATTACAGATAATTGTCACAGGAGACTGTCACACACAATACCAAGCCAGGATATTTAGCATGGTTTGTTGAATAATCCCCACTGATTTCTTACAGAGAACACCACACTGTAATAAATGGGTTCGTGTATCATACCAAGTAAATAAATGAATCTATGAATGCTATATGAATTAATTAAACAAATAAGGCTCCTCTTTCAAGAAACGGCTATTTTCTCTTTAACGAAAAAAAAGAGAAATGAAAAAAGCTTAATAGCAGGGAAATTTTAAAGATAAACTGTGACTTCCCTGAAAAACTCTATTTTTCACCTCTCTGTGGTCCTTTCAGTCTTTTTCCAAGAACAGTTCAATTTTTCTGCATGGTCATTCATTTCTTTTCAACTCATTTTAAAAGATGTCAAAGAAGAAGAATGCAAATATATGCATATTCAGAAGAATTTGCATATATCAGTTCATTAACTTCCACAAAACATGAAGCAAAGCATAAAGATTAAAATGTATATATACTCAGGAGAATATGCAGCATCAGTGATGGTGCTAACTGCGAAGACTAGGAATTGCGTATCTGACTTCCAAACCTATACTTTTAACAAGACCCAACTATGGTATGTGTCATTTATATGGGGAAAAATATCTCCCTCTGAAAAATATTAAATTTCCTTGACTATTGGCACACTGTAATTTCTAAGAAGAAAATGTTTTGTGCTAGAACCAAAGGATTATGCCCAGGGGATATTTAGGTTCGTGTTTCTTCAAAACCACTTCTGCATGCCATACAATAAACCACATTTGCAACATAGAGAGTTGAAAAGATCTACTTTTTAAAGAAAGAAGAAAATAACATGGCACACTTGAACATTTCTCTAATATGACACAACTGACTTGGGTTCTTAAAAAATTGTCTTGAGAAAATTTTAATCTAGCTTTATGGCATA
Source organism: Bothrops alternatus (assembly GCA_034064705.1). NCBI lineage: Eukaryota > Metazoa > Chordata > Lepidosauria > Squamata > Viperidae > Bothrops > Bothrops alternatus. The sequence continues at coordinate 23,819,007 of JARGCV010000081.1, forward strand.
CAGCTACTCATACTTTTGTACAGGTAACAAAGGAAGGTAATAAATACAGCAAAAATAAATGGCTCAAAAATCTTGAAACTTGTTGAAAAGATGTCAACTATTGCAAATAGTGACATTTTTACTGAAAATGTATAGCTCTTTCTGAGAGCTCCATGTGGGAATAGAAAAACAGTAGGCAAAGAATGAGTTAAACACTCTTTTTTCCAAGAATGTTAATCCCATTCTGAAAATATTCTGCCTCCCCAGAATTTTTAAGGGCCAGAGCAAAGTTATAGGTACCGCTGCAAATATTGGCTTTCACTGAATGATTGATTAAATTCCATCAATTCAATTCCTAGCAACCACTTGTATAGATTAATTCCAAATACTATTTCCTAATAAATTTCCTAATAAACTTTGGCAAGGATCCATAGAACATAGAATAATTGCATTGGAAGGAACCTTGGAAGTGTTCTAGTCCAGGCAGGAGACCCTATACCATTAGCTGGCCATTTTCTTCTTAAAAATCTCCAGTGATGGAGCATCCACAAGTTCCAGAGGTAAGCCATTCCACTGATTAATTTTCTCAGTGTCAGGAAATTTCTTCTTAGTTCTAGATTTGATCTTTTAGTGATCTGCCACCTGTTACTTGTCTTGACTTCAGGTGTTTGGAGAATAGGTTGACCCCTCTATTCTATAACAACCCTTAAAGTACTGGAAGGCTGCTGTCCTAGTATCACCCCAGCCTTTCTCTTTGTTAGACTAGACATACCTACTTCCATCAATCATTTATCATATGGTTTAGCCTCCTTCTCTACTAAGGTCTCAATATCTTTTTTGTATTGTGGTGATCAGAACTGGATTCATCACATTCCAAGTTAGTCATTACTATTTTGGTTTCCTGGATCATGGACTGCATTTCCTACGTGAAGGACTCTTGGCAAGGGATGGGCTCCACCTCACGAAACAGGCAAAAATGTACTTGGAAAAAGACTGGCCCAATTCATCAGGAGGGCTTTAAACTAAAACTGAAGGGGAAGGGTGACCAATCTCTAGGATCTCTAGAACCCAAACCCCATCATAAATCCCAAGAAAACAAATCAAACAATGAGGTAGGCAGTGATGAGTAAAAAGAAAAACTCAAACAACAATCAGGAGATGCAGGAAACATACCCATGGACAGGCATAAAAGTCTTTAATGCTTATATACAAATTCTCAAAGCTTGCGGAATGAACAGGGCAAACTAGAAGCAATAGTACATGAGGGAGGATATGACATAGTTGGCATAACAGAAACCCATGAATGGAATGGACTGATGGATGGATACAAATTGTTCAAAAGAAACAGGTCTACAAAAAGAGGAGTGGGAGTTGCACTAAATATAAGAGAACACTACATATCTACAGAAATGCACATGATCAAAGATAAAATCTCTCCAGAATATATATGGGTCAATATAAAAGAGAAAAAAGAGGACATTGCAATAGATGTATATTACAGGCCATCCAACCAATCAGAAGAAAACAAACTCTGCAGTGAGCGGGAGATCAAACAGATTCCTAACCAACCCAGCTGACAACTTTGTCACCCAAAAGGTGGAGGAGGGAACTAGACATAAAGCTATACTGGACTTAGTACTTACAAATGGAGAAGAAGTGATAGAGGGAATTGAAATTGCCGGAGCCTTGGGTGAAAGTGACCACATCATACAGGAATTTAATATAATGCAAATACAAGCAATAGAAAACAATCCAACCAGTGTCTTAAACTTCAAAAGAGCTGACTTTAATAAACTCAGAGAGAACCTAGGAATGATCCCATGGATGAAAATCCTAAAGGGGAAATCAATCCAAGAAGCATGGGAAACCCTGAAAAATGTGTTCGTAAAAGCCCAGACCATCACAATACTACTGAGAAAGAAAAACAAGAAATTCAAGAAGAAACCAGCATGGAACTTGGAGTATGAGGGGTAATTTAGGCCATTCCAAACAGATGGCTAATCATTTTATTTCTGTTTCTTAGTGAAGAATTCTACATTCTTCTCTTTTACATTTAATTCTATTATTTTCATTTCATTAATGTATCAATAACATTTTAAATGTTATTGCTGATTTCTACGGAATTAACCAAACCACATAATATTGGGTCTGATGCAAAACATTCCTTCTACCCATTCATCCAAATAATAAAAAAAATTGAAGGCCATAGAGCCAAAGAATGATTATACAATCTATCTGATATTTCCTTGTAATCTGATTAGCAACCATAAAAATAAAAATATTGATTTTATTCATTCTCCCACTTATTTTAATCCAAATTTCTCTTCTGCATCATAAAGTTTATTCTTGTAGATTTCTGAGCAGGTGTTTTAACACAGAGTCCAGTTCCTCACCCTTTTCTATTGCTTCTTTATGTTTTGAAACAAAAAGGTATGTTTCATTCTATATTTCAGTCATGGAGCTTATCACACTATGTCAGTCCTATATCAAGGCATTTGCATTTGCCTTCCAGTGTTAAAGAGAACAAGTTCATCTAGTTTATTTTCCAATTCTTAGTATTAATGTCCAGAAAACAAAAGACAAGAATATGTGATCTCTGATTTTTTAGTAACTGATTTATGATACCTCATACACTTCTATGTCCTTCTATAGCGCACAAGCCTTCATTTCCTTGCCAACTTCTTAGTTACCGCCTTGGCCTTTTCTACAATGCCAAATTTACATTTTCAGAGCTATATCATAGTGTTGTATCAGCCCTAATACTGATGATGTTACCTAGTTTGGGTAATGAAACGTCTGCAAGAAAACAAGCAAGGTCAGGGAGCATCAAGGACCCCTCAAAGTGTTGTATTTACAATTTGCAAAATATACTGGAAACAGAAGCAATTTCTCACTTGACATAAAAATTGATGTTTTAAAGCTTACTATGCAAACATAAAGGAAACTTTATCATGTTGTAGAACAGGGGTGTCAAACTGCTGGCCGGATGCATCATCCGGAAGCCGCGCCCACCCCATTGCTGGCAATGGCAAAACCATCCCGATACGTTGTGCGACATTACATGACGTCATGAGTTTGACATGTCTGTTGTAGAAGGAGCAACTAGGGAGGCAGCAACTCAAAACTATTTTATATGCCCTGTTCAATTTCAGGATTTAGAAAGAGCTTCATTCTCATGAATGAAGGCAAATAATTTGTCCAAGAATAATGTTGCAGGATCCAATCTGGATAAAAAAAAATAGCAAGCTTTTTTTTAATGTGCATGTGTATACCTATGAATATAATACTGCTGATGGATATAGCAGAATGAAGCTCTAATCTGGATTGGTTATTAGGACCAAAGATTTTGTCTTCCAAGTTTTTGGATTCATGCTGGAGTTCATCCTCAGGGAACTTTTTTCTAGCAGAGTGTATGCTTTGAGCTATGTCAGTCAACAGAAATGCTGATTTACCACCAGCTTATCAAGTACTTAGGAGGCCATGGCTTGGCAGCACAAGGAAATACCGGTAACAGCTAAGGACTTAATAGCTGACTATCAACACAGCAATCAACAACTAAAAAGCCACACACAACCAGGCAGCATATAAATACAACACACAGAATAGCCCAAAGCACACATTCTGCTAGAGGGAAGGGTAAACCTCTGGTCCCAGTGACGGACCCAGATTAGAGCTTCATTCTGCTATATCCATTAGCAGTATCCTACTCATAGGTATAACACACCTAATGCACTTATGGAAAAAGCTTGCTACTGTGCACAACCATTGCAAATTTGTGTTCTCCTTCTTTTCTCTGAGATTAATGAGAAATGCTGGCAGTGATTCATCAGAGCTTAATGTGGTTCTTGAAAATAGCCAGTATTCAGTATTCTCAAACTTTGGATACTGAGACAAGGAAATAAAACTCAGCAGTACTGTGGATTAAAAAAAATCAGATAAGAGGGGAAATATGCTTCCGACCATGGTTTCAAAACATCTTCCCCAAATGCAATGTTATATTTATCATAGGGCCTTATCTACAAGTGCCCACTACTTCATGTAATTCACTGGCATTCTCTCTTTTCTGATAAAGTGTGGAACCCTGAAACTATTCATTCATCTAGCTCACAATCACCTATTCTTTACTGGAGATGCTTGTCTGAGATCTCTCTCTCTCTCTCTCTCTCTCTCTCTCTCTCTCTCTCTCTCTCTCTCTCTCTCTCTCTCTCTCTCTCTCTCTCTCTCTCTCTCTCTCTCTCCTTGCTATCTTATTGTTTTAACTATATACAAGTCAGGATTTAACACTGAGATATGCAGCATGGAAAATATGCACTCTTGATCCGGAGCTACAATCCCTCTCTGAGATGAATCAATTTTCTGAAAGTCCTATGAGATAGCAGTGCCACTCTTTCCCCCCACTAAATGACTCAAAGAGTTTGATGATTCCAGCTTTTGCAAAACCTGAATAAAATTAAAAGCAAGGTCAAATCCTCTGCATTTCCTGTAGCAGGCAATTGCCTGACTGAATATCTATAGATCAGAAAGCTGCAAGAATTCAGTTGTTTATCACTTGATAATGCACTGGATCAAGAGTGAAGAGCAAAACCTGGGAAAAAAAATGCCATTAAAAACCCTTATTCATTAATGTAATTTCTGATTATATGCCAGCAAGATAATTGTAGCAGAAGTCAAACTCTTTTTTATACCTAGATTCTTTTTTTAAAATGTCATATAATTATACTCTAACAGCAAATTACTTGATGTACTATTCTAGATATGATTCTGTTGATAAAAAGATACTAACATCACTAAAGCCATGTATACTCATAAATACATGTGTGTGCTTGAAAATGTATTTCTCTATATTCTTTCTACTAAAATTCTTTCAAATAAACTATATTTTATACTCCAGAAATAAACTTACAGTGTGTCTGTGCATGGCTTTCCTGCATTAAATCTGTGGTTTTTTGTGTTGCTGCATACAAATACATGTATCCTTAACTCCATAATATTTTATCTTATTTAAAGATGAACTTCATTTAAACATCTGTAGCGCAATATAGCCAAATAGATGGAGGCATCTGAAAAAGCTAAGAAAAGTTGGACTTGGTTAATACAAGACTAGCAGATTCCAAGAAATTCTTGGGTTATTTTTACCCAGAACACTACGTGGGGGTCAGAGGTCAGCAGTATGCTGATAGTATATTACTATCACAGGCCACACCAGAGACACCATGAAAGTCTGAACTATTATTTTGTAGATGTTAGAGCCTGAAAAAGATGAAACAAGGTCAGATTAAATCCTACTGAAACAGAGTTATTCTTTGTAACTAAGGGCTCAAGGCAATCCATTAACACTGGCCATTGTAGTTAATTGTGGATGGGGTCATCCAGGAGTTTGCTCATGCCCTAGGGCAGTTACTCTGGCCAGGGAAGCTTAAAACTGGACCAAACATCATGGCAATAACTTTTCCCTTAATTATCACATGGTTAGAGTACGACAATGTACTGACATGCGGACCAATTAGTTGCAACTAGTCCAAAATGGCAGGTTGCTGCATTGGTTAGCAGTATGTTTTGAGACCAGGTCAAAATAGCAATAACATTTAGGTTTATATGCCACCCAATGGTGCTTTACAGCACTGTCTGGGCACTTTACAGTGTCAGCATATTGCCCTCCAAAATCTAAATCTTCATCGGAAGGATGGAAGGCTGAATCAACTTTGAGCCCATCAGGATCAAACTCCAGACTGTGAGCAGAATTTGCCCGTAATACTGCATTCTAACCACTGCATCACCAAGAGCCTTTCTCATCAAGAAAATCTCACATGGCACAACACTGGAATACATCAGACACTGCCTTGGCAAAATGGAATTGCTCATATTGTCTGATCATATCACAAGGACCTGTTGAAGTTCCTCCTGTATGAAATACACATACTTCAGGTGAACTGCCTAGCCTTTTCCATCATAGCATCTATGCATTGGCTACACAGGTTTTTGAACAATTAGCTCCAGCCCCCTCCCTTCTTCATATTTCAAGCCAGGTGTCTTGGACTGATTGCATGCTTGGGGCATGCACGCACTTCTCATTGTTATCTTTTGCATGTTCGATCTGATTCATGCCTTGTTGTTCACTGCTAAAACATTTGATTGGGATAGTTTATAAATAAAAAATGCACATAGCACATATACAGGTCATTACATGTCTTGCTCTACAGGATTTTTATCTTTAGTCTGAAACTGCTATGAATATCACTTAAACATTCCCAACAGTTGGCCAAAAAGAGTCCTATTTAGGTATTCAAATTCTGCATGCCATAATAAATTATTTGAGAATTACTGGGGAGAGCTCCAGTCCCTTGAACGTGAGCTCATCTCTGTTCCTCTCCTCTTTCTCATATTCTACAGTGAATAGATGCAGAGTAGAAACAAAACCATCCAGCTTCTTAATATTGTATGCAGAAATAACTTATTAAACAGGCTCCACAGCAGGTGTTAACAATCAAATTCATGGAGGAGGCAGTATTGCAAAGCATCTGTTTAGCACAATTATAGGTAATTGTTCTGAACATACAACTAGGGCAGGGGTGTCAAACTCAATTTCATTGAGGGCCGCATCAGCATTGCGGTTGCCCTCAGGGGGACAGGGTGTATGGCCAGGGTGGGTGTGGCCTACTGGGTGGGCATGGCCAGCTCTACATCGTTCGCATCAAGGGTGCCTGTGGGGGCCTGGACAGGAGTGGGACAGATCTGAGGGTCTCTGGCAGAAGGGGGTGGGACCAGGACAAGCGCCAAGGCATGGTGCATTTCTTCATTCCTCACAAAGGGTGACACCTCCCCAGCATGCACCCAAGGGGTGGGGCCGACGCGGCAAGGGCTGGTTCCTCGCTGTTTCTAGATGGCCTTGTGGAGCTAAGATTGAATGCATTTCAGCATAGATGCCCGCCACAAAATTGTACATTGGCTCCCGGCTGGCCAGGGCCAAGGCAGCAGGGGCCGTTCTCTCACTGTTTCCAGGATGGCTTCACGGGCCACACGAAACCACTTTGTGAGCTGCATCCAGCCCCCAGGCCTTGTGTCTGAACTAGGGTTTCTTTAATACTTTTCATTCTTGTTATTTTGTCCCACTTAAAAAACTACAATAGACACATAGACTTAATATCATCCTTAATATCTGCTAGGAAAGAATTTTGTCTGCATGAACCCCATCCAGAAAAGGTAATATTTACATAATAAAAGAAAATACAGGAGATCTGATTGGTGAATGTTCACAATTGTTAACATTCAGAGTTATGAATGTTTCTTTGCAATATAAAAATTACCTGAGCCAACCTCCACTAATACCATGGTTTCAGTGCTAAGTGAGCTTTATTCTGTGTAATTTAATTTATTTTGAAAAAGGAGCCAATTAATATTAAGAAATATCATGGCAGGATTTTTTTTTCCTGCCATGATATTTATTAAGAAGCAAAAACACACCAAGTGCACTTTGCAGTGTGTGCGTCTCTCCATGTATGTATGCACATATCACATAGGCAAATCACAAAAGGCTAATGCATAAAACCAGCTTGCATCTTCAGGACTTTGCCCTTATTATGAATCTCAGCACAGGCCTGGAGAGTCAGTATTAGGTCCTTTAAAAAGCATCAGAATAAAACTGCTGTTTGTGACCACTGGAAAAAAGCACTGCCAACAGTTCTTTGCTGCAGTAGAATGGGAATAAAGCAATAAACAAGGCTAATCTAATTTAATTAATCAACATTGATTCACAAATGCTGATTTGACTTTTTACTCAATTATGTGACAGTAAAGGATCCATGGAGGACCTGGCAAGTATTATTTATGAGGAATTAAGACCACAAATTTGACTAACTGAACTCAACTTGAAGAAGTCTTCATTTTTATTTAATCATTCTAAATATTAAGGACAGCAGGTCCAGATACTATATATAAACAACCAACACACTTCATTCTCCTATGCACTAGTATTACCTAGTTTGCTAGCAAAATGCCTGCAGAAAAATAACAAGCTTAGAGTACATCGTGAATGCAGCAACAACTTCATATACTTGTCAATTATTAGAATATATGGAGTGTTCAACATATGAGAATTCACATTGCATCTTCCCCACTGCTACTCTAAGGATATCAACTTCTGCAGATATTCATTTGTTCCTCTGAATGTCTGTAGGAAAGCTCCTTTTGTGGGTACAGTTGTATGTCTATGAACAGGTTTATGACAATGGCCAACTCACCATAGACAACTCATGTGGGACAACTCACCATGGGATAAGAGTTACACTAATATCAAAGAAATGGTGGAATAGAACATTAAAGAAAGGATGAAAAAGTAGGGACAGAATGAAACGTCAATGACAAAAAATAAAATATTTTTTTATTTATTTTAAATTATTAAATTGAATTATTAAATTGTCCCGCAGCAAATTGTCCCATTGTGATTTGGCCATGGCAAGTTGTCCTGCAGTGGGTTGGCCATGGTGAGTTGGCTAGTGAGTTGGGTGTGGTGAGTTATCTCATTCTGCAGTTGTATATCCATAAGACTTATCCTTATGGCTGTTGTCAAGCCCTCCCGGGCTCGACATTCATGAGGGGGAAGGTGGCAGACCAGCATGGTGGAGGAAGAGTAAGCACTGGGTCCAAGCAGCTCACCGTCATAACTCTGGCAGGGCGTTCAGGCCGCCAAACAGCTGACGGGAGGTTCCGTATGGCTCGGGAAGCCGCGCCTATGCAAAAGGAGGCTCCTGGAAGCAGCACCTGCGCAGGAGGCTGTGGGAAGCCGCGCATGCGCAGGAGTTGGAGCTGCCAAACAGCTGATGGGTGGTGGCCCACCGAACAGCTGACAGCCAGGGGAACCAGAGCGTGTTTGGAAGGACGGGCTGAAATGGCTGTTTTTTTTTTATTGCTGCCGGGTGCTAGTTGGGTGATAGGAGGGTGGGGTGTAGGATAACTGCTGGGTGGGGTTGTGGTTTGTTGGGCGGGAGTGCAATTGCTAATTAATTGGGTGGAAGGTGGGGTAGCATCAGCTCAATTGTATTTAAGCAGCGCTGGGAGGTGGTTGCTCCCAGCGTGAACTTTGTATGGCAAAGAGCCTTGTTGCTGTAGGTCTCTGCTGAGTCAACATTTACCTTAAAGTAAACTGATGCTGCCTGAGTCGTCTTTCTTTACTCAAAATCCCGGTAGGATTGTTGACAGCTGTTGCATGACTGATAGTGTCAGAAGAGAGACTGAACTATAATGACCTTTAAGCAGTGGTGGGATTCAAATATGTGAACAATTAATTCTCTGGAGGCTCTTCTGAAAATCTGTTCTGGACCTGGGCAACAAAAAATTAGTTACTGATTCTGCTAAAGTGGTGCGAACTGGCTGAATCCCACCACTGCCTTTAAGTGAGCCCTCTAATTACTAAATGTTTGAAGAAAGCTCACATAATCTCCTTCTCTACAGATATGCACATATGTGAAGGCATAAGATGGCAGGAAGGATAACCAAATAGAGCCTCAAAATTCAAAACTGCTGGGTTTCTTTTTTCCTAAATACTTGTTGGAGAATGAGATGGAAGAATTACAGAAGTACCATTGCTCCCATATTCAGTTCGCTTCATTTCCAGCAGGATCAGACTTGCAGAAAGGTGATGCTGAAGCAGATGAGTCATTTGCAATATCCACTGGGGCTCTTACATTTTCTGATAGAGATTTGTCACACTTACCCTTTAATGCTAATCTTGGTATTTGGCCATAGGAGTGAAAATCTTGGAAAGTTGCCATGTCTTTAATTTTGAGAACTGCCTTCAGGTTTCGTTGGATATGTCCGAGCTCTCTGCTAATTCTGCTTTTCATTTTTCACAGTACCATATTGGTATTAGAATAATAGCCCATATGGCAATTATTTATGAACAATTCAAGCATACTTTATGTAGACTCTTACATGTCTTGCAATAACGTTCAATAATGAATCTTCAAGCTTGATGTCTACTTTTGTACCAATCAATGTGGCTCACGGCAAATTGACAAAGTTTACATACACTATTTTGTTCAAATTTCTCTTTTTATGGCAAAGAATAAATATCTTTTTGTTACTGCTGTATTCCCTTAGGTACCAAACTGACATCTTCCTCTAATAAAACTTTTACTCAGTAGCTTTTGTGTTCAGAAATAAAACACTAAGCCATTATTTACAGTAGATAGTGTGGAAATAAATATTCTTTACCTAACCTTTTGAAACTACAGCAAGCAATTTTTATTTGAGCGCATTATAATTACAGGAATAATGGATGTGGGAACATATCATAATATCTATTTCACTAAACTCACATTCATTTTTATATTATGTTTGGAGAGTGGTGAAAATACTTAAAAAGCAGACCTACACATTTTTTTTTCTATTTCCCTTTCATTGCTTTAATTGGAAAGTAAGGGGAATTTCTGAATAGCTAATTGCTTAGCAATTAAATAAAATTCAGATTGGCTTGCACATCCTTCAGTATTTTTTATTTGTCATGGGAAGCACATGCCATTCTTCTCTCCAATTCAGTTACATCTTTAGTAAACATAGTAATATTCTCTCATATCAACAACATCAAATTGGTGCAAGCTTCCAGCATGAGTTTATTTTTCTCACAGTTGTTTGTGGTTTAGAGAGTTTACCTCATAGACATTCAGGCTAAGGGAATGCATTGCCAATCAGTTTTATAGCAGTAAGAGTTAGCCCATAGCCCACAATTACTCCTCTTAACTCATGATTATTGCACTGAGCAAATGGAAATTTTAGAAGATATGGTTCGATTCATTTGGAGGGTATTGGTTGGAAAAAGTTGCTTTAGGCTAAAATTCAAAATCATGCTACACAGAGAGTAATGGTTGGTTAGAAAAAGTTTAGTCTGAATATTATCTGTCTTTCAACGTGTGGATGATTTCATTATTGCAGTAACTTCAGTCTGCATCATTTAATTCCAATAAATGGTGGAAGTATTGTTCATGTTAATATTGGAATAACTGGTACTCTGTTCACAGCAGCATGATTCTGAAGTATACACATACATTATGCATCTTAGAGAAAGCTTTATTGTGGTGGTTATCTAGAACAAAACATTTTTACTACCTATTTTGGTGAGCAATATCTCAAGTCCTCTTGGATGGAAGAGACTAATATTTTCCATTCCAAGAGAAGAAGAAAGGGCTTTAAAATAATCTGTAGAGAAGGGGCGTTGTCTTACCTGAATGCCTTTTCTCAGCATGGTGGTGTAGAATCCACTGATTGGGTTATTTCAGCCTTCCTGCTCAGAGAGACTAAGTCAGAGCTTTAGTCACGCCTCCCTTTGGGTGTGTCTTCCCAATTTTGACGAGGCGAAGGATCCTGACAAAGTCTGACGCAATGACTCCAAAATACAAAAAAAATTACAATACGCAAGCCTAGACACCTATCCAAGGGAGGGTGTGGATTCTACACCACCATGCTGAGAAAAGGCATTCAGGTAAGACAACGCCCCTTTTCCAGCATGGTGGATGTAGAATCCACTGATTGGGATATACCAAAGCCCCCCATGTCCCTAAGGGAGGGAAGGTCTAGGCTGGTGTCTCCCTAGAGGAAACAACCTGTTGAAGAACCCGTCTGCCAAATGCGGCGTCCGCCGCAGCAAACCTATTGATCTTATAGTGTGTAATGAAAGATGATGGGGATGACCAAGATGCCGCCCTGCAAATCTCCTCCACAGAAGCCTGGGTAGATAGGGCCACAGAGGTCGCTACGCTGCGTGTGGAGTGAGCTGTGATACGAGCCGGGACCGGAAGTGACTGGAATGCGTAGGCCCTAGCAATGCAAGCCCTGATCCACCTGCCAATGGTGGAGGAAGAGACCTTCCTGCCCATGGCAGAGGGCTGAAAGGAGACAAACATGGCCTCCGACTTGCGAAAGGCCGAAGTACGCTTGATGTAAAGACGCAGAGCCCTGAGTACATCTAGCTTATGCCACTGATGTTCTAGATGGTGAGAGGGATTTGGACAGAAACTTGGCAAAACTAAATCCAATGACCTATGAAAACCGGTGTTCACCTTGGGAATAAAGGAGGGGTCTAATCTAAGGACCACTGTGTCCTCATGGAAGGTACAGAGATCATCTCTGACTGAGAGGGCGGCCAATTCCGAAATCCTTCTGGCCGAAGTGATTGCAACTAAAAATGCAACCTTCAAGGAGAGAAAATGCAGAGAGCAAGACTGGAGAGGCTCGAAAGGAGCGGTGGTTAAGGCCGGCAACACAGTAGGTAAATCCCAAGATGGGTATCTATGTACTGTGGGAGGACCAGAATTGGCCACCCCTTTAAGGAAAGCAGAGATAGCTGGGTGGTGTGAAAGCGGACCCAGATTATCACAGGTGAGGACCGTGGACAAGGCCGCAACCTGCCTACGGATGGTGTTAGTGGACAAGCCCTTGGAAATGCCCTCCAGCAAATAATCTAAAATATTAGGGACTGTAACTGAAAGAGGATCCAATTTGTGTGAGATGCACCACTGGCAGAAATTTCTCCACGTGGCGTCATAGATCCGGTTCGTCGAGGGGCGTCTAGAGGCCTGGATCATAGAGATCACCCCCGAGGAATAGGCCTGCTTAGCTAGATTCTCCCGCTCAAGTGCCAAGTGGCTAATTGAAGCCACTGAGAGTCTGGATGCTAGAGCTCCCCCTGGTTGAGAGCTACTCGGTCCGGAGGGAACCTCCACGGAGGAGACAGGGACAGATCCACTAGGTCTGCAAACCATGGGCATCAAGGCCAATATGGAGCAACCAATATTACTTCCGCCTGCTCCAATATCAGCCTGCAAATGGTAGCCTGTAACAGTGGAAGGGGAGGGAAGGCGTAAAGCAGACCCTCCGGCCACTTGCACCGAAGGGCATCTGTCCCCTCAGCCCCCCTTGTTGGATATCTTGTGAAGAATCTTGGGAGCTAGGTGTTGGATGGGGAGACAAACAGATCCAGGCAAGGCCTGCCGAACCTGCTCGCGATCATCTCGAACAGGCTCTGGTCGATACGCCACTCCGAGTGGTCCACAGTCACCCTACTGAGGGAGTCGGCCTGACAGTTTGCCTCCCCCAAAATGTGTTCTGCTCTGATTGAGCCCAAGTTGGACTCTGCCCATAAACCTAGTTCCATGGCCTCCTGAAGGAGAGCCCAGGAATGTGTCCCTCCCTGTTTGTTGACGTGAGCCTTGGCTGCCACATTGTCTGTCAAAATCAACACGTGTTTTCCTGACACTAGGGAGGAGAAGTGAAGGAGAGCCAAATGAATCACCCTGAGTTCCAGCCAGTTTATGTTTTGTTTGAGGTCTGCCCTGGACCATCGCCCCTGGGCCAATTGGTTCTGGAGGTGGGCCCCCCAACCGAACAGACTGGCATCTGTGGTCAGGACGAGGGGCTCCTTGAAGATGGTCCCCTTGGACATGGCTGCGGAAGTCCACCACTGGAGGGATGAGAGTATGTGAGGTGGAACCTGGACCTTCCTGGTGGAGGCGCTGAGGTTCCGCTTCTGAAAAGGGAGAAGGAACCACTGGAGGCTCCTCGAGTGCAGTCTTGCCCATGGGACTATACCCATTCAAGATACCATCTTTCCCAGGAGCTGGGACAGCTGGACCAGAGGAACCGTCCTCGCTCCCCGAATCTGGGATACTAATTTCCGGATGCTCAGCCATCGCTCCTGGGAGAGATAGACCCTGCAAAGGTCGGAGTCTATCAGGGCTCCTAGATGGAGGAGCCATTTCGTGGGGTTTGTGTGGCTTTTCCTGAAATTTACTGAAAAGCCGTGATCCTGAAGAATCTGAAAGATGGTCGACAGATCTGACTTTGCTGACTGGAGGGACCTGGACTGTACAAGGATGTCATCTAGGTAGCACTGTACACACACCAGTATCATCCAAAGGTGGGCTGCCAATACCGCTAGGACCTTCGTGAAAACCCTTGGGGCCGAAGATAGGCCAAACGGAAGAGCCCTGTATTGGTAATGCCGGTGTGCGTAACAGAAGCGCAAGAACCTGCAGTGGTCCCGGGAGATTGGGATGTGGAGGTAGGCCTCGGTAAGATCTATGGAGGAGAGAAAATCTCCCTTCCTGATACCGGCTAGTATTGACTTGAGGGTCTGCATCTTGAACCTTCTGTGTACTAGAAACCAGTTCAGACCCTTTAAGTCCAGTATCGCCCTCCATCCTCCTGATGCCTTGGGGACCACGAACAGGATGGAGTAGAAACTTGTTCCAATTTGATCCCTTGGGACTGCCTCTATGGCCCTGATCTCTAGAAGGTACTTGATGGCGGCGGTGACCAATCATGCTTTTGAGGGGTTCCATGATACTGGGCACTGTAGGAAGCGATTGTGTGGAAGTGACTGAAACTCGAGTGCCAAACCCCGTCTGATGGTGTCTCTGACCCAAGAGTCGGTGATGGTAAAACTGTTCCAGGTGCCCCCCTATCGGAAAGCCCCCTGTGGCGTCACTTGGAGCATCTGTAGGGATGGCCTCCGGAATCCCGGAAGGGGCGTTTGGCCTGTGAATGACCCCTGGCTCCGGAGTTCAGGCGGTCCTGTTGCCGATCCTGCCTCTGAGGAAAGGATCGTGAGCCTCTGGGCCAATCCCAGGACTGCCCTGCCCGAAAGGGCTGTCGCCACTCCCAAGGGCCAGAGGGATGAAAGGTCTGCCTGCAGAACTCCTGCTGTGGCCGCCTGTCAGACTTCTTGGAGGGGTGTACCAGAACCTTGCACTTGTCCTTACCCTCGACCACATGTGGATCGAGAATAGGGCCAAAGATTTTTTCTGGCGTACTTGGCTGTGGAGAGGCGCCATTTGGCCTTTAGATCCGTTCTCCACTGCTTCAACCACAGTAGTCTACAAGAGGCCACTGTGGCGGCAATGGATCTGGCCGAGCACTTGGCCGAATGGAGAGAGGCGTCAGCCATGTACTGTGAGGCTGCCACCAGTTTGACACGTGTCTGGTGTACTCTGACCTGATCAGGGGGAACCAGGATCTGAAGATCGCAAAGCCACATGATGGCCGCTCTGGCGAAGAATGAAGCAGATGTCGCGGCCTTTATGGCCAGCCCCGAGGCCTGATGAGCTCTTCTAAAAGAGAACTCAAACTTCTTGTCTTCCACCTTTAGAACCTCTGCCATGTCGCCTGTGACGGCAGAAGTAGAAAACAAAGAAATTAAGGGGGAATCAACCGTTGGAACCTCTAGTATAGAAGCGAATGAAGGAGAAACATTGTACAGTTTCTTTTCCATACTGCTTTCTCTTGGAGTGGTGGCCAGGGATGACCACTGGGTCTCAACCGCATCCCAAAAAACAAATGGGCAAGGAATTTGTTTTTGGTCCATGACCTTCACCGCAAATAAAGGATTGGACTCCTGATCTGCGGAGGTAGAAGGCTTTTCCTCCTGAACTGAAGTCAGGTTAGTAGTAGTGCAGACCTTCAGAAGAAGGGATTTAAAGAGGGATGGGTCAAAAAGACCTGAGGTAGATGCCTGTTCGGGTGTTGCCTCCTCATCCTCTGACATGGGAGTGTCAGCTATGGCCAAATCCACGGACTCCCCCTCTCCTAATTGAGAGGAAGTTTCAGAGAAATCTGAACCAGGTGCCGTGGCACGTCCCGGCAGAGAAGAGGGACTTGGAGGGGGAGGCAACTGTTGGGAAGGAACCTGCCAACTCCTGGAGGAGGACATAAACTGAACAAAGGCATGATGCATGAATGCCTGAAATTGGCTCTGAGACCACATCTCCCCTTGGTCCCTGGGGATAGCCCCAACCACCGTTGGAGCATGAACAACATTGGGGCTCTGATGTATGGAGGAAGAGGATGAGTGAGAGGGACCTGCCTGTTCGGTTGCCCCCAGAGGAGAACTAATCCAGGTGGCTTCTTGCATAGGCGCAAAAGGAGGCTCCAGGATGGAAGTATCCAGTGGGGCAGGGGGAACCGGTTCGGCCCCACTGGATAGGAGCTGCCGTGCTTTGGAGAATTCCCTCTCCAGTGCCTGGTGCCTTCTTGAGGCCTCTCGCTCGGCTGTTTTGGAAGTCTCTTTAGTAGACAAATGCTTGGTTTTGGCCTTCCCCCCTGCTTCCAATTCAATAGATCTGCGCTTTGACTGCGCAGGGGGTGTACTAGAGACTTGTGTTGCCTGGGGCAAGGAACTGTCTGCCATTGCAACTAGATAGAGCCTTTCAAGGATATCTAGAGAAGGGGGAACCCAAGGACGCAGATCAAACAGTCAGAGATGGAGCGCAACCGTTCCTCACTCTGAACAAAAAGTGCAAAGACAGAAACAGTCAGACAGGCCTGTAGGCCTGTCCGATTAGTCCTGGTGGCTAAAGGCCACTACTATCAATAACAGGCCGTCAAAGAAAAAACCCCACTCCAAAACAAGGCCGTGGGCCTGTAAGCAATATCGAGCCCACCATGTACCTTATTATTTCTCCTATTATTGTATTTATTTATAACAAACTTCCTATTTTTATTTTTATTATTATTATTATTTTTTAATTCAAAACAGTAAAAAAAACCTGAATATATAGCGATTTGTCTCCATTTAGGCCTGCCAACGCAGCTCCGGACAACCACTGGAGGTCCGGCCTTGCCAGCACAGATCGGTCTAGAGGTCAAAATGGCGTCTGCCTATAAACCTCACAAACCGCTTGAATACGACCAAACAAGTAGTCTCTCCGCTCGGACCTGTCAACACAGGTCAAGGCGACAGTTGCTCTTAAAAGAGTGGCCTAGTAGGCCCTAACGACTCTAGAAACCAAAATGGCGGCCATTACCAGGAGCTTGTAATGGCGACCGCCTGACTACCACGTGGTCAAAATGGCAGCCACGACTCCTCGTATCTCCTAAAACGAAGGAGACAGCGAAAAGAGAGGAACGAGGTAACTGTTTGGGCCAGAGCTCCCCACTTCCCCCCCATCTTGGAACTTGCGGTTTGAAGACAGGAAAGTCCGCGGTGAATCCGACGCTTGAGCCTCGTGGCGCCTGGTCCTAGGATCGTAATGCGCCGGCTATGTAAGGCAGCTCGCCGTTTCACAGAGCGCACGAAAACGGGTGAGAAATTACCCGAGGGTCTTACTTTGAGGGAGGCCCAAAGGCCTCGAAGGAGGGAGAAGAGTCCTGCCGGAGCCCAAGCTCGAGGAAGGACAAAGTCCTTATGAGATCAGCCAAAACCCAAAAACAGTGTAGAAATTTGGAAATTTTAGAATAAATTTAGAGAAAAAAACAAATTGAACTGATTAATAGAAAAACATCCTGTGGAGCCAATAAAACCTGCGTGCTGCTGTGCCTAAGACTAAGTCAAAACTGGGAAGACACACCCAAAGGGAGGCGTGACTAAAGCTCTGACTTAGTCTCTCTGAGCAGGAAGGCTGAAATAACCCAATCAGTGGATTCTACATCCACCATGCTGGAGAAATGGTGCTTAGTCCTATTGTTATTGTTCATAAAGTTGTCAAAGATCGATATCCCACCATTTAAATGCACTGAATTATTAGATAAATAGGTAAATATTGTATTTCATATTTCAAGTTTACAAAGAGTGCATTCCAATTTTTTTATGTGGAAATTGAGAATCTTAACTATTTACTCATACTTTACTGTTCTACAATTGCTACAGGCCATATAGTGTATCTGTCCCCTTTGAACTAATTGTTAACCCAGGATTGTTTGGGACATGAGACTGGTTTGTTAGTTGGTTGGTTAATGCTGTAATCTTAAATCATTTCATGTCATAATCTTCTTTATTAATCAATTATTCATAAAATAATGATGATGCTATTGTGATACTTTTGAAACAGAACCTGACTACTATTGGTTCTGACCCTCCAGATGAAGTACAGCATATAGGAGGATTAATAATAATAATAATAATAATAATAATAATAATAACAACAACAACAACAACAACAACAACAATAATAATAATAATAATAATAATAATAATAATAATAATAATAATAATAAAGTTGGAAGGGACCTTGGAGGTCATCAAGTCCAACCCCCTGCTCAGGCAGGTAACCCTATACCATTTTGGACAAATGGCTGTCCAGTCTCTTTTTAAAAACTTCCAGCGTTGGAACATTCATCACTCCTGGAGGCAGGTTGATCCACTGGTTAATTGTTCTAACTGTCAGGAAGTTTCTCCATAGTTCTAGGTTGCTTTTCTCCTTGATTAGTTTCCATCCATTGTTTCTTGTCCTGCCTTCAGGCGCCTTGGAGAAGAGCTTGACTCCCTCTTCTTTGTGGCGGCCCCTGAGATATTGGAACACTGCTATCATGTCCCCCCTCATCCTTCTCTTCATTAAACTAGACATACCCAATTCCAGCAACCGTTCCTTATATGTTTTATCCTCCAGTCCCCTAATCATCTTTGTTGCTCTTCTCTGTACTGTTTCTAGAGTCTCAACATCTTTTTCCAATAGTAAATCATAGATCCTTCAGAAACTTAGGTCTGGGCTAAAAATAATATCAACCAAAGGTTCCTGATTAATGAGTGTAAATTTTAGAAATCAAAAATAAAAAGAAGATATGTTTCCACATTGCCTTCTGGATCACATGCCCTCAAAAGGTATGGAGGAAAAAAATCCATATAGCCACAATGAAATTCAAGGGAATTTAAATGACAAGTGACAGAGTTTCTTCTTGTCTTTTTTTTTCAGACTAAAAGGTAACATTTGAGTTCAACTAAAGAAAGATCTTCAAGGGACTCTAGCTTGTTCATATAGAGGTTGAGTGTTTCTAATACATAAGGCTACACTTGAAATATTTGCAATGCTAAAACATTGTTGAGGTTTTTTTATCATTATCATGTAGTATTTTCTCTCAAATGTGTCATCAAATGTAAAAATCCTGAAGGAAAACATTATAGCTTACTTTCCATGTATGATTTTTTTTAATTCTTATGAATCTGTTAACTCCAAAAGGTTTCTATTGTATACTGTACATACACAGATTATTTATTCAGGATGGTGTAATAAGGGTAATACTTCTTCTTCTTCCCTTGGTGAAAACATAACATAATCCTGAAATAGTTATTTCTCATTACACAATGAAAGCAGTTCTCCATTGGTCATCACAAAGAATTGAGGAAAAACATAACACTGCGGTTTTGCCCTTCCCACATTTCCACTTTACCAAATAAGAAATGGCTTGCTTAGAATTAGGGATGCTTTAAGAATGCCACCTTTACTAATCCTATTTTGCTCTTTTCATACTAATGAAACTTCACATTATCCATTGGGATTTGTACTTCTTAATTATTTGCATTTTTTTAAAATAGGGTATTAAGCTTTAGGAATGAATTAGGGGCCCAATTTTTTTAAAAAACCAATAATGACATAAAATAGTAGAGGCACTAAATGCTTTCTGGAAGTGCTTTCCCAAGTGCCTTCCTTGGGAGAGCAATGACAACCTTGAGAAAAACCATCTCTCAGCTAACATTCATGATGTTACCTAGTTTAGTAATGAAATGCTTGCAAGAAAACCACCAGCTCAGAGAATAACAAGGACCCCAAGTTCAACCCTGAGCTATAAATATTCATTTCTATCAGTCGTCTCTCTTCTTCCTTCCCCTTAGTTGAGAAGATCTTCAGTGGTAAAAGTTATGTGATATCCTGAAAATACAGTCTACAGCTGTCTTTTCCCTTTTTGTTTAAACAGTCCTAATCACCCATGAAGAAGCCTTGTCTAGACTGCATTTGGGGGGGAAACAAAAAACAACAACTCTACCTATGAATCTTCTGTTTTAGTATATCTAGGGTCTTTATCAGTCTTAGTAACTGATTAAGATTCAGAGGGCCATTGTGTAAACAAAAGGCTGCCAAGCTGTCTGCTATCTGTCAAAATATCTGCCAATTCACCAGTTACTCCATTATTTCGAATGGAAATAATACAGTTGCCAGAATTCTTGTAACCCTGCTGTTTTCATCACTAACAAACTTAGTAAAGAGATCCGATGAGAACCTTGATTGGAAAAGAATTGCTTTCAGTTTTGGCAGATGCCAAAGTGACTAACACCTCTGGTGAAATATTACCAGTGAAGGATAACACATTATCTGCTGATAGCCTTTGGTCCTCCTTAAACACTCCTTACAACTAAGCAATTTTCTTTTACCGCTCAACTAAAATATACTTCTCACCCATCAGTGAGCAAAAGTCTGTTCTATCTTCTGCATGACAGCTCTTCAGACATTTGAAGACAGCTATTATTCCTTATGTTTGTCTTCCTCAAACTGAATCCATACCTTTTACCTACCCCCACAAGGTTTGCATGTGATCTTCCTTATTGTTCTACGCTGGATATGCTCTGGTGTGTTGAGAACTGCTTTAAAAGATGGTATACAGAAATGGGCTTAATTTGTTCTTTGGATGAAAATTAAAACTGTTAAATTTAAAACTTGATGCGTAAAATTTTTGCTCCTTCTCTCCATAGGTAATTCTGAAAGTGAGTATCATCACTTTCAGATTAGAGATCTGAGGGCAAAGATTTTGTACTACCGGTCTATTTAATCTGTTTATGGAGCATTTCAGGCTAGATAGCAGAATAAAAAGGCTTTAGATGAAAAACATAATACTTTTGAAGAAACTGGAGTAATTTTTCTTGGGGATTCATCCATTCACTATAGATCACTGTCAGATTTTACAGTTAACATATTTCTAAAGCCAGGGTAAACACAAAAATGTGATTGTTGTTTTTAATGGTCAAGATCTGATTTCAAAAAGATAAAGGATTTGTCACAGCTTTAAGCAGTTTCCCTTTCTTTTTCTTAACCCAAGGGCCACAGCAAAGATACAAATTTTCGGTTAAAGTAAGTAACTGAATATGAAATGCCGATGATTGAAGATATATTCATACCTATCTGACTAGGAAAAAATGAATGTTAGCTAAATAGTGTTGGTTCCATACATTACTTTTTATTATTATTATTATTATTATTATTATTATTATTATTATTATTATTATTATTATTTATTTAATTTCTATGCCGCCCTATTCCAAAGAACTCAGGGCGGCTCACAGCATGATAGAAATTACAATAAACACATATCTATAAAAAACCCTTGAGCTAAAAGAAACCAATCACTCCACAAACATACACAGAAACATACACTGGCTAGGGGCAAGGTGTTAGCTGCCCCAGGCCTGCCGGCAAAAGTATGTTTTAAGCAATCTACAAAAGGCGAAGAGGGTGGGGGCGACACGGATCTCCGGGGGAAGTTGGTTCCAGAGGGCTGGGGCCGCAACAGAGAAGGCCCTTCCCCTAGGCCCCGCCAGGCGACACTGTCTGGCTGACGGGACCTGGAGAAGGCCCACTCTGTGGGCCCTAACCGGCCGCTGGGATTCATGGGGCAGCAGACGGTCCCGTAAAGGTAAAGGTACCATTGCAAGGAGAAAGTATTTCTGCACCTGCTTATACTTTTCAGAGATTTTCTTACATTTATCATTGTCAAGTTGTGCCCTCCTTTACAATGTCTGTGTACTAGGAAGACCAGCCAACCCCATAAATCAGATGCAATTTCCAATCTGAAAACTTCCTCAAGTAAGAATAGGTGACTCAAGTTTTATATATGAATGCATTTGATGTCCTCTATGAAATTCCATGAAACAGAAAGGCAAATGGCACAAGCCAGAGGCAATTCTACTGCACAAGTCAAACTGAAGTAAATAAAACTCAAGCAGGAGAATTTCCCTATAGATGTGATTCATTCCATCTCTCTTCAATTTCCACTGGCCCCTGACCAGAAAAACCGACATTCAATCTGAGAGGCTTTTAGCAACATTGAGAAAACTGTACTGCTAATATTTGGTGGCAATGACTGTTCTCTGTGGTTGCAACCCCTATGTAACATTAAAAATTAACAAATGCTCAAGAGCAGCTTGAAAGCCCTAAAACAAACAAACAAACAAACAAACAAACAAACAAACAGATAAATAAATCAGAGGCCATATCAGCTTTTTGTTTACGGATCCATGTTGCAGAACTGTGCCTAATGATCTTAAACTTAAAGTAATCATAACAGAACCTCCATAAATTATGGCCACAGTTAGAAACAAGATATCTGTATTGTAGGCATCACAACTTTATTTCACAGTCCCTTCCATTCTATTGTCTATTTACATAATCTCAGACTATGATTTCCACATTTTCTTTTCTTTCTCAACTGCACAGAAAGTTTCTTTGAAATTTACATGGTACTTCTTAAAACAAATGCTGAGTATAAATGCTAATGAGGCTGAACTTCTTTATGAAAACTGAAATAGTGCTCTTATGCAAATAATGGATGCTTGGGCTTATAGAACATACTTTTTGAATGACAGCAATGAAGTACATTGCATTCCAGAAAACGTGCTTCTGTTTTACCCAGCACAGTAACCCAGGGGTGATGTTATTATGTTTTGTCGCACAGTGAATCAGATGTTCAAATCAAATGGATTTGGTGTTTTTATTTAGCTATTGAGTCCTTCCCAAAAATCTGGAACAGGTAGATGTTGTTTAATGGTGTTAAAGGCAATTGTCGCAGGATGTAAGCTGTTCTGGGTAAAGCTGCCTTTTGCAATTGATTGATGGTGAATTTGTCAATGCTGATGGTGTTCAGGTGGTGTTCCAGGTGTTTTGGGATTGCACCTATGGCACCTATTACTATTGGTACTGCCTTTGCTTTCTTTTGCCACAATCATTCTAATTCTATTTCATTATCTTCTCCAGTTCTTTCTCTTTTTCTGCTATGTTGTGTTGTTGTTATATTATTATTATTATTATTATTGTTGTTGTTGTTGTTGTTGTTGTTGTTGATCATCACACAGTCAGCCAGATGTTCAGACTGAATTTGGTATTTCTACTGAGTCCTTACCAAGGACCTGGGATAGCCAGATGTGCTACAAATATCATCACAGGATGGAAGCTGTCCCCAGTAAAGCCATTTTTTGCAATTGAATTATTATTATTGTTAATGTTAATTGCTGCCCATCTTGCAGTGAGAATTTAGCAAATTCTTCATGATCTAGAAAGGCAGATGCACTTATATCGCTTTGCTTCTCCTGGTCCATGTAATTAACCTGTGATAAGTCACAATATTTTTTTAGCTTTAAAAGACTCTGGAAATCATTCTAATCAAGTGGCAATACACAGAGTACTAGCTGAAGAAACTAAGGGAGGAAGGAAACCTGATAGAGGTCAGCAAAAGTTAGAAACTAAAGAGATAGAGGAAAGAGATAAATCCACTAGAACATGTAGACAGAAGATGGGGCTAGTCATATTTTTATGAGAATGTCAGAGTGGCTATGTGTGCTTATCAAGCAATGTATTTGTATTTTAATATGTGTATCTTTAAATAATTATGTATGCAAAATATGAAGTTTACGAGTATACGAGATTATGGTTTTCTCTAGTTAGCTCCCATTAAACGAGAATGATGGACCAGGTTGATCTTTGGTAAAATTCCAGGAGACATTGTCATAAATTTAGGTAGTTGGTTGCAGCTTAAGTTAAACTGTAAATTTCCATCTAAAATATCTGGCTGGGCAGCACCAAAATTGAACACAAAATTGAACACAGTTAAATTGCCCAAGTGAAAAATGATACATAATGAACTAAACAACTTTGGAAATGCATTCTTTCTTTTATCCATAATTTACAAATCCATATTCTACTCAACTGCTCTTGAAATTAACCAGGCTTGCCTTCAGAAGTTGTGGGCGCTCCATCACTGAAGGTTTTAAAAAAGAGATTAGACAACCTTTTGTCTGAAATGGTATAGGGTCTCCTGCTTGACCAAAGAGTTGGACAAGAAGACCTCCGAGGTCCCTTCTGACTATGTTATTCCGTTAAATGTTCTTTTTTTTTTTTTACCTACGTTACCATGCAGCAGTATGCTACAATATTCTGAAACACAGTTGTGTCAACTGTAAGTCCTAAACTTCTTTTTTGTTACTTCAGGAAAATATTTGAACTGCATTCTAAAAGCTTGGGGGAAGGAAAGGTTTCTGCTTCCTAGATGCTGTATTGAAAAACTTGCACTGTGTAATAACTTATAAACAGACCAATTAAGCTAAACATTAATGCATATTTTGTTATTCTCACGATAATGCTTCCTCACATGCTAATATGTGTTTTCTCCCATTGGTTGCTTCTTTCCAGTTTAGCTCCTAAATAATTTTAAAGACAATCCAATTTGTCTTCTTTTCTAAGAAGTAAAAAATAGTTGTTGCAGTCCTTTTGCTAAGGGAATCTGATTTTTTCTTCATTTAAGGAGAGCGCGGAGGGTGGAGTTTTGTTATGTGTATCTTCTTTCAAAGAACTGTCCAAAATTCACAGAGAGCAAACACTGTAAGAGCCCTGGTAGAATATAGTACGTAGCCAAATTTGGCTTATCTCAGAAAAGATAAGCAGGATTGGACCTATCTGGTATTTGGACGGAAGACAGTCAAAAAGTATTAGGATGGCAATTTTTTCTAATACAAAATAAAAATCTTGGTGGGTAATAGCAATAGCACTTAGATTTATATACTACTTCATAGTGCTTTACTAAGTCCTCTCTAAGCAGTTTACAGAATTATAGCAACTATTTCCACACTGTTGCCAAGAAAACTTCAAGGGAGTACATCAGACTTCTCACAAGATCCTGCAATAAATATCAGCACTCCGGAAATGCAAGCCATTTAGCAGAATCTTCTGATGCTCAGAAATGTTGCTTTAACTGCACCGCAAGAAAAAAAAATCACATATATGCACAGAAATCAAGTTGTGCGTGCGTGCATGTGTCAATCCCAAGGTTTAAAGTATAAGGGTTTTTCCTCCCGCCCTTTCAAGTCAATGAATTTTTGGTTGTATCTTTCTCAGTGTTCAGGCTGACAGATGCTCAGACTATGATCACTTAAATCATCAATCTCAGCCCTTATAATATGGTCACAAAGTCAACAACAATCAAGGTGGACTCAAAATAAATGTTTCCATTGTAAGCAAGTTGTATAGAGAAGAGTAGGCAGAGCTGGGGGGGGGCAGAATTAAAAGTGTGATCAGTTCAGAGTCATTACATTGCCACAAAACTCTCTTGAATTCCTTGATCCTTATGCTGTGCCAATTTACTATTGAACTTTATTTAACTAGAGTTTTGTGTATAGGCTTGGTCAATAAATCATTTTTTAATTGCAACTTGATGTATGGTCTTGATCCTTTGTGCCTGACAGTTATTGTTATGGTCATGTATACCCAGGTCATTCGTGTTTACTCCATATAACTTCATAGAAAATTGTTCCAGTAAGAGAAGTGCTATGTTTAGGGAGGAAATAAATTATGGTAAAATGGAGTATTTGGAATTGTTTCAGTACTCTGCTGAGAGAACAATCCAATCGACCAGACATAGGGGCCCATAGTAGATAAATATATGAGAAATATAAGAGAAATGTACACCCCATCACAGTTTTGAAATGATGATTCATTTCTGCCAAATATGTTACAAAATATAAATCAATTCTGCATGCCAAATCTCACTTAGCAATTTTTTTGTCATGCAACAGGTGCTTTGTTAAAACAAAAATAAATCTTATGAAAATATACTGAAAATGTACAGTGTAGGAAATATGAACAAAACCACATACATTTGGTATTATACGTAAGCATTAACATGCAAGTTTGGTTCTGTTTTAATGTAAATAGGCTGACCATCATGGTGAGGCATTCACTAAATGAACTACCCTACTGAAAATTACAACATTTTAGTTTATGGCAACTGAAAAATAAATAAAGCTGACACAAGTTGATAGACAATCAATGCTAGAATTACTGTACTGATTTATTTTATTTTATTATAAAAATATGTTCTTATTCCTTAGATCAAGGTTTCCCAACCTCAGAAACTTTTAAGATGTATCAACTTCAACTCACAGTATACTGACTAAGGAATTCCGAGAGTTGAAGTCTACATATCTTGAAGTAGTTGA
Organism: Bothrops alternatus; assembly: GCA_034064705.1. Classification (NCBI taxonomy): domain Eukaryota; kingdom Metazoa; phylum Chordata; class Lepidosauria; order Squamata; family Viperidae; genus Bothrops; species Bothrops alternatus. Next base: position 23,844,940 of record JARGCV010000081.1, read on the forward strand.
GGTTGAAAAACAGTTTCCTAGATGAAATTCTACATAGAAAATAGCAATTTCAATATTTCACACACCCCCCCAAAATAAGATTTTATAGAAATGCTCTGAAAACATTTCTCCATTCAAATGTCCCAAAGGTGCTTTTTCAAGGGGCAACTGGACTTCCTTTATTTTCCTTGAAGATGTTGCACTTTCTCATCCGAGAAGCTGAATGGTGGGGGGAGGGAAATGGAAGGATTTAAAGTCCTTGTAGTCATCTGGTCATTAGCACCCTTTCTGTGAGTAATTGAGATCACTTGGAGGTTTATCTGTGCCCTCGGGGTCACCTGAATAGTGCAAATGAGTGTGGAACCTTCTTGGAAGTGCTGAAAGGACTGTGTTATTAAATAGGAGATAGGTGGTGTCATATCCTTCCCCTTCTGTTAAGAGAGGACGGTTCAGTTTTTTTTATTATTTTTATTTTTCCTTTTTCTCTTTACAAACAAGAAAAAAGAAAAAATGTACTTTGTATTTTGTTAACAGTACTATGTCGTATATCTCTTACATTTATCTACATTTATTTACATTACTTCTCGTGCTTTTTTATTCCTCAATTCTAACCAATTATAATACATGTCCCATATCTCATAAAATTCTGTAACTTCTTTGTCCTTTATTTCTAAGGTAAGTTTGTTCATCTAATATCTTGCGTATAATCATTGCATTTGTTGGTATGTTTTCCCTTTTCCAGCATTTTTCCAGTTTTAATGTAGATTGCCTCTTTGACCCTTTTTTCAAACCCTTCCATTCTCCACCATTCAGCCAGAACTGAAGAAGCTTCTTTGATGAAAAGCGAAACATCTTCAAGGAAAAGGGGCGATGTCTTACCTGAACGCCTTTTCTCAGCACGGAGATGGAGAATCCACCAATGGGTTTAGACTGTATTCCTGCCCAATCAGATCAAGTCAGCCAATGTTGCCACACCCATCCTGGACCATAGAGATCCCAGTCTTGACGCGAGCGTAGCCGTTGACTGACAGCAAGACGTTGTGGCTCATTAAACTAAGACTAACCCTAGGCCTAAATGACCTACAAGGGTGGGAGTGGATTCTCCATCTCCGTGCTGAGAAAAGGCGTTCAGGTAAGACAACGCCCCTTCTCCAGCACTGGAGATGGAGAATCCACCAATGGGACATACCAAAGCCCACTGTCCCTGAGGGTGGGAAGTAGACCGGTCCGGTGTGGCACTTTGATGTATAACCTGTTGGAGAACCCTCCTACCGAAGGAAGCCTCCACCTAGGCAAAAAACATTGATCTTATAGTGCCGTATGAAAAGAGATGATGAAGCCCATGTGGCTGCCCTGCAGATGACCTCAATGGACGCCTGGGAAGCCCATGCCGCAGAAGTAACTGCACTCTGTGTAGAGTGGGCTGTAACCCTATGTGGAACTGACAATGACTCAGCTTGATAACGCCCCGGCAATACACGCCCTAATCCACCTGCTAATTGTGGAAGAAGAAAAACCCTCCTGACCCCTGATGGAAGAATGGAAGGATATAAAGAGGGCTTCTGATTTGCGGAATGTCGCCGTCCGCGAAATATAGTACCGAAGTGTCCTATGGACATCCAAACTGCCCCATTGTCATTCCCGAGCATGCGATGGGTTAGGACAAAATTCTGGCAGCACTATTTCCTGGAATCTATGGAATAGAGAATTGACCGTTGAGATGAAGAAGGACCACTTGTTCCTGGTGGGAGATGCACAAGTCATCCCGGATTGAGAGCGCTGCCAATTCGGAAACACGTCATGCCAGCATGATTGCCATCAGAAATGCCACCTTATGGGACAGATAGCAAACATCACACATCCTTATGGCTCCAAGGGGGACTTGGTAAGAGCCCGAAGAACCTGAGGTATCTCCCATGAAGGGTACCTTGGCAGAGTAGGGGGTCTGGTGTTAGCGGCCCCCTTAAGGAATGATCAGAGTAAGGGGTGATGTCCCAATGTCCCCACAGAATCACAGGTGAGGACTGTGTAAAGGGCAGCTATCTGCCTGCGCAAAGTATTCGGGGCCAAGCCCCTCTCCAGACTGTCTGACAGGAAGTCTTGGATATGGGAAATTGTGAGTTCCGAGAATGACCTGAGCCCCATGATTGAAAGTTCTTCCATGTGGTCTTGTAATACGGTTTGTGGAAGAGCGACCAGAGGCCTGGATTTCTGAAATGATCCCTGGTGAGCAAGGCTCCTATGTCAAGATTGAGCACTCAAACGCCAGATGGCTAACTGGAGCCATTGGGGTTCCGGATGGAAATTAGTCCCTTGGCTGAGAGAGACCCATTCTGGAGAAAATCCGCCAAGGGCCTGCAAGAGAGAGGTTCAACAGATCGGCGAACCAAGGCCTCCTTGGCCAATAATGGGCCACTGGGATTATCTCTGCTCACTCCTGAAGAGGCTTGCATATTACCTCCAGGAGGAGAGGAAGAGGATGGAAGTCATAAAGCAGTCCCTGTGGCCAAGAGCTCCAAAGAGCATCCGTCTGTTCTGCTCCTGGGAATGGGAACCGGGAGAAAAATCGAGTCAGCCAGGCATTGGTCAGGGACACAAAGAGATCCAAAAAAGTGGAAGGCCGAAACTGTGATAAATTTCTCTGAAGACCCTCAGTTGGAGGCGTCATTTTGAGTGATCTACCATTGTCCTGCTCAAAAGGTCGGCCTGAATGTTTGCCTCCCCTGAAGTATGATCGGCCTTGATGGAGGCCAGATTGTGTTCTGTTCAGGATCCCAGTAAGAGCAACTCGGTCAATAAGGTTCGAGAGGAGGAGTCCCTTGTCGGTTTACCTGGGCCTTGGCAACTACATTGTCCTTGAGGATCAGTATGTGATGTCTTGTCACCAGGCTGTGAACAGGGCGAAGGGCCAGATGTATGTCCCGTAGTTCAAGCCAATTTATGTTGTGCCGAAGGTCTGAGTGGGACCAATGACCCTATGCTCACTGCGAGTGAAGGTGTGCTCCCCAGCCAAACAGGCTGGCGTAGGTCATTAGTATTACCATGATCCTCTGAACCTGGTGGAAGATATCTACCACGTAAGGGAGCACAATGCCTGGTGTGGAAGTCTTACCCATTGTTGGAAGGCACTGGGATTTTCCCCCAATAAGGGAGTATGAAACACTGTAGACCCCTGGAGTGGAGCCTGGTCCATGGGACGATTGCTTTGGCCGAGATCATCTTCCCTAACAATTGGGAAAACTAACCAACGATACTGTCTGACTCCTGCCTAATTGGAGTACTGACTCTCTTATACTGTCCCGGCGTTCTCGGGATAAATACACCTGGCACTCCACCATGTCTATGATGGTCCCGAGGTGTAACAGTCTGGTTGTAGAAACCATATGACCTGACGACGACTGGATTAATATGTGGTCCAGGTAGCATTGGGCTCTGACTGTTACTGCCCTTAGTGGGCTGTCAGAACCGCCAGGATCATGGCAAGTACCCTGGAAGCCGATGATAGGCCAAATGGGAGTGAAAGTATTGCCCCTTGTACACGAACCATGGAAGTTGGTGGTGAGCCAGAGAGATGGGGATATGAAGGTACTCTTCTGTGAGGTCAATAAACGTCAGGAAGTCCCCTTTGCTTACGCTTCCCGAGATGGAGCAGAGTGTTGCATCTTGAATTTATGGCATGCAAGATGAAATTTCAAGCCCGAGATCCAAAATGGCTCTCCATCCCCCTGACGCCATTGGGATGACAAATGGGATGGAATAACCCCCCCCCAACCTCTCTGGTCTGCCGGTACTGGGTCTATGGCCCGTATATGTAATAGATGTTGAACGGCTTCAATCATTAGCTTTATTCTGTGTTCGGCTTCGTGAGTAGGGGCAAGATAGAAGTCAAGTAGGCGGGTTGAAAATGAACCCTAGGACCAGGCCGTGATGTACGGTGTTTAGTACCCATGCCTCTGTGGTGACAGCCTCCCACTGGTGGGCAAAGAGAGAGTCTGCCCCCTATGGGAGGAACCGCTGGAAAGTCGTCTGGGATGACGGAATGGCCAGTCATTCCCGTGAAAATGCCGCTTGTCCTGAAATTGCTGTCTTTGTCTGGCCGCCTGTCTGGCTGGCTGCCCATCCTGTCTGTCCTGCCTGACTGGAAAGGAACGGATGGGTTGAGAGTAGTTATACCTAGCCCCTGCACAGAAAAACTGCCCACACGGGTAGTAATTGGACCGTTTGTTCGATTTCTTAAGGACGTGAGATAAGGATTCAACGTCTCTCTAAAATGAATTACCTCCCTGATATGAGGTCATCGATAGACACCACTTAGACTTGGTATCAGCATGCCCGTGCTTCAATCACAGCATACGCGACCCATGATGCTGGACGCTGTGGCCCTGGAGGAAAATCTGGTGGCTTAGAGGGTGGCATCTGATGCATACTCGGTGACTACCCACCATCCTGCTAAGATCCTGATGTGTGTGGATATTTTCCACTGGAATATGGACCTGAAGCTGCCTGAGCTAGCGAAGGATGAATTTGTTGAAGAAGGAAGCGGAGGTGGACGCCCTAATAGACCATGCAGCCTCTGGATGCGTCCTGCGATAGGCAAGCTCATTCTCACAGTCCTCGACTTTGAGAGCCCCAGAGACATCTCCGGAAATGGCGGTGGAAGATACTAGGAGCCGAATGGCTCATCTACCACTAATAATTCCAGGGCCTCCTGCTTTCTTTCCCCCCACCTTACCTGGAAGGGGAAGAGAAGCCGGAGAAGTCCATGTTTACAGACCACATTCAGGAACATGGGGGGCCAAGGGATGCAGTGTTGAGCTGCCACCGGTTTGTTGAAATTTGGGTCCCCTTTTGAGTCTGGGAGAAAAAAATTATTGTTGAGGAAGGATCAGGCCCAAGATAGGCTGTGGCCTTGCAGAGCAATGGGACAAAGAGGGAAGGGTTGAAGAGACCGCTGAATGATGGAGTTTCTGGAGGAGACTCCTCCTCCTCAGACATTGGAATCCCTTGCTCAGTGACATGTTCACAACGATGACCTGCAGCCAATGGCCTGGCCTTGTGCCCTGGTCTCAAGGGCGCGGTCTACCGCTTGTGCAATCAGCAAGCCTAGACAGTCCTCCCTGGAAAGGGGAATAGGTCCACTTGGTAGAAGCCCCACTGTAGTAGGGGTGAAGGTAGCCTCGGGAGTCCCGTGATGAGGCCGTGCAGTAGTGTATTGGGAAATGGGGAGAATTCCACCCGCCCCACACTGTGCAGGGGAATGTGAAGATTCCCTCCGTTGACCATATACCCAGGGGGAATTGGGCACCCCGGGGTTAGGTCAAAGTACAATCCTTCAGTCTGAGAGGTATTTAACATGGCCAATTTCTGTGCCTTTGAAAATTCCATTTCTAGACCTTGGTGTCTCCAGCTGGCCTGCCTGTCAACTCTCTTAGAGGTCTTGGCGCTAGACGTGACCTAGGTCTTGGCCCTCCAGACTAAATGAATTTGGATTTATTGGCGCCAATGAAGACAGCAAAACACACCTCTTATGGAGGTTGTGTAATTTTCCATCCTCTGATAACACAGGAGCACCATAAGGGACCCCTGGTATCAGATAGTGTCGTACACTGGATAAGGACAGGCGCACTATAGGGGACGCCTGGAATTCAGGTAACAACTGTTGCGTGGATAAGAACAGACGCATGAGAGGTTATGCCTGGAACCCAGCTAAGGCTGTCATGTGGATAAGAACAGACGCACTACATGGTATGCCTGGAATCCAGATGGGGCTGTCATGGATAAGAACAGACGCACTACAGGGTATGCCTGGAATCCAGATGGGGCTGTTATGGATAAGAACAGATGCACTACAGGGTACACCTGGAATCCAGATTGGACTGTTATGGATAAGAACAGACACTCTATAAGGTACGTCTGGAATCCAGAAAAAAACTGTTGGTAATTTGGTAAACTCAGAATCACGCTGATTGAGGTATGAGACAGGTGAGGCCGGAAGACACCAAGTTCGAAAGGACTAATGATAATAAAATTTAAATTTTTAGTGATGAATACATATGAGACTTGTGATCAATGTGTCTGAATAGAGCACAGGTGGAGTGAAGATAAGATCACCAACTGTGTCCTAAAAATGGGTCAGGGCACCTGGGGTGATTAGGCCTCAGAGTCATGGTGGGCCTATCTGGCAAACAAAATGGCGGCCATCCCCAAAAGGGTGGCCTGATTGACGACGGTGGAGCGGGGGATTTGCTCCCTCCAAACTGCTTGTCCTAGTGCACCTTTCCTTACAGAAAACTCCCCTTTCATCAGAAAAGGATGGTCTGCAATGAGGAGGAAGGATCCCCTTCCTCCAATATTTTTGCTGCGTAATTAAGCGGAATCGGCCGGCCTCTGCACCCACGTGGCCCAAGATGGCGGCCATGCGTGAAGAAGGCACTGGGGCCTGCTGCAGCCCGAGAGACTCCGTGGGAGACGCTGACACAGCCCATTAGCACTCCCCTGCACCGAGAAAGGTATCCGCGCCCCAAACTATGCACAACAGCCAAAAAAAGAAGAATTGGGTATTCTCCACTCTCCGATCGGCCACCTAACAGCTGATCGTTGGTGGCTGTTTGGCACGCGGCTTGCCTGTGGCCTGAAAGTGACTATCGCAGCTCCCGAAACACTGAAGGCAAAAAAACAGGTGAGTGACTTAAGCAACTATCGGAGCTGCAGCCACAGCCCCAAGAATGTTTGTAAGTGTGGGATTCTCAAGGAAACACTTTTGACGCAACAACAACAAAACCTTCCCCCACCTGCTCTCGTAACAAGGCACTGTAGGCGCAAGCTCCAGCAACTAGAAGGCCAAGCTGGAATTAGTTGAGGACTAACAGCTGTTAGTCCACAGATGGGATAAACGAATTGAGAAGCTTTGGGGAAGGTCTATTTATCAGGGTGGGGAGAAGAGGAGAAATAAGAGGAGAAAGGAAGGAGCCCCTTCCTTGGATACTCAGTATTTTTCCTCCTCCCTCCAATCAGAGATATTTTAAATTGGGAAATTTAAAATGTTTCTTAAAGGAGATCAAATTTTTAATAGTAATCCAAATCTTGTGCTGAATACAGCACAGCTCAACAACTGGGGAACTGGAAAATCCACCAATGGAGACTGTACTTGCCTAAGAGCCAACCTTGCACGTCTGTCCTGGGCGAGATCAAGTCAAGACTGGGATCTCTATTGTCCAGGACGGGCGTGGCTACTTTGGCTGACTTGATCTGATTGGGCAGGAATACAGTCTAAACCCATCGGTGGATTCTCCATCTCCAGTGCTGGAGAAACAAAGAAAGTCCAGTTGCCTTTTGAAGAAGCACCTTTGGGACAATCATGACCTGGATGACTGAGAATCTCCATAGACAATCCTTTCAAGTGATTGCCTTCTTTCTCTTTCCCATCCACCATAATCAAAGAAGCTCCATGAAAGCTGTGTGTTTCCTAGTTCACTCAGTATTTTGAAAGAACAACTGTACAAGTAGAGTTGCAAGAGGCACTGTGCTCTGTTCTGCATAACAAAATAAGCCGACTAGTGAACCAATTGGTGGGAGAAAGAATACAGCAAGTAAATTTCTAAAACTACAATCTGGCAGATATTAATTTTTAGAAATTTATAATCTTAACCTGTAATTCAATTTTCTAAGATTCCAGGGAAAAAATAGGGGAGAAAAGACATTCAGCAAATGTTTGAAAAAGCTCCTTTATAATGAAGCAGTTCTTAGTCATTCCAAGCACTTTCTGCTCCCTACTGTGCTGTTACATTTTTGCAAAAATGATTTATAGGCTAAATTCATAGGTGTCTAACAAATTGGAAGCTAGCTCTGTTGGAAACCGAAAACATAACCAATCTTATCTTGTATTCCCAAATTCCATTCACTCAGAATGAAAGCTACCAGATCTATGCTGTGAGATTCCAGATTACAACCAGATGGAAGTCAAGAATCCAAATTCAAAATCTGTATTTTGGCCACTAAAATATCACAAGTCTAAAAATATGGCAGGTCCTGCTTAGTCATTCACCTAGGCACAAGGATCAGTGAACTTCAAAATTGTTTCCCATGCTGTATCTAACAGGAGCCTTCTGTTGCTCATGCTGCTGCCGCTGCAGATCAGCTGGGACAGGCATCTTTAAATAAAGACATTTTCTTGGGAGAGTGTCTCAACAAAACCAGGACATCTGGCTATCTTAGCAGACAATGCAGAAGAGAAGAAGAAAAAATCAATATCTGATTCAGTACCATCCCTGGGAATATATGATCTGTCATAAATCAAGTCCAGCCTGGCTGCTTTAACTCAGAAGCCATCAGGGATTGTAAGAAACTTCTCTATAGTCCTTGTGCTTTTTGTTAATCTCCAGCAGAGACTCATCCTGGATTTTAGACAGCAAAGAACTTCCTTCACTAGATAAGCTCCCAAAATTGCTAGTCTTGGCTGTGATGAGATTGATCAGAAGGAAGGACAATCTTTCATTAAAGAAATAGCACAGGGAGAAAGGAAATGGCAATGCAGATAATCCTTGATTGACAACTGCAGTTGGGATCAGAATTCCCAATGTTAAGTGATTCATGTGGCTTCCCCATTAAATTTGCTTGTCAGAAGCTGGCTGGGAAGGCTGCAAATGGTGATCACATGACCCTGGAATGCTGCAACTGTCATAAATATATGCCAGATGCCAAGCATCCAAATTTTGATCACATAGCCATAGGGATGCTGCAATGGTCACAAGTGCAAGGACTGGTCATAAACCATTTTTTTTAGAGCTGTTGGAACTTTAAAAGATTGGTTGCAACCTGTATTGAGGAAACATTGATGCCAAAAGAACATGCTGGGGGAAAGTGGTGCAATAATGGATTTATTGAAGAAAATGTTTCTGTGGAAGCATGTAATATTGTCAAAAACAGATTGAGGTCAAAGTAGGACAAAATGAAGATTCATCCGTATTATATCCCTGAAGATAGGATCAAGAAGCGGCACAGACAAGGAAAAGTGGAGAACACACAAAGAAAGGGCAGAAAGTGATATTATCTATCTAGCTTGGCAGTTATACTGATTCCTTCAAATTTACTTTCTCTTTTTCGCTATCTATAATTCCATTTCACTGAAGTCCTTTTCATCTACACTTCTGGAAAAAAACACATCATTCAGTTCTGCTACTGGCTAAAATATCAGCCTTATACAGACAAATTGTTTCAAAGATGCACTGCAGGAAACATACTGCGCAAATTGATTAGGTCCATCCCAATGCACCCTCTTTTACCAATCATTTTTAATAACAATCTACTGTTCTGCCTACATTTAAATGATCTTGAGGTTCAATTCTAGTTGTTTCTCATCCAGAACTTGTCTGCATGCTGCAAAGAACAGCAACTCAAAGTCTTTTACTGAACGAAAACAATTCACCATGGGTTAATGAAGAACAATGCACAACATGATGATAAATCATGGTTATGTTTCCAAGAAACCTGAGCAGGATTATCTTTTTTAGGTTTCATATATGAAACATAGTGGGGGAATCCAGCCTTCCAAGAGAGGAGATGCTAAATGCATAGGAGGAAAGAGAGGCAATTGAAAGGAGCCACATAGTCATGTGTTTGTATTTTCAAATTTGAACAAGAGATTCAAAAAAATCAAAGAATAAGCCTATTACTTTCAGGCCTTGCCTACATTTTCAAAGGCATTTGCTTGACGATAAGAAAAATAGAAGCTGAACTCAACAGCTCTCAGTTTGATATACCACAGGAATTCTTATTTCTTAAGACTGGTAGCTTCCATGTACAACCTCCACTCTTTTAGGAGCCAATGCCATATCATTCAAACATTATAAGGCTACATGAATAAATATTGAAATAGAGCAAATGTGCAACTAGTTCATGCTCTTCTGTCAGGTACAAAGTATCAGGATCATTTGTAAGGCTACAGCATAGAAGGTTTATTTAAACCTATAGACAAGAATCTGGTCAACTAAAGTTCAACATTAAAAGGGCGCCAGATAAGGGTCAATGGAATTCACTTGTGGGAAGTGCAGGATTCCAAACTGATGATGTGTTTAACTCCACCACCCAGCTCTGCCTGCTCTGCCCCTTGCCACAATTTATACTAAAGCTATCCAATATTAGCATCAAATGGTATGCCACTTCTGGATCTAATAGGAACAATATAAATGATTATGGCCAAATTTAATTAATCTATAATCTCTGCAATGAACTATTATTTTGACCTGAACAAAAGAATCCATCAACAACTGATCAAAGCTTATTTAATTCATTGCAAAGTTCCAACACAGTAGTATGGATAACTGAGAAAAATAGCCTTATTGCCTAGAAGTTAGGTCCCACAATACTAATTATTAAACTATAATCGAGAGGCATATTAATTCCAATAATGAATATATAATATATGGACACAATTATAAACTTGATCTCTATAAATGTTCCTACCTCCTCTTCAACCCCTCAAAGTTAATGACCACTACTCTATCCTATGGAAGCAAATTCTATAATTCAGCTATACACTGTGCAAACAAAAAAAAATCTCCTTATGCCACCATATTTGATATATCTAGTAAAATAATATAGAGAAGGTTTACATGATGTAACCTCTACCTTACTACAATTTTGTGGTTTTGTTTGTTAGCATGTAGACTAAGTTTCCGGGATTCTGAGAAACTCTTTCAAAATATGACAATAACCGTAAATGCACAAATGAGTAAGATGAGGTAAGGCTATCAAGCAGTATTTTTTTTTTTAAAAAAAAATATTTTTAAAACAATCACCAAAGGCATTAAGAAATAAATTTGCCTTAGGAAGAACTCGGCATCTAAGAAAAAATGCGCTTCATTTTAAAATAAATAGAATAGCATTCATCATAGTTTTCCAATGTGCAATTTCACATGTTTCAGTGAACTAAGTATAAAATTATCAGGTAGAAAGGACAAGTTAACCTTCAATATCCTTCACAACTGCCACTCTTCTGCCTTCAAAACCTGCTTATTGACTCTTGATCAATTATAAATCTGTCATGCTAGCACAGCTGATTAACATTATATAAATAGCTCCATTTGGGAAGCACAGTATTAGGCACAGAGGGGAAAAAGCAACTACTAGTAAACTTGTGCCAATATGCACTTCTGCCAAGAAATTAACATTTTTATAGTTAACCATTATAGTGAATTGAATATTTTTTTAAAAAAATCCATATCAATCACATAGGCTAGTTGGAGAACCAGTTTGGTGTAGTGGTTAAAACATCAGGCTAGGAACTAGTAAACTGAATTCTAGTCCCATTTTAGGCATAAAGCCAGCTGGATGACCTTGGGTCAGTCAATCTCTCTCATTCTAAGGAGGAGGCAATGACAGACCTTGCCCAAAAAACCTGCCCAGGCAATCACCAGGAGTCAAGACTTACTCAAAGACACCAAAATATGTTAGTTATGGTTAAAAAAACATTGTATTCCCTTCTCCCAATCCAAAAATCCAAAATATTTCTTAGATATGTCATACATACCCACTGTACTCTCTGTCCAAGTGAATCACAACAAGCAAAAAAGAAGAAGAGGCGTTGTCTTACCTGAACGCCTTTTCTCAGCATGATGATGTAGAATCCACCGGTAGGTAATCATAGCCTTCCTGCTCAGATAGGACTAAGTCAAAATTAGCCACGCCTCCCTCTGGGTGTGTCCTTCCAGTTTTTGACAAGGCAAAGCATCCATGACGAAGTCTGACACACTGGCTCCAAGAAAAACTATGCCACTGGCCTAGACTGCTCTGAAGGGAAGGTGTGGATTCTACATCATCACGCTGAGAAAAGGCATTCAGGTAAGACAACGCCCCTTCTCCAGCATGAATGGATGTAGAATCCACCGGTGGGACATACCAAAGCCGCTCATGTCACCACCTGGAGGGAAAGGTCTAGGCTTGTGGCTCCTGAGAAGACACTACCTGCTGCAGAACCCACCTACCAAAAGCGGCATCAGACGCTGCAAACTGATCAATCTTATAGTGCCTTACAAAGGAGGAAGGGGAAGACCAAGTCGCTGCCCTACAGATCTCTTCTGTAGGGCAGATGTTGCTGCCAATGTTGCTGCGCTACATGTGGAATGAGCAGTGATGTGAGTAGGAATTGGAAGAGAGTGAGAAGTATAAGCACGAGCAATACATGCCCTGATCCATCTACCTATGGTCGACGAAGAGACACGAACAAGGCTTCCAATTTATGGAAAACTGAGGTCCTCTTAATATAAATACACAGGGCCCTGCGCACATCTAACTTATGCCAATTTCTCTCTAAGCAATGAGACGGGTTGGGACAAAAATTTGGAAGAACCAGGTCTTGAGACCTGTGGAACCAAATATTGACTTTTGGAGTGAATGTAGGGTCCAAACGAAGGACTACCCTATCCTCAAAAAAGGTACATAAATCACTCCACACTGAGAGTGCTGCCAACTCAGAAATTCTCCTAGCAGATGTAATAGCTATCAAGAATTCCACCTTAAAGGAAAGAAACCGAAGAGAGCAAGATCTGAGTGGTTCAAATGGTGAGGAAGTCAGAGCTTGTAAGACCTTAGGTAGGTCCCAAGAAGGATACTGATGTATGGGAGGTGATCTTTCATTGACCGCCCCTTTCAGAAATGCGCTGACTGCTGGATGTTGTGCCAGAGGAAAAGTGTTATCGCAAATCAGAACCGTAGAGTACCACGTGCAGAAATGCCTCCATGTGGCATTGTAAATCCTGTTGGTGGACGGGCGCCTAGAAGCCTGGATCAATGAAATCACCCCTGATGAAAAGTGTTGTCTGGTTAAACCTTCCCGCTCAAGTGCCAAACGGCCAACTGGAGCCACTGGGGGTCCAGATGATGAAGATTCCCCTGGCTGAGCGCTACTCGGTCCGGGGGGATCTTCCACGGTGGTGAGAGCGATAGATCCACAAGGTCGGCAAACCACGGATGCCGAGGCCAGTGTGGAGCAACTAATACTATCTCTGCCTTTTCCTGTAGCAACTTGCGAATGGTTGCTGGAATTAAGGGAAGGGGAGGGAAGGCGTAAAGTAGGCCCTCCGGCCACGTGCATCAGAGAGCATCTGTCCCTTCCACCCCCCGAGAAGGAAACCTGGTGAAAAACCTGGGAAAGTGAGTGTTTTGTGGAGAAGCAAAGAGATCCAGTTGAGGATGACCAAATCTCAATGAGATCTCCCTGAACAATTCCGGGTCCAGGCTCCGAGTGATCGACCGTGACCCTGCTCAGGGAGTCTGCTTGCTGATTCGCCACCCAATATGTGTTCTGCCTTGAGAGGACTCAGATTGGACTCTGCCCACAGACCCAGTGTTAGGGCCTGCAACATGAGCAACCAAGACCGGGTTCCTCCCTGTTTGTTGACATGAGCCTTCATGGTTACGTTGTCCATCAGAATGAAAACATGTTGCCCTTTCACTATCGAGGAAAACTGAAAACTGTATGGCCCTGAGTTCTAACCAATTGATGTTGTGAGTTAACTCTACCTGAGACCATTGACCCTGTGCCAGATGAGTCTGTAAATGTGCGCCCCAACCGAACAGACTGGCTTCTGTGGTCAGAACGAGCCTGGGGGGCTCTTTGAAGAGGGTCCCTTTGGTCATCGCGGAAGAAGCCATCGGTGGTGGTGGCCTCCCAAATGTTGCTGAATAGCCCCAACCGACCGCCTATGGGAGACTTGTCCCTGGCATCACTTAGACCGCCTGAAGGGGCGGCTCCCTGAGCCCTGAAAGGGACGTTTAGACTGGTATTGGCCCCTGGCTCCCGAGGCCTGGTGGTCCTGCTGGCGATCTTGTCTAGGGAAAAAAGATCGTGAGCTTCTGGGCCAATCCCAGGACTGCCCGGGCCGAAAGGGCTGCCTCCATTCCCAGGAGCCACTGGGGCGGAAGGCCTGTCTGCGGAAATCCTGTTGCGGCCATCTATCTGACCTTTTAGAAGGGTGTACCAGGATCCTACACTTGTCCTTGCCCTCAATGACATGCGGTTCAAGGATAGGGCCAAATAAATGTGTGCCACTATATTTGGATGTTGACAGACGCCACTTGGATTTTAAATCCGTCCGCCATTGTTTGAGCCACAGTAACCTTCGAGAGGCCACATTGGCTGCAATGGACGTGGCGGAATACCTGGCTGAATGAAGTGATGCGTCTGCCATGTATTCCGATGCTGCCAGTAACTTACTCAGTGTTTGATGTGTGCGAACCTGGTCAGGAGGAATGAGAGCCTGAAGTTTGCGGAGCCACATGATTGAAGTTCTCGCAAAAAAGGAAGCTGAGGTCTCAGCCTTAATGGCCCATGCTGAAGCCTGGTGAGCTCGGTGCAGAGCAAACTCAAACTTCTTATCCTCCACCTTCAGAGCCTCCGCCATATCTCCTGGAATAGCAGATGTGGAAAATAAGGAGGTTAGTGGAGTGTCAACAGCTGGAACCTCCAAGAGAGAGGCGAGAGAGGAAGAGACATTAAATAATTTCCTTTCAGTACTATTGAGAGGAGGAAAAGTGGCCAGCAATGACCACTGCTTTTCCACCATAGCCCGAAATATATATGGACAAGGGATCTGTTTGTCCTCCACAATCTTGTCCGCAAACAGGGGATTGGACTCCTGATTGGCGGAGGTGGAAGGTTTATCGTCCTGTGACGAAGAAAGGTTAACAGTAGTAATGGCTTTCGTAAGTAGAAACTTGAAAAGGGTAAAAAAGACCTGAGGATTGAGCCTGTTCTGGCGCTGCCTCCTCATCCTCAGACATAGGTAAATCGGCTACCTCCTGGTCCACTGACCCTTCCTCGCCTAATTGTGAAGAGGTTTCAGAAACGCCAGAATCGGGAACGTTAACACGTCCTGTTTGTGAAGGAGAATGGATGGAAGAGGTGGAGGCAGTAGAGGTCTTTGAGTCCTAGAAGAAGACATAAAATGATTAAATGCTTGCTGCATGAAATCATGAAACTGATCTGAACACTCCTGCTATTGGTCCTCTAAACTGCTCCCAGCCACTGTGGAGACCTGCACATCCTCATGACTTTGTTGCATGGGGGAAGAATGGGAGGATGAGCAGTGGGGACCAACCTGTCCGGTTTCCCCCTGAGGAGACCATGGCCTAGGGGCAACATGGGAAGGCGCATATGTAGGCCCAAACATGGAAGTGTCCAGTAGAATGGGGGGAACCACTTCAGTCTCACTGGACATGAGCCTTTGAGCTTTGGAGAATTCCCTCTCCAGTGCCTGATGTCTCCTCGAGACCTCTCGCTCAGCTGCTTTGGAAGTCTCTCTGGGTGTCACATGTTTAGTCTTGGCCTTTTTCTTTTCCCCTGCTTCCGAATCAGCTGATCTGCACTTTGATTGTGTCTGTGCGAGGGGAGCATCAGTCACTTGTGTTGCCTGGGGTGAGTCACTGTCTGCCATTGTAATCAGGATATACCAAAAGGAAATATCCGTCAGTGGAGGGAACCCAAGCACGTAGATATAGTTGTCAGAGAGGCAATGCAACCCACAGTTCTGAACAACAACAATGGCAAATCAGCCAGACAGTTCACTAAGACTGCCTGTCTAGGCCTGTGACACCGCGCCACAAACTAAAATGAACAGGTGGACAGCAAAATTCCTCCCCTGCTCAATACACCAACTGGCAATAACCTAATACCTGATCTGCAGAACAGAAGTGACCAATAACAAGCAATGATGAGTCACAGAAAGCACAATTAGACTCAGAGACCTTTAAATGAAAATGAAAATGCTTCCCCCCCCTGTAGAAGGTCAGCCACAGCAGACCGGTTAGCAAGGTGCAGGCCCAAAGGGAACTGCTGGAAAACACGAGGCCTTTACAAAATGGCGACAATGCCTGATCAACAATCAAAATGGTGACCGCAATTGAAGCACGCTGTCAAAATGGCGGCCGTGCCTTGAAAGTTTAACAATTGCCGGCTCAATGAGGAAGAATCCTCTTCTATGAGCTAAACAGAGAGGGAAAGCTGCAAAAACTTTAAATTCCTCCCCCCCTTCTTCAAACGAAAACTTCAGTTCGTTGCGCAGCTTCAGCTGTGATCGATATAGAGCCTGCTCCCAGATCTCGTGGTGTCGAAGCAAAAGAAATGGTAAAAACGGCAGCCTTTGGGAGAAAAACCTCCGTAGTTGAAGCCTCGTGGCAATTGCACACCTCCGCAAGCCAGCTGGTTCTCTGATCAGTGGTCCCACTGATCGGCTGGCTGAGGCAAAGCCTCGTTTACGATCGGCCTGAAAAACAGCCCAAAAAGGAGCCTGATAGCCTCGTGGAGCCAGAAGGCTAAAGGAGTCCTCCAAATTTACAAAAATCAAATCCAATTAATACCACTACAATTTGGAATAAACTAAGTAAAAACCCAATTAATTTTTTTAAGTTTTCAAAGTAAGTTGAGCTAATCTAATGAGGAGCCTAAAATCTTGCATCGTGCTGAGCGTAAGACTAAGTCAAAAAACTGGAAGGACACACCCAGAGGGAGGCGTGGCTAATTTTGACTTAGTCCTATCTGAGCAGGAAGGCTATGATTACCCACCGGTGGATTCTACATCCATTCATGCTGGAGAAACACCAGATACATCATGCTGTTATTCCCTTCCACTAATTATATAATGTGCAGAAAAAGAGCAACAATTATATATATAAAAAATCGATATAGCTAAATCTAGTTCTATATTTCAATATCTTTCCATCCTTTAAAACCATCCTTGTCTCTACCACATCTATCCACCACTTCATATTTTATCCTTGAAACTTGTTCTTGAAACTTTTCCCATCTTTCTGCATTCATGAGTTGGTCAATTAAGAGTTTCTGATAATGCTTGTAATATACTGCATAAAAGCTTTTAAAATGACTAGCCTTAGTCGTAACTAAACTATATGCAGTACTTCCTGCTTATGACAAAGAGAATACCAGCAAATTTGGGCTCATTTTGGTTATATGCCATAAGTGGAACTAAACCCAGTTTTACCCAAAACATACTCATGCTATTATACTGAACTTGGGACCTTTAATGAAAGACAATTTTGCAAACAAACATACTGTGTCTCACATCCTACTAACTTGGGGATACATGGATTGTATTGACATGCATACATTTTTTAAAAAAAATAACATTTGTGTTTTCTAATAGCAAAACACAACCCAAATTGACCATTTGACAACTGTGAAAGCAAACGAGAGCATGTAACAGCATCATTGCCAATTAGAGTAGTCAACATTAATTCAGGGTGAAGTGATTAACTTTCTGTGCTTTAGAATTTCATAACTTTAATGTCAAATCTTCATGGAAAAGGGCATCTTTCCACTGTAGATCAATGATGAATCACATCAATGGATGTGCACATTTCACAGGGAAGAAAGTACTCACTTTGATTCAGTCATACGGTAGCCATACAAGTTCCGTTGTTTTGGGAGTTCAAAGAGACCATACCTGTCAAGCTTGTGTTAATCACATGCAGCAGAAATGGTGGAAAACAAAAGGCCAAAAGAGATGACAGTTGTGGAAAGCAACCACAATCAGGGAAATAGTAAAACATTTGCTCTTCAGAAATGAGAGTGACACTTTTTTTAGGAATAGAGGCAAGACAAGAAAGACTGAAAGTGTGTATAGCTTAAAAGTGATAAAAAGGAGTTTACATTTGAACCAAACTATTCTCTTTCCTTGATTTAAAGCCAGAGGGCATTCAAAACTAAGAACAGCCATTTTCTCATAAAAGAATTCAAAGGTAATATCTTACCTTTTTTAGACACTACTTATTTGCTGCAATTCTCCTTCCACTTGCAAGCACTCAAACTAGCATATAAGACACTTATAGACACCATTTCATCCTAATAACTCTGCTAGTAGATTACTCTAAGAAGTGCTTATGAACCTATGTCATGGTTAATAATTCAAACTGTAAATTATGCAGGCTTGTTCACTTTGTTGTTAAACATTAGTTGAACTATTGACTGTGGAACAGTATGTTGTGTGAACACAACCAGTGAACGACTAATCCAAAGTCACCTTGTGAACTCCACAGTTGAATAGAGATATGAAACTGATCTCCTTGGTCCTAGTCCATCAGTCTACCCTACTACATCACATTTGGCTCATTTCCTTTTACTAAATGCATTGCAATCTGTATTACTTTGGCCAATCTGTATTACTTCCTAAACATTAGCAGTTTCTTAAACCAAAATGTTCTCTGAATTCCCATCACTTTATTCTAAGAATTATTAATCCATCCAGAAGAATGGTGAGCCAGCACCTGTTGCTTAGCAGAATGGCTGAGGGAGGGAGGGAAGGAGGGAGGGAGGGAGGGAGGGAGAGAGAGAGAGAGAGAGAGAGAGAGAGAGAGAGAGAGAGAGAGAGAGAGAGAGAGAGAGAGAGAGAGAGAGAGAGAGAGAGAGAGAGAGAGAGAGAGAGAGAGAGAGAGGAGAGAGAGAGAGAGAGAGAGAGAGAGAGCTTAGATCCACAGGCAAATAATATCCAAAGATGATAAAATTGTCTATGTTCCTGAATGCTGAATCAAGGTCTCATGAAGTACAAAAAACAACCCCACTCCAAGGGAGCTTTTTTAGCAGAAGATTTCAACAGCACATACTATCAAACAGCAGGAATAAAGAATCACGGTGGACTTGCTTGTCTTTAGCTCCTTCCATGTTTACAACAATAATACGTAGATCTGCCTTAAAAACCATAAGGAGAGTCCCTCTGAACACTATATGTTTTCTCTTCATTCAAGATGCCTGAGGTGGTAAGAACAAGACAAAGAAAATACTTTCTGAAAACCAAATTAGGAAAAGTGGAGAGGTTGCAAGAACCATTTTAACAGCTCGCAGGTTTACACACTGACAATTTTGATAACACATTTGGAATACAAAATTGCCAATGTGAACAATCCCAGTGTTTTCAGTGCTGTTTACAAAGCAGAGGGCAGCTTCCCTCTTGTGTGGCATTGACAAGATACTGTGAGACGACTATTTTCTAAAACAGGGGCATCCTAGTCAATACAAAGAGCCAATTAATTTCAGCCTTAAGAACAGTTGGCAGGCTTGACAAAATGCAAAAAAAAAATATTTAAAAAAACACCTTCTCTTTTTAATAACTAGGATTCTCTTTTCCTTTTGTTTCCAGCTGCTTTAGACATTGCTTTCTATAACAGTGCTAAAATGATTGCATTATCTCCCTGAACCTTTTGTCACAAAAGGCATTCACATATCTTCCTAGCAACTTTTATACAGGCATGACACTTAAGGTAACAATAAATGTGCAGGTGTAAAGTGCTTTGAAAGGTCTCTATATTTTCTGAAATATGGGTCTGACCAAATGTTCCTGGGGAGGTCTTAGACATTATCCTCTTGTCTTTCTCTTTTTTTTCCCCCTATTGGTGGCAATTAATGTGGAATATAAAGCAGTCTAAAGTAAGTCACATTCTAATTCTAATTCCACAATGTCTGTGTAAAAGATTAGTTCAGACCTCTGTTACAAACCCTTTATTTCCTGCAGCCTGTCATTTGAGAGATGGGAAAGACAGAAATATTTTAAAAAGGAAATGCCAGAAAGGAATTGTATATTTTTATCTGGTTTTGACTAAGTCTCATGCATCGTGTGCTGGAGCCCCATCCACCCAATAGCTCCCAATGCAGGAATGTAACCTTCGACCGAAAAAGAAAAAGCTTTAACCGTGCCCAGTCAAATTTACATTTTGATATATGGTAATGTTTGGGGGGGTGTAGAGAGAGAGAGAAATGACATTATTACATAATGATATATGGTGATGCTTGTTGTGCATGGAAAGTACTATATGACTTGGGATAGATCAGTGGTGGCGAATCTATGGCACACATGCCGGAGGCGACACTCAGAGCCCTCTCTGTGGGCACACGTGCCGTCGCCCCAGCCCTGCCTCCCCCCACAGCCCTCTCACCAGCAGACCCCCCAGAGGAGAGTCACCCCTGTGGGCGGCCCGTGCAGAGCAGCATAGCCAAGGGCATGGCAGACGGGCAGCGGAGACAAGACTCCACTCTCGCACCCCGTCATGCATAGTTGATGCTGTGAGGTGCGGGCAGAGGGTGTGGCCGCCATGGTGCTGCTGGGCCATCTGGCCGATCTGCTGCAGCGGGCCGTGGAGGCGGTGGTGGCCCTGTGGGTGGGGCAGGGGGCAGGGCAGTTTTGGGGCACTCGGTCTCTAAACGGTTTGCATCGCTGGGATAGATGGTACATGCAATTTATACAAGTTTTGAGATAATTTTACCTCTATAAATGGACACATACAAATAGTTTGGCCTAGTGATTAAAGTTAAAGGTTAAAACTGAGAGACAGTGAATTCTACTCTTTCCTTAGGTATGAAGCCAGCTGGGAGGTTTTTTTTAGGAGTTAACCTTTCAAAGAAGGCAATCTGAAAATGATGCCAAAAAACTGTATACAGCTGTTCATTTAGTCACCAGGAAAAAGACTCATTCAAAGATGCACGCACATATATCCAAACACAAAAGGACAGAGGCAAAAGGATTGGTCTTTGGGGCACCTAAAATGGCCCACATTACACCTCTGCTCCACAGATTTCAGTAGCTACCAGCGAAGGGCAGTTCACAATGTTGATATGACCTTTAAATCCCTTAATGGCATAGATCCAGGCAACCTGATGAACTGTCCCATCTTGCTAGGACAAGCCCATTCTACTCGTTCCAGCAGAGAAGGCCACCTACGGATCTTGTCAGTCAAAGAACTCCAACTGGATCAAGAAGAAGGGCCTTCTCTGCTGCAGCATCCACTCTTTAGAATATGCTACCCTCTAGAGTAAGAGGTGCCCTCACCACTATCCTTCCACAAGAGCCTGAAGACCTGGCTATGCCAAATAGGGGAGTTCCACACTGGAGATGGCTGCTGGATTGGTGGCAGATTCCACCTCCCCTTTGCTCTCTGCTCTCCACCATTCATCTTATCACACTGGTGCATTCTTGTTTTCTTTTTCATTGTTTATTTTATTATTCTAATATTTTACTTTTGTTTTATGTTATTTTCATTTCTTTGGGGGGGGGGTTGTAATCCACCTAGAGTAGCCCCATGGTGAGATAGGCAGCAAATCAATTAAACAAGCAAACAAAATATTAGTTCAATTCAATATAAGTTGTTGTAATTTAGCCTGGCAACATAATATGCATCTATAGTTTTGAAAAACATTTCACATGTTATTTAAGCTAAGAGTCCATACTGATCATGGTGAATATAAATATAATAAATGAATATGTGAAAGGGATATCCCACTATAACTGCACATCAAGATAACATTCCTGTATCTGAGGGATTCTTGATGTTCTCTGAGCTTGCTTATTTCCTTGCAGATGTTTCATTACCCAAATTAGTTACCTAGTTTGGGTAATGAAACATCTGCAAGAAAACAAGCAAGCTCAAAGAACACCAAGGACCCCTCAAGTCTACCTTGAGCTACAAATATTCTCCTTTATTAGTTCCTGTATCTGTCTGAAATCTTGGGCTCACTGCTGGCTCTGCTTCCTTACACAGATATTTTTGTATGCTCATCATCACCAATAATCTAATTTTCATGCATTGCCACTACTAAGGTGAAGCAATCATCAGCATCTGAGTCCAAACCCTCATTCAGTGCAATCTTGGAACATACTCAGTAGCTCACATAATTAAATAAAAGGATGATCAAAACTGGTTATGAGTCATTTAAATGTGACCTAACTACACATCTCTTTCCCATTTGAAATCACAAGAGTTATTTAATGAAGAAATCAAAATGAACTCTTCCATATCGTAAGCCCAACTGCTTTATATTACAATGGATTATGGAGTTCTACGCCTGTTGATTTTTTTTTTTGCCATGAATATTAGGAAAATGTACTAGCACCGAGGAATTCATACTATTGTATATGCACTTTTCACATTAAAATGGAATAGAATAGAGCTGGAAGGGACCTTGGAGGTCTTCTAGTCCAGCCCCCTGCTCAAGCAGGAGAATCTACACTGTCTCATGGAAAATAAGAGCTCACCAAATGCCTGTTACCTGGACAATACAGTAATTGCAATTTTGATGCTCTATGGGTGGAATGGGACAATTTGCCGTGGTCAATTCACCATGAGACAATTCAATAATTCAATTTAATTATTTAAAATAATTAAATATTTTACTTTTTGTTATTCAAATTTCATTTTGTCCCTCCTTTGGCATCCTTTCTTTAATGATTGTATTCCACCATTTTTTCGATATTAGGGTAACTCTTGTTCTGCAGGAAATTGTCCCATGGCAAATTGGCCATGGTGACTTGTCCCATGGCGAGTTGGCTGCAGTGAGTTGGCTATGGGAAGATGGCCATGGCAAGTTGACCTAGGCCTCTCTATGGGGCATTGTCAAGGTCCATGGGTCCTTATTTTGCACACCAGTATTGGTTTACCAGTACTGTCTGGGACATTGCATTCAACTTCAGGTTGATTTTAAAATAGCAAACTGCTCTCGTTTATTCCCTTAAATCAATAAAGAATATTTTCCACTTGCCATGGTCATCAAGGTTCTGAATCCAGATGTTCTGTGACTCCAATTGATTCAATACTATGACTGGATAAACCATTTCATGGGGTGCTTTACAAAAGCCATGGGTGAAGTATTCTCCCTGATGTATTGATGCAGCTGTGTCTTCATGTAATACCAGCACATTAGGTGATCTGCATGGCTCTATGCATTCACAGACTTTTCACAGCTGGAAAAGTGAAATGTCTGTTTACACAATGCAAAGATGAACTGGGAAAGTCTTCAAAACAGTAAAATCAAGCCTTCCAGATCAGGCAATTGCTTCAGTCCTTCCAGAAAGGATGCTTGACATTCTAACTGAACCATTCCATCCTATATTTTTGTAGACCACATCAGAACGGATCATTATTACACACTTCATTGATATTTCAAGAAAACTAAATTGTTTTAACAAGCAGGATAATTGTGGAGAATAAGAAATATTGTGTGTGGGCAATCCTTCAAGATGGTCTTTATATATTATCCCATTCCAGGTCGTAGAGACAAATACAGTCTTGAGATTACATTATTTCTCCTTCTTGACTATGCCAAAAAGAGTCCTTTTTATTAAATACTAAGATAGTCAAGCTCACTAACCACTCCCATCCCAATATTAAATTGCACACTACTTTGCATTATTCATTCAGAGATGAATAATGCAAATGAATAATGCATTATTCATTCATTATTCATTCATTTAGTATATTTATACTAAATGAATAATAAATCATCCATGGCAAAAACATTTAAGCCTCCAGCTTAGGATATAATGTATACATTATACTGTTCTGATACTGTAAAAATCCCTACTGCACCAATCCTTTGTCAGTTACTGCACATCTGTTAGAATTAATTTGCAATTAAAGTGTAGCAATAAGAGAGGGGTGTCAAACTGCTGGCCCGCAGTCCGGCTGCATCATAGTGAAACTGCACCCACCCCATTGCCGGTAATGGCAAAAAAGTTGTGATACGTCGCGACACGTCATGTGACATTGCCAGTTTGACACCCCTGCAGTCAAAGACTGAAGTCCCTCTAGAATTTTTCTAGTTTTATTGCTTTCTAGAAGGCTGTCATCATCTTCCTTTATCTAAAGAAAGGCCATTTAGAATAGAATAGAATAGAATAGAATAGAATAGAATAGAACAGAACAGAATAGAATAGAATAGAATAGAATAGAATAGAAGAAAAGAGAAGAGAAGAGAAGAGAAGAGAAGAGAAGAGAAGAGAAGAGAAGAGAAGAGAAGAGAAGAGAAGAGAAGAGAAGAGATGACCAACTGTAATAGTCCATTACACTATCACTGCTCTCCTTCTTAGAAAAAAATATATTTTCATTGAATGAAGAGGAGTGTCATTGTTCATTTCATCTGTCAAATTTTTGAAGGGACACTTTATTTTGACAGAAGCTTTGATGAAACTCCCCTTCAAAGCAGTGCTAAAGAAGAACCGCCTGCTCTGGTTCATCTCAGGCCAATAAGAACAGTTTCTATTCTTATTCTATTCTACACTGGCGCAAAAAGTTCTTATCCAACCAAGATTGTCAAATGAAGATGACTTGGACGTACCTGAAGAGAAACACCCTGGGTTGCCCTTACAAGGTGAAGTAGTCCATTTGAGTGAATCCAGAGGGATCTACACAGATTCCAATTCACAGCTGCTAAAATGCTTCCCAGGTTAGCTAACTAGAGCAATTTCTGAAGGTAATGTCAGAGAATCCTCTGAGGATATTGAAGACAAAGGAGGGAGATACTGAATATGCATGTGTGTTTGTTACATAAGACTCATAATACAATGACAGACGTGGTTAATGTGCACAGATGTCTTGATATTAACTTAGAATCTAATATAAGCTAAATCATCTGAATAGATATGGGAAGGTCATGAAATATATTCAAGATAATTTTACGTAAGCTGGTATTAGTTTTTTTAAAGGATATTTGCATCAGATATTATTGCTATATGATAATGTAGTGTATATAATGCACATGCATACATTTATTGTTAGGCTAAAATAGCACAATAATTCATTGAACAATTTTACTGAAGTACTATGTTGGAACTAGGTTTCATTTATTCCACTTACAGTTAATAACAGATGCTTTGAAATTCCATTTTTCTATGGAAATGATGATATTTAAGCTGTTGAAAATTTTATTTTATCAGATTATTCAGTTCTTTCAATTCAGCCACCCACCCTTCCCAAAAATAGTTTCGTGGGGTGTAGTGAAACAAACATATAATCCTACTAAAATTCTTGATTACACTTGCTCCCTTTCCCAAATAGCAACAGCAATAGCACCTAGAATTATACCACTTCATAGTATTTTACAGCCCTCTCTAAAGTAGTTTACAGAGTCAGCCTATTCCCCCCAACAATCTGGGTTCTCATTTTATTGACCTCAGAAGGATGGAGTGCTGAGTCAACCTTGAGTCCCATCAGGATCGAACTCCTGACAGTGGGCAGAGTTAGCTTGCAATACTGCATGGGTTCAAGACCTGAGCGTCGCACAACAGGTCGAGCTCCCATTACTTGCCCCATCTCTTGCCCACCTAGCAGTTTGAAAGCATGCAAATGCAAGTAGATAAACAGGTATCATTTCAGTGAGAAGGTAACAGTATTCTGTGGGCCTTTGCCACATAGCCATACTGGCCAGATGACCGTGGAAATTGTCTTTGGACAACGCTGGCTCCCTTGGCCAAGAAACAAGAGATGAGCATTCTGCCCTAAAGCTGCATATAACTAACAGGAAAACCTTTACCTTACTGCATTCTAACCACTGTGCTACCTCGGCTCCTAATAGGAACCACCAAAATCATGTGGTTGCTTCGAGAAAAGACATACTGTCGCTGTTTTATAGACTTGCAAACTGGTTCTATGTTCCGGTTCTTAAATGTTTCCAAGAATCTTTTTCTAATAGAATCCAAGGCATTGCAAAGAGAAATCTTTAATCTTTTGAGAGAGGATATTTTGAACTTTTACACCTTAAACACACACATCATTAAGACAACTAACAAACTTTGTTCCTGAGTTTCAAAGAGCAATATCACAGAGAAACAAGTGACCTATGACCACAAGAAGCTGTCAGGCAACAAGATCAGAATTAATCTCTGTCCATTCCTAATGATAAAAAGTAGAACAACTGTAGAGCTAATTCACACATACATATTTTTGTGTTTGATAACTGCAGCCCCCTAGCTACCTATGAAAACTCTGCAAATGTAACATTTCCTATCTGCTGATATGCAATGATTTTCATGAAGCAAGTTGGGAATTCAATCTGCCAGTCATCAAACACAGATAAATGTAGGAGTCTCTATGCATGGTGAACCAAATCTGAGAATACCATATCTGTATTTTGAAAGGCTGGCACATTTATGGCACTGCTCCATAAAAAGTAACTGAAGCAGAGAGAGAAAGGCAGTGAGATAGAGGCTTAGGAACTAGTGAACCTAACCATGTGATTAGCCGTGATTGCATTTCTATTTAAATGCCACCAAAGGACAAAAATAGCAACTGAGGCTGATAGCTACAGACTGTATATCTTTTAGATGATGGATTTGAGGAGATAAGCCTCATCACAGCAGCAATGTCCTATGGTTCTATCAAGAAGACAAGGACAGAAGTTGAATGTATCGTAATTATTGCATTGTGAAGGAATAACTGATGGATGGCTTAACTGAAAATAAAATCTCAAAAACAGGAAACCTGCTGGATCAGACCATAAGCATCTCCCATAATAGTTGAATGTGTGCCAATAGCAAACCCACACTCAAGACAAGAGCACTCCTGTTTATATTCCCCAATAAATCAGTTATAGTGCTGTAGGTTAACAGGTAGGCATCATGTCCTCACTGGTAATCTTATATCCCATGAGATTAGTTCTCTAGTCTTCTTAGAATGCTGTCCAAGTTGATAGTGGCCATTAACTTTTGCAGAAGAAAATCTCCTAGTCTGACCACCTTCTATATTTAAGTTATCTTCCACAGTTCAGTCCTGAATTTCCTACCAGTTTATTTCACTGGATAGTCCTGATTCTAATATTATGAGAAGATCAACTTCATCTAACCAGCTATGTATGCATAATTCTCCACACGGTTTAGATGACCCCACACGCTGGATTTTCAGAGAGCCTTGAAGACCTGCTCTTCACTCAAGCCTTTCAGTAATGGTGATTGGAGCCCATTTTATAGATAATATGGGTTTGTTTAGATTATTGCTTGATTTTTGCTATTTTTTGTTCTTTGTTCTTAATCACTGCCTTAGTTTGTATCTGTGCTTTTATGAACCATGTAGATGTGAACCACGCAGAGGTTTAGGGAATTGGAAATGTAAAAATGTAACAAATTAAATAAATAATTTTACATGACACTTTCCGTGTTTTCACATCCTTTTCCTTTTTTTTAAGCTATAAAGAATTGAATGCGGCCAAAACATCTAAATTAAAGGATTTCATATAGATGGTTCTTGGTACTTCTTGACATCCAATCATATAGTCTATACGTGAAAGTTCCTAAATTAATGTTACTATCTTCCCTATTTTCACAAAGTTTGGACCATAAAGCTAGGTGTCCTCACAAACTCTTTAATTGGTGAAAACTGCCAACAGACTTAAATAAACTACCTAACTCTGCTTTCACCAAACTAGTTCTCCAAGTTATGCAATTTCAATTCCTAGCCAGCATCATTATTCTCTCTTACCATCTGTCTAAGAAAGTTTGTCAATTGTCCTTTTTCCAATAAACTTTGTCTGTTACTGAAAACGCCATGCAATCTTCATTTCCTAATATTATCAAATATAGAGGCAACTATGTGATACCTTAAACTCATAATTAACAACTGCCCAGATGTTCCTAAAACACGGAGCAGGGGAAACACTGATCAAAATTGGGATGAAAGAGGAAGGATGAGGAAATATACTCCCATTTTAGAACTTCATTTCCAATTGGGATAAACACTCCAACAACTGCTTTTTGTGCTGGAAAGAAAAGCCTTAAACAGTGCAGTTTTGTTTTAGAGGTAAATAACAACCTTGGGAAGAAGAACCAATGGGTTATCTAAACTGAGGTCATGGAAAAGGAGATAATGTCATAGTCCTGATCCACGTTAAATTAAAAGAAATGAAAAAGAGTGCACAATTATTATGTGTTTCTCAGAACACAGAGTTTTGCCCTCAAGTCTAATTTCCACTTATTTGTGGTCTTGCTATAAGATATTTATTTGATGACACTTTTCAAAAAATGGCATTATCTCCAACTGGAATGCACAGATTTGAAGTTAATTGTGTATGTGTGTATGGTATCAATGTGTGTGTGTGTGTGTGTGTATGGTATTGATATATGTGTGTGTGTGTGTGCATGTGAATAGTAGACAGACAGACAGACAGACAGATGCTTGGATTCAGTTTAGTAACAAATACTTGTCGTATTTTGCAAGGCTGTGAAGCATTGGCAAGGTCACTCCAAAAAGCCTAGTTACTCACTATTGGTGGACATAAAGAAGAAGCTGGACTGGCTCCATCATTAAAATGTAAAATTTTCTCCTGTCTCTTCACATATCAAATTTTTCTTCTAAGGTAGGACTGGAAGGTCATTGAAGGAATAAAAGATCACTTTAAATTATGCATACATCTAAATCCCTCATTTCTAACACTTATAGAAAAGTAATTGCTTTTAAATTAAATGAGAAGATTACCTATCAAGTCCTTTAGAACTGATACTGATTTGGCTTGCGGACTTAACATAAGTTTCAGCAGCATCACAAAACAGGGAAGTATGAAGAATTTGTAATTTATCCCATCAACCAAGCACCAATCTGGGAAAGGCTGAATTCCATTGTAGGTGATTTCATTTGCTAGCTTTCTCTCCTAACATGCAGTCCCTTTCTTTTCTATGAAAAAGTTAATTTTTATGGCAAAGCTTTGAGTTACATTTTGGATATATTTGCCCCAATTATATTTTTGTTCCATATTTCTCTCTATAATCTAATGGAAAAAAGTGCAAGTCCAATTGGACCCCAATGAAAATTTAGTGCTCTAGATGCAATATAGTGATAAAGGGAGAACAGCTTAAAATGACTATTAATATTAAGCACAACCATTCAAATTACTATTAAGAGTAAAGTTACCATTAGATATAACAGTTACTGCTCAAATTATAATCACCACTGGAAAAAAAATACAGTTATTTTAACAGGTTGCAATTACCAGCTTTCCTTTGGCATATATGAAAAATAAAGAGAAATGCGTCAGTCCATTTCAGGTGCCAAATGAACGTTGGATCATAAGTGGCTAGAGCTAAATATATGGCTCTCTGGGGAATGCAAAGACCTGAAACTCATTTGTCTAACTCATCCATTCCAACACAACAGTTTCTAGAATAATTGTAAGCCTGGCCTAATTCTCCAGGTATTTTTTTGATAATTTCAATTAAATGACTTATGAGACCAGAACTGTAGCAGCCAACAGGTATATTGCCTTAAGCAGTGTTTAAGAAGTGGGAAGAAAAAGTAAATGATAAACATAAATGTAAACTGAAGGACTGCTAGAATTTATGGCATATTTTGTGCATCCAGAAGTTTCCTGTTACAAAGCAATACTGAACACCATTATTCCCTTCAGCACTGAAGCCCCAATGTCTCTTCCAGGTTAGCTCACTAAGAAGGTCTCAGCCTTGTCATTATAATTATAAGATGGGGCCCTTAAAGAAAAGATTGCTACTGAAAGTAATTTTGATTGCTTTGAAATCATAGTCGCCCCAAGGCCCTTCATACAGGTCTTGGGGCAAGTCATTACTTCTATTCCAAGATATTTTGGGCCAGGAAAGAGAATCCAAAGGTAAACCCCACATGCTAAGTCTTGCAGCCTCTCAACAAACATTGCTTTGTCCTTTCCCCTCAAATGCGGCTTACCATCACAGGACCAGCTGACTTCTCTCTGCAATACCTCCACATCTGGCGCAGCACCGCACAAGCCTGAGCGAGAGATGGCTGGAGCTGCAAGGCTGTCAGGGCTCAGTGGAAGCGCCAAGATCAGCGCCAGCTCCAGCTGGAGCTCGGCCCTGATCCTGGTCCTTCTGCTGAGCCCTGAAGAAGCACCAATCAGCTGGAAAGCAGCACCGACCCTGGCGCTTCTGCTGAGCCCAGAAGAAGCGCCAATCAGCTGGAATGTTGCAGCATCTCCAGGGTCTTGTGATTTACGTTCAGATGCTTGGCAACTGATTCACAGTGTCCCAAAGTCATGTGAAGTGACCAAAACCTGCTAAAACCACCCAGCAGATGATGGGAATAAAAACCAAACATCCCCCCACCCCATCCCTGCTGCCAATCCTCAACAGAAATGCTCACAACAATGAAAACCTCGGACAGGAGGAAGAGTGCGGCCAGGCAGACAGGCAGGTGTCTTGCTCGGCTGTGGCTTTTTTCAGTGCCATTGTAACTTCGAACAGTCACTAAGTGAACTGTTGTAAGTCGAGGACTACCTGTACTTTATCACTGTTTTTCTTCCTTTTTTTTTTTTGGGGTCATCAAGTTTTTGACACCTTGCTAGGCGACTGGTGGTACTCTGATGTTGCCATATCCTAAAAGTGGTACAATGGGTGAAAAGGTTGAAAAGCCCTGCTGTAGGCAACCAGCTATTATCAAACTGGGACCCACCCTCCAGCGCCTTATCACTTATGGCTACAATACCTAGCTTCTCAGCTGGAAGAATCTGTGATGATTCACATCCCAAACAGATTGAAAAGACCTAGGTTTCACTTTAAAGAAACTGAGTGTTTCACGTCATCAGGCTGAAGGGAAGAGGGCAAGCAGAATGGAAATAAAAAGCAAAAAGCACTACCCTCCTTTTCAGTTCTCCTCTTCATGTACAATCTGTGTAGCCTGGCGTTTTTAATATTTAGGGATATGCAGTTGTCCATTGATCTTTGACCTCTTAACTCTTAACTTAATGAGAATTTCTGTGAGGTCTCAACAAGCCTTACCTTTACTGATGAGCATGAATCCACTGCAGATCTTTAAATAAGCAGTTTTTGAATTAGCCACAACTACCAAAATCCAAAATCACCGAGCATTTGCATATATCATTACTGTCTCCTAGTATCAGGAAGATGCACCATCAGCAAGTGGAAAGGCAAAGGAGCATGCTTTGTGCAAACGCATTTATAGGAACGCAAAATAACATGTACAATTTGCCCCTTTGTTCTGTTTCTATTTGCTAACAGTTCAGCGTTTTGTTCTGAATCACACGAGATTAATGGAGAGCGAAATGCAGATAGTCCTTGACCTATGACCTCAACGGAGCCCAAAAATTCTGTTGCTCAGCAAGTTATTTCTTAAGTGAGTTTTGCCCTATTTTACGACCTTTCTGGACACATTTGTTAAGTGAATCGTTGCAGCTGTTATCTTAGTAACACGGCTGTTACTTTGACCTTGCTTGTCAGAAAGTTGCAAAAGGTGATCATATGACTCCGGGATATTGCAACCGTCATAAAAACGAGTCAGTTGCCAAGTGCTTGAATTTTGATCCACGTGGCTATGGGGAATCTGTAACAGTCATAATGTGTGAAAAATGATCATAAGTCACTTTTTTCAATGCCGTTGTAACTTCAAATGGTCAATAATTGAACAGTTGTAAGTCGACGCACTAATGTAACATAGATTGTGAAAGCAGATTTCCCAAGGAGCTTTTAAGCACCCTTTTTGGTATGTTATTCAGGAGGCACTGATAAATTGCCTAAATTACCCCACATTTAATAGAAAGAGCTGCCATCCAATTTTGCTTTATATGCATGTTCTTTTTCAGGTAAAATATCTGAGGACTTTATTTTTATTTATTTATTTTTCGGATTTGTATGCCGCTCCTCTCCGCAGACTCGGAGTGGCTCACAACATACAAATAAACAATTCAATATAAATCCAAAAAAACATTAAAAATAAACCCCACACATACTCCTCAGTCACACCACAATCAACAATCATCCCCAGGCCTGCCGGCAGAGGTAGGTTTTTAAATTCTTTCGGAAGGCCAGGAGAGTCGGAGAAACGCGGACTTCAGGAGGTAGTTGGTTCCAGAGGGTGGGCGCCACAACAGAGATGGCCCTTCCCCTAGGGCCCGCCAGACGACATTGTTTCGCTGATGGGATCCGGAGGAGGCCTACCCTGTGCGCTCTCACCAGTCAAAGGGAAGTATATGGCAGAAGACGGTCCCGTAAGGATCCTGGTCCCATGCCATGAAGGGCTTTATAGGTAATAACCAACACCTTGAATTGGGCTCGGAGACCAATAGGCAACCAATGTAGCATGCGGAGAGTTGATGAAATGTGGGCACAATGAGGAAGGCCCACAACTGCTCACGCAGCTGCATTTTGCACTAATTGTAGTCTCCGAACACTCTTCAAAGGTAGCCCCATGTAGAGAGCGTTGCAGTAGTCGATCCTCGAGGTGACAAGGACATGTGTAACTGTGAGGAGAGACTCCCGATCCAAGTAAGGACGCAACTGGTGCACCAGGCGAACCTGGGCAAATGCCCCCCTCGCCACTGCCGACAAATGATGATCCAATGTCAGCTGTGGATCAAGGAGGACTCCCAAGTTGCAAACCTTCTCTGAGGGGTTTATAGATTCACACCCCCCCCAGGGTAATCGAAGGACAGATAGAAGTGTCCTTGGGAGGCATCACCCACAGCCACTCTGTCTTATCGGGGTTGAGCCTTAATCTGTTAACACCCATCCAAACCCTCACAGCCTCCAGACACCGGCATATCACCTCAACCGAAAGAAGCTAAAGGCTTCTGCAAGATTATGAACATTCCTGAGGGAATCTACATTTGTACATTTCTATCACTGAAATCCTCTGAATTCTATTAGAAAGAAAGAAGAAAATCACCAGCATTTCTTCACATTGGTTTTTCAGTAGCCTTCCCTCAGGCCTCTACTTTTTATAAAGAAAACAACAACAACAACAACCGCTATTTGCATTTCTGGCTGCAGAATAGAACCTTAAGTTCCTAGCAAATAAGTTAGCATCATAGCTTTAACCTGTCATATTTGTATCTAATTCTCATACACTTTGCTTTAAGCACTCTGAAAGGGAAAATAGACATTTCAAAACACTCTGGAAGAATGGCCCGCAGCTTAAGAAAGAGAAACCTCAATCCTACCCTTAATTTTTATATATACTTAATAGTCTCTGAGCATATGCAGAATGTATTTCGGGCAGGAAATGGCATGATGGTATATATTCTAGGAATAAGGATTTATTTTCTAGATGGCATGGGAGATTTTTCTTCATTATTTTCTAGCGCCAAGACCACACAAAACCTCACCATTCTCATTACGGTACTTAAGAGGTCAAAAATCAATGGACAACCTCACATCCCTAAATATTAAAACATCAGCGCTACACAAATTGTGCGCTTGGCTAAAAATGCTAGCTAATCCCAGATTAATTAAAACAAGGCTGTAAAGTCCAATTGCGTTTTCGGAAGAGAAAAGCATCAGACAAGCAATGTACAAAGTCAATTGCAAGCAGCATGGCTAATTTCAAAGACTTGGGAGCTCTGGAGCAGCATAAATCCAAGCAACTTTTTCAATAGGCTCATAAAACAGAGTATCATTGCCATTCTGCTCACGGCTTTTGGCTTCTTTTTACTGCATGCAGATCATTAGGAAACTTCTAAGCAATCAAGTAATGTGAGTCTGATGAAATTATTCGATCAATGCCTATATAGGCTCAAGAAAGCACAGCATGCAGAACTACAGAGTGTCAATGAGGATTTTTTCCCCTTCCCTTCTTTACAAAAATCTTCCCTCATGTGAATCAAAAGCCCAACAGGCTTAATAAAGGGATTTTCCCACCCCAACTGCAGGACAGGAACGTGTGAACCATTTCTTTCCCTATACTCAGAGAAATGCAATCTACAACATGTTTATTCTGAAAATACAATAGTTGCACATGCTACTCTGATTAAAGTTAATTTGTGCAAAAAGGAATTCTCTTATACTTTGCCTACTATCAACCTCCCAACAAATTAATCACAGCTCTTGGTATCCTTTACTGCAACAGATGTATATTAAGATGGACATTTACTCTGAAAAAACAATCTGGGGGCTAAATGGACACCTAAAATATTTTATATGCAGCTAGTAAATCAACTAATGCTAAAGAGAAAAAGGATAAATATATTGATGAATTCCTAAATATAAACTGATTTTTTGCCTCTCATTATTACTATTATACAATATTATACACTATAGAATGGGAAAAGGATACATGGATGGATTCCTAAATATATACTGATATTTTGCCTCTCATTATTATTATTATACAACATTATACAATGTAGAATGGGAAAAGAGTAGAAAACTATTCACTCTTTCTATTATTATAATCCAAACATCTGTAATACCTGTTGTTCACCTCTTCTTCTCCTGAAAGCTGAACACTCCTTTCTTCACTTCCTTTGAAAACTTTTATTTAGAAAATTTCAACCTATTTAAATAAATGCACTTTTCTGAAACGTAAAATGAACAAAAGCCATTTTTCATTGTTCTTGCTTCAATGGATTTTGTAAGACAGGTGTTTGCATTTATGCAGCAGATGTACAAACATTAAAGCCAGAATCTGATCTTGCAACATTTTCAGAGTTGGAGCTTGGAATAAGAGGAAGGGGGGGACCTACTGTACTTTTGGGGGGAAAACTACAGAGATTAGCTATTGACCCAGTTTTAAATGAAAATGCTGCTTATTTCAGACTAGCTGTTTTCCATAACCTGAAAAGGGAGGGGGGGAACAAAGCTGTGGATGACCATCATCCATTTGCCAGTTTCATGGCAACAAAGTCACCACCTTGTCAAACTGTCACTTGACATGTCAAGCTAAATTGTCTTTCCAAGCCATTCTGGTTCTCCTATCTCCCATTTCTAAGCAAAGATTCTGGTGGGGGCTGATTGAAAGTAGCCACGACATACATGTTAAAACAAGAACCTAAATTATCTGCAGGAATTTATTTGCCAGCTATCAATAATTAACAGGCACCCAGTAAACATAAATAGCAATTACCATAAAGAGAGGGAGAGAAGGAGCTGTTTGATGTGAAACCACAGTGCAACAGTGCATGCCACTGTTTGCTTAGTGAAAAGGAAGAAGAGTCCTGGTGCCCAGAGATTTCTTTCACAAACAAACTATTCATCGGTGAAAATCATTGTCCAGTACCCAGGAATTTGTCTCCAACCTTTCTCAAAGCAATTCTACTTAGCTGTAACAAAGCATACACTGTCCCCAAAGCAGCATTTTTCCAGCAAGTTTTACATTACAGCTGGAAAATGGGAATGATGTTAATACATCATGAATTGTCTGAACTCTATGGGAAGTCATAAAAGAACAGCTCAGGCAAGGAACATTATGAACCACGATAGAAGTCTCAGTCCCAGAAACTCCCGGCTAGTATCTACCTACTGCAGGCAGGAAGAATTGAAAACTACCTACATGCCTGACATGCCTGGAGTTGATTCAACCCCCAAAGTCAGGATTTCTCACTACAATCACTGAAACACTGTATTACAGCCTAGGACTGGCAGATATGTTTCTAAAGGAAAATCCCTTAAGCTAGAAAACCATAACAGACTCCAAATTGGGGGGGGGGGAGTGAATAGAGATGGCCACTATCTGTGGCACAAGAAAGCAAGATGTTTGGGGGGGAAACTGAGATTTTTTAACTCAGCTGGACTTGCTGGACCAGTTGCACCAATGGAGCCTCCCCAGTCAGTAAGAGGAGCTGGAGCTTTCCTTATGTTCTTTGCTTCCTCTTAGCACACCCCCCCCCACACACACTTGACTCTCTTCTATCAACTGCATGCCCAGAAGATAAGTGGTATCTCTACCACCACCACCACCTCTTCTGGACAGGGAACTTGTATTTACACTCAGATCCTGAAGTAGGGAGACTGAGGTTTCTTTGGTCTCTCCCTCTCTCTCTCTTGCTTTTTCTCCGACCACTGGCAAAGGAATACTCCGAGCTGAGCTCGCTGCAGACAGCTCTGTGAATCATAATTACCCCCACACACCTCCTCTCCGTGCGTTCAATTATCCCGTGTGGCCGCCAGGGTTGCTGCCAATAGGTGGGGTCCCTAGCTGCTGTAGGAGGGGGTCCTTTAACCCTTGCCGAGCTGCCTCCGATCTATCATGCTGGAGGCGGGGGGGGGGAAAGCGCAGGGAGCGGGCTGTCGCGCGTGGCTTTCCCCTTCTACCCTCGCTCCCTGCTTCCTTCAGCAGCTAAATATCCAGGGTGAGGGTTGAACCCAGGGAGGCCCTTGTTGGGGGAAAAAACAGCTGCTCGTTCTACGACCTTCGCACTCCGTGCCTTCCTGATTGGCAAGGAACAGAGAGACACTGAGAGCGAGAGACTAGAGAGAGAGGGACGCCGAGGCTGTCACTGCCGGAGGGAGGTTAACATCTTTTCCCGTTGGAGCAAAGGCCAGTTGGGCAAAATGAAAGAAACCGCGTTGCCAAACCACCTGTTCCTCTACGGGGAGGGGAGACGGGAGGGGGCAGCAACGTGGGTTATGTGTGCGTGTATTTCTCTGTGAGTGTGAGTGTGTGTGTGTGTATGCGCGCGCGCCGGGAAGGCTGGGTACCATGTATGCAGGGAATCCTTGAGGCTCTTCCATCGACCAAGGCGCTACGGCAGCGGTAAGCCGGGAGCACACTGCTGATTGAGGCAGGCTTACAGTATGAAAAGCAAACTTCGGGCTGTTTGCCGTGGTTTTCCACCCACCCTTTGGAGAGGGAGAGAGAAAGAGAAAGAGAGAGAGAGAGAGCGCCTTCCAAAACCACCCTCAGTCTCTCTCTCCCAACGCCTAACGCCGTTTTAAGAGGCTCGGGCCAGCCTGGAGCTCATTTGCACAACCACTGCCCAACTCCCCGCGGGTGGGTGCTTTGCCACGGCCACTCGTGGCGGCGCGATCACTCCCACGAGCCTTCTTGGCGATCATTCCAGAGCTACCGACTGCGGAGAGCCGCGTTCCGACGTAAGCTAAAAGGGCTGCCGAGGGGGAAAGAGCCGCGAAGTCAATGAGCCAGCTTGCAAGCCGCGCTGGCTTCGCCTTACCGATATGAATGATCGAATCCGCCCGCGCCGCTTCCCAGGTTCGAGTCCAACACACGGACAGAAGCAAAGCGAGGACAAAAACTTCCATCTCCAGCGCTTCGGGCCAGCCAGGAAGACCAGAAGGAGGAGGAGGGGCGGAGGGCCAGGAGCTTTAGCCAGACCCAGCGCCGAGGGCGAAAGGAGCCAAAGACCACAAGGCGAGAGAGAGTTTGAGTTGGAAGCAAAGCCGCCGGAAAGAGCTGCAGCTGGTTGCGAGAGGAAGACGGTCCAGCTTTACCGGGGAGCCTCTGGCTCGGATCCTGGCGTCACTTCGGGGGGCGGCCGGGCATCACCAGAGTTGCAGGGAGTTGCTGCAGCAAATCCATCCAGCACCCCCCGCCGGAGATGTCGGGGCAGCAGCTCGGCGTGCCTCGCTGTTCATCGCGCCATCCTCAGCCTTTTTAAAAATTATTATTTTTGTCTTAACACTGTAAAGCTTCGTTAGTAATTGAGACAAAAAGCAGGCATCTAGAAAGAGGAATCTTTTCTTTTGGCGGCGATCCGCACCCGCCCGCTTCTTCGACCAATCCGGCGGAACAACTTGCAACCCGTAAACCGACCAACCATGCCAGTCCCCCACCCCGCCCCGGCCACCCTGTTCCCAAGAAGGGAAGGGGGGGGAGGAAGGTGGATTTCTCCCAAAGCGATAACTAGCTTCCCTTTCGAATCTCCAGGCAACTGACCAGATCCCTGCAAAGTGTGTGCAGAAGAGAGCACGCTGCGTTCCAAATCCTTGCTCTTCTCCCCGCCACCCGGCAGGGAAAAAAAAAACAACAACCAAAAAACACACCCCAAATCCTAAAAGTGAACTTCAAAGGAATGCAGCTAAAAATGCAGAACTTTCTCCCCCCGCTGCAAAAAAATTAATATATATGTATATATATATATAGGTGTTTTTTTTAAAAAAAAGCTATAATCCCCTGGCTTTCCCCCTCCCTCTTCTTGGATGGGGAGGGCAAGGAGGCGGGAAACGCCGCAAAAGCTGCGAGAGCGAGTCTCCAACGTGGCCAACCGAGGTAGCAGTTCCACGGAGACGTGGCTGTGGAGCGAGCGGGCAAAGCAGTAGCAGCAGCAACCGAAGACTCGCGGCTGTGGCTTTTCTGCAGTAGAAGCTCCGGCGGCGGCGGCGGCAGCCCCCAAACAAGGAGGCGTTTTGGAGCTGGTTGGTCGGTGGGATGTACGGAGTTCCTCTCGGCTGCCAGCGAGCTACGACGACGCCGCCGCCGCTAGCCAGCACGTTGCTTAGAAATGGATCACCTAGGAGAGAGGAGGGTGAACGAGAGAGAGAGAGAGAGAGAGAGAGAGAGAGAGAGAGAGAGAGAGAGAGAGAGAGAGAGAGAGAGAGAGAGAGAGAGAGAGAGAGAGAGAGAGAGAGATGCTGAGGGAGGGAGGGGGAGGGGGGACCTCAGTCTCCCTACTTCAGGATCTGAGTGTAAATACAGCTCCCTGTCCAGACGAAATGGTGATGGTAGTGGTAGAGATACCACTTCTCTTCTGTGCATGCAATTGCAATTGATAGAGAGGGTGAACGAGAGGGAGGGAAGGAGAGAGAGGGGGCAGAGGAGAGAGAGAGAGAGAGAGAGAGAGAGAGAGATAGAGAGAGAGAGAGAGAGAGAGAGAGAGAGAGAGAGAGAGAGAGAGAGAGAGAGAGAGAGAGAGAGAGACTTCCTGACAACTACCTTTTCCTTCTCTCCCGTCTGGAATAGGGAGAATCATGGAACAGGTCTTAACCTAGCTAGACTTGAAAGCGAGGCAAAAAGCCGTGCAAAGCCTCGGGGGAAAAGGGACAGGAATAACGGGGCGCTTCCTTGAGTGGTGACTGTGCAGTGGGTAAGGAGAGAAGGCAGAAGCCACCTCGGGCTGAATAACCTTGTCCCTTGCTCCTCCGCAGTTCTCTAGTTTGGAAAAGTAAATTAGGGCATTGCTTAACGAGGTGAAGGCAGACTGGTGTGTGTGTTTGGGGGGAGGGGGTTGGAGGGAGATCAGGGACGCGTGGTTTCAAAGGGAGGCAAGTATTAAAAGCAAAGAGCTATTAATACGAGCCTAATTATTGAAGGCTTTGATGGGAATTGCTGGCAAATGACTCTTAATGAGCCCAGAAAGCCACCCCTGGGAGAGTGGGAGAGGGATAATTGTGAGCTGAGAGAAATCAACACTTCGAACCTAAAATCTTCACCTGAATAACCTTTAGCCGAAATCTTTAGTGTTGGCTTAACACATAAATTTGTGACTAATATCTGGATCATCTGGGGCTATATAACTGTTAGGGATGGGAGTCTAAGCATTAGGTTCCTTTTGCTTGGGAGGGGTGGAAAAATCCTGTAAATTGGGGAGAAAGGAAATAGGATTATCTATAGGTGATGTAGCCCTGAGCATACACACATTCATGGGTATTCTCTGGTGACTTTTGAAGAAAAAAACTTTTATTCAGACTAGAGAAACTGATGTTTCCACTCAAAGTAATAAAAAACTGCTTTGGGGTTTCAAACTAACAACAAAAATTAACTTTAGCCCTGAATTGAAAATATTCTAGTCCAGTACAAGTATCAGAGTTCATCATCCTGTATAATAATATAACAATTAGATGGGCTGCAAAAGCAAGCATACCAGTAAAAAAAGAGGGAGAAAACTACAGGGCAGAGAGCACTGTCTTTGTCACTTTGTGGGCTAATAATGAAAGAGGACATCTTTTCAAGTAAGAAAAGCAGTTAACTGTAGGGAATTTCTAGTCTGCTAAATCTTTCTCCTATTACGGAGCTGTCAAATTGAGTATCAATGAGTACAAGATAGTGGTCAGTTCTGCAAGCAATTGGAAATCTCTCTTGGCTCTAGAGAGGTAAAACAAGCTACACATATACAGTACACAAGAGTTTATACTGTATAAATTAAAAAGGTGCATTTAACAGCATAACAGAGTTGGAAGGGATCTTGGAGGTCTTCTAGTCCAACCCCCTGCTCAGGTAGAAAACCCTATACCATTTCAGACAAATGCTTGTCCAATCTGTTCTTTAAAATCTTCAGTGTTGGAGCATTCACCACTTCTGGAGGCAGGTTGTTCCACTGATTAATTGTTCTAACTGTCAGGAAATTTCTCCTTAGTTCTAGGTTGCTTCTCTCTTTGGTTAGTTTCCATCCATTACTTCTTGTCCTGCCTTCAGGTGCCTTGGAGAATAGCTTGACTCCCTCTTCTTTGTGGTAGCCCTAGAGATATTGATACACTGCTATCATGTGCCCCCTCATCCTTTTCATTAAATTAGACATACCCAATCCCTGCAACATTCTTCATATGTTTTAGTCTCCAGTCCTCTAATCATCTTTGTTGCTCTTCTCTGTACTCTTTCTAGAGTCTCAACATTTTTTTTATATCGTGGAGACCAAAACTGGATGCAATATTCCAAGTGTGTTACCAAGGCATTACAAAGTGGTATTAAGACTTCACATGATTTAGCATCTAAGGATTGTTTTCCATCATAGAAAATGTGAGACCCAAATTTAGATGACTGCCAGCCATCTCTCCCCTGCATACAAATACAAATACATGAAATATGAAAAAAGCAATAGAATATATTTATATTCATAAGAAACAAATTACAGGTTAAACAATAATATAACAATACTGGCAAAAATAGAAAGATGACCCAAAGTCTAAAGTACACCTCATTCTCCTAAGATTTAGATATTTTAATAGGAGTCAAGATTTTGTTAATTAAGTAGGGATGAAAAATAATACATTCAGCCAGAAATAACAAAGAAGCAGCAGACCTTCCCCATACCACTAGGCAGATATATATATGAACACAAAAGAAAGTAGAGAACACTTTTTCTGGCAACCACAACTCTACAACAGTTTGCTGAAGTCTTCTACTGTTTCAAATTTTTATTGTACTAATAAGTTCAAAAAAATAGAAAACCAAGATCTACTACTTTTTGTTGTATCCTAAACCAGGGCTTTTTAACCTGTTCACCCATTGTACCACTTTTAGGATATGGTAATATCCGAGTACCACCAGTCACCTAGCAAGGTGTCAAAAACTTGATGACCAAAAAAAAAGGAAAAAAGTGATAAAGTACAGGTAGTCCTCGACTTACAACAGTTTGCTTAGTGACTCTTCGAAGTTACAATGGCACTGAAAAAAGTGCCCCCCAAGCACAGCAAAGCATTGCTTATGCATTGCTGCCACTGCCTGCCCACCCGGTGGCGCTCTTCCTCCTGGCCGAGGTTTTCATTGTTGTGAGCATTTCTGTTGAGGATTGGCAGCAGGGGGTGGGTGGGGTGGGGGGTATTTGGTTTTTATTCCTCCTGTCTGCTGGGTGGTTGCAGCAGGTTTTGGTCAATTCACATGACCCTGGAACAATGTGACCATCATAAATAGGAATCAGTTGCCAAGCATCTGAATGTAAATCACAAGACCCTGGAGATGCTGCAACATTCCAGCTGATTGGTGCTTCTTCAGGGCTCAGCAGAAGTGCCAGGATCAGCGCTAAGCTCCAGCTGGAGCCTGGCGCTGATCCTGGCACCCTGCAGCTCCAGCTATCTCTCGCTCAGGCTTATGCATTGCTGCCACTGGTTCAGCTCATTCCCCTCCCCTGCTACCACTTCTCTAGGATAGTCGCATATCACTTGCCAGGTGCCAATGTACCACAGTGGTACCCATACCACTGGTTGAAAAACCCTGTCCTAAATCCCTTGTTGGGTAAATATTAATAATATCTGTTGCCATCTAATTCAAATAGATGATAAGAAAATGTTTTGAGTCATCTTTAAAGAAATTAATAGGGATTTGATTTAGCTTAGGTATGATTTATTCTTACAGCCAAAAATGGTTTGGACACCGAAGGCTAAATTTGAAAATCCAAATGAATCAGAATCAATGAAAATAGACAAGACAATCCCTGATTGCTTTTGCATACAAGTACTGCATCATAGATCTTCCAGGAAGTTGGAAAGCTGAGCCAAGCAAAGACAATTTTGCAGCATTTTTTCTGGAGCTGCAAATTGGGCACTTTTCCAGAGACAATGTGTCCTGTCCTGGGCTCTTAGGATTTCCTAGTTTGCTTTTAACCACTACACTTTGCATCTGAATGCCATTTCTCCCACCATCTTCCCTTGTTGTTCTGTTCTTGTTTTCCCTTTTATTTTCCTTTCTGTAAAAAGAAATATAATTGGGGAAGAACATTATGGTGGTGACTGAACACTGACTGGCTGACCTTTCTTTGTTCTATTATTGCCTGGTTGGGTGAAGTGCTGGCTGGTTCCAGGAATGGACAAAGAGTAGCACTTATTTCATTATTTCTGATCACTGGGACTGGAACTCACATTGCTCTTCCAAAATAAGTAATCCATAGAGATATTTTGGACTAGTTAACCTAAATGTCAAGTGAAATGACTGTTTCTGAGATGAATCAATTAAGATGAGGATGCCAAAAGCAATCAAGCAAGGGCACTTACAGAAGTGAGCCTGTCTTCTTGAAAAACTGAGAGCAGAATGGACACAATCCAAATCTTGTGCTCACCTTGATCCCATGAACTGTATTTGGCAGAAATAATGTCCACAATTCTTTGTTGGTGTTTTCTCAGACTTGCATTGCTCAAAAAGAAGCTTCTCTTGATCAACACAAAACAATCTGGACATAAAATGTGTGGTTTCCATTATCAATTCGGTGCTGTGTTTGTCCTAAGTCACTGTTGAAGGATGTCTTGACTGATACAGGCAGGGTCTTCAAGGTTTTCTCCTTTGGCTTTGCTGCCATCTCCTTTCAGCCTATTACCAATCCATGAGGAAAGCCTCCATTGATCAGAGCAGAAATAAAATGGGGCTGATTTCCGGACTCCAGTTGGTTTTACTGGGCTGTTTTCTTTGTCCTTTCCTAAATTCACTGGAGCATATCTCAGGTTAAAGTAAAGTGGAATAAGAAACATTTGGAAAGTTACAAGGCAGAAATAGCTTCAGAGAAGAGGGAAATAACATTTTCTTTGCTGTGCAAATATTTTTGTCCTCCAGTGGAATCATTGAAACTGGCTGGCAAGGTGGAGGGAGGTGAAAAGGATTCAGTGTTTGTACATTGGACAGATTTGGACAGGTATCATCAAAGGTGACAAAGAGCGTCTCTCCAAAAAAACAATATGGTGAGATGTAACTTAAATCTATACTGGATCAGACATTGCTCAGGTCAGTAAGAATGGTCTAGGACAGTGCTTAAGACTCAAGACTGTTGGCTGGCCAACCAGAGCCAGCAGTTGCAAGAATATTGAAAGAAAAGTTGTTTGACCATTGTAGGAGAAGAGCAAGCAGAGCCTGGGGCCAGAGTCCAGTGAGTAAACAGCCTAGAGTCATTATATTCCCACAAATAATCAAA
Source organism: Bothrops alternatus (assembly GCA_034064705.1). Taxonomy (NCBI): domain Eukaryota; kingdom Metazoa; phylum Chordata; class Lepidosauria; order Squamata; family Viperidae; genus Bothrops; species Bothrops alternatus. Next base: position 23,887,961 of record JARGCV010000081.1, read on the forward strand.
CACCTTTTGATTTTTTTTTACTCTTATCTAACAACAATTTAGGGCTGACCATCAGTTGACTGGATTCTTATGTATAGGCATGAACCAATAAATCATCTTAACTGGAACCTATTGTGTGGTCCTGATTCTTTGTACCTGATACCTGTCACAAATATACAAAGACTGAAAACAAGAAATAATAGTTTGTTATTAAAAATAAAGTCAACCAAAAAGAGGATATCTGAAAAGAAGACACCAGTTCTGGAAAGAACCAGAAATATCAGAACAGCGGCTAGCAGATCAATTTCAATTTATAATATGAAATAAAGTATTCACAGAAGTAGAATTGGAAAAACTGCAAAGGTCAATCCAGGGGAAAGAAATCAAAGCCTTGCCATAGGTAGCACAGTAGAGAAAATCCAGGGGCAGTTGGTAGTAGAGAAAGCCAGCATTGCTATTTTGAACCATTCTCATTCCCAAACAAGGAACATTCTTTACCTTCTCTTCAGAAAGAGCAATGTCCTAAAACTGAAAATCAAGAGGAATTAAAATGAAGAATAACTGAACATCTAGAATAGCACAAAATCAAGAGAATAAGGTTGCACTGAAGTTTGTTACAAATAAACTGTCAACGCTAACATCGGATGTTCTTGCTTTGACAACATAATGGAGATGCAGCCATTTTCCTTCTTATGTTTTACTCTTAGAATTAGAGTTCGAAGTTCTTTGAAGAGTTTCCTCTATCAGAACCATGACATAAACAGCTAGCACAAGTACTAAAAGATGCTAATGCTGTAGTATTGTAGATAAGCACCGGCTCACTGCAAGAAACAAACACAGATATTGTGTTCTCTTCTTAGAAGCTTGGATAGAAGTTCATGTCAAAAAGACAAATTGGAAAGAAAATGTATCTAATGGAAATTCCGGAAAAATAGTAATGGAAAAGGTAGACACTGAGAGAGAAGTGCTTGAGGTAATGTTGACTAATGACCAAAAGTGAAGAGACACAGCCACATCTTTCAATGCTCCACAGACTCATTGTGACAAGTCTGCAGTCACAGATGATTCGTATCCAAATAATTAAAGGCAAAACATCCTAGATGTCACATATTTTGTAGGCTTTCTTGGATGGGGTATCGAGGAAAAAAATCTACTTTTTCATTAGTACAGCTAATGACCATAAGGCTTCCATTTGCCAATATTAAGCATTGTTAGTGCTTAATAAAATCATCAACAACATTGTCAAGAAGGTGTTGTCTATGATGGTGTTACTCAATGCTGGCAACCCTATGCACATTGGCTGGTGAATTCTGGAAGTTAAAATCCACATATCTTAAAAGTTGCCAGGGTTGAGAAATGCTGATCTATGGCAAAAACTGTATCAGGAAAAGAAGAAAAACACTGATTCAGAACTGGAACAGTCAAGTATGATTTTAATCTGCTTCCATGGCCACTGGGAATAAGATGAAGACAACCTTATGAGGACATATCTTTTAAAATTCACAGGGCATCTTCATCCACAGGTAGTGGAACATGAAAATAAGCCCTCACTTAGTACATTCCATGAAAAAAAACCTCTAAGTCAGGGCTTTTCAACCAGTGGTACAGGTACCACCTGTGGTACATTGGCACCTGGCAGGTGGTACACAATCATCCTAGAAAAGTGGTAGTGGGGGAGGGGAAAGCTGAACCCATGGCAGCACCACACAAGCCTGAGCGAGAGACGGCTGGAGCTGCAAGGCTGTCAGGGCTCAGCGGAAGCACCAGGATCAGCTCCAGGCTCAGCTGGAGCTCAGCGTTGATCCTGGCGCTTCTGCCGAGCCCAGAAGAAGCGCTGATCAGCTGGAATGTTGCAACATCTCCAGGGTCTTGTGATTTACATTCAGATGCTTGGCAACTGATTCATATTTATGATGGTCACAGTGTCCCAGGGTCATGTGAAGTGACCAAAACCTGCTGCAACCACCCAGCAGACGGGGAATAAAAACCAAACACCCCCCACCCCACCCTCACTGCCAATCCTCAACAGAAATGCTCACAACAATGAAGACCTTGGACAGGAAGAAGAGCGCCGCCAGGTGGGCAGGCAGGTGTTTTGCTCGGCTGTGCCTTGGGGGCCACTTTTTTCAGTGCCATTGTAACTTTGAACAGTCACTAAGTGAACTGTTGCAAGTTGAGGACTACCTGTACTTTATCACTTTTTTCCTTTTTTTTTTTTTTTGGTCATCAAGTTTTTGACACCTTGCTAGGCGACTGGTGGTACTCGGATATTGCCATATCCTAAAAGTGGTACAATGGGTAAAAGGTTGAAAAGCCCTGATCTAAGAAATCTAAATTGTTCCATTGCTGAGTCCCATTAGGAATTAGGAAGAAAGCCCTTCCATTTATAGAAAGAGAAATCTATGGGATCAATCCAAAGACTATTATAGGCATAATATTTTTAACAGAAGCCACCTTCAAGTTAGGGGCAAGTGACTGATAAGTGTAAACACGGTTGCTGCAGAATGAAGTTACTATGGTTACAAGTCTTTTCTTTGCTCTGATGCCTAACTAGCAGTTTTCAAGGGCACCCCACCTAAGCTATCTGGTCAAGGTAACTTAGCACCAATACACACACACACAAAAAGAGCAGAAATTCAACGAGGCACCTCGTAACTAGTCCCTTCCATCTAATAACTTCTATTGCCCAGCAACTTAATAACAACCAACCAGGCTATAATCTGAAGGAATATATTCTACAGATGGTATATAATTCAATCAACAATTGACCAGATGGATGAATCATGCAACAATAAATGTTGGAATTGCCTCAACAAAGAAGGAATGCTTTATCATATATCATGCTTATGATATATCATAATCATAATTATGTAAAAAGTAGTTCAAAAATACAGGAAAGAAATATACCAAAACATTCAGCAAATTTTGGAAATAACAGTCAAATTAAAACCACAACTATTTTAACTAGGTACAATTCCTAGTAAAATGAAAGATATCATAATTTATTTTGACATTTTCTGACCCCAACGAGAATCAATGTGGAACAATATTGGGGGGAAAATTATATCATCAATACAGGATTGATTGATTGATTGGCTAACTGATTTATTATATTATAAAACATCAAATTGTTTTAGACTCCTGAAATGCTTTGCTTTCCCTCCAGCACTAGAGCCTTCTTCAGAGAGATAGTTTTTTATTATAATGGATAATTTGAGCTGGTCCTTTGAGCAAGAATTCTGGGTTGATTTGTTCAATGATCCATTTATTTTTTCAGCTGTCCACAATATTCTCAGGAGCTTTTTCCAACACCAAAGTTCAAAGGTATCATAAACTCTTCCTATCTTGCATGATCAAATTCCAACTTTCACTTCCATAGAGTAGCACTGGAATACCTGCATAATTCAGATCTCTGTAGGTACAATAAATGATTGGGAGACAAAAAATATAAGACTATGCAACAGTAGAAAATGAACTGTACACTGTATTCACAGCCTAAGTCTAACCAAATTGAAGCAGAAATAGTTCCTTTTGTACAGGGGTCTTCAAACTTGGCCCTTTTATGACTTGTGGACTTCAACTCCCAGAATTCCTCAACTAGGCATGCTGGCTGAGGAATTCTAGGAGTTGAAGTCCGCAAGTCATAAAAGGGCCAAGTTTGAAGACCCCTGCTCTTGTATATCCTATCTCACACAGCAAGACAAGCTAAGACACTTAGAATAGGGTTCACCATCTGAAAAACAAGCATGTGATTCCAACTATTTAGTGGTTTGCAGAATTAGTCCAGCTATGGATGACTGTAATGAAACATGGATTAATTTTATTGATATGTTTATGTCTGTAAACATTCAGAGCCAAACAGTTAACAGAATCACCTTCCATCCTAGTGGTGCTGGTCAGCTTGACTTTGCCACATCTATCTTCATTTTGGTCTCCTGCTCAGCATTTGCTCCTCTTAAATGCAACCAATGCAGTTATCACTCCCGTAAGCTTGCAAAGAAGATCACCAAATGACTGCTGGTCACTAGCACGGCCACTGTTACCACCAGAAGCAGCACATGGTGAACAGGAGATAGGGTCAACCACAATATTTGGCAGAACTTTCCCTCCAGAAAACAAAGTAAATGGAAACTCAAAACAAACTTTCAAACTCAAATGCTTACCTTATTACCACTTTTGGGTCTCATTTACTATACCTGGATTTAATTATTTTGGCAATAAGCATGGCAGTGGTGTTCTTCCAGGAGCTTTTGTTTTCTGACTTCTTTTTTTCCCTTTAAACTTGCCAATCAGCCTGGTAGTTTTTCATCTCAGTACTAGATGAGCTTGCTTATCTTTTTAAAGATAAACCAAAGTCAGATAGCTGATGCTTCTTAGCAGGGCTATAATGAAAGCTAACATTTCAGTGTTATATTTTGTTCATTTATATTCTGAATTTTGTACATGATACAGTAGTATTAAGGACACTTTATATTAAAAATTATATAAAATAAATCTTTTCACATTTTCAAAAAGAAAGCCAACTGTTTTGCAATTGTAATTCCTCTTCCTTTTAGGAATTGTTAGAGCAGATTTTAGCTTGTTACTTTCTCAGCTCTGTTGTTGACGTTATTCAAGAATGCTTTGCCAACCCCCTAATCTGATCCACTGAACACTTTCGTTACTAAATATAAACATAAAAAACTGTTTTCTTAAACTGGGGTCATAATAACTTCTCCAAAGAAGAGAGTTCATTCAAAACATTAATTTGCTTCTTGGGGAAGCATATAAGCAGAGCGCTATTTTAACTGAGTGAAATGCACAGCTGGTGGAGTATCAAATGTGTTGAAACCTTTTTTAGAAAAATCTGATAACTTTTTATTTTTTGCTGTCATTTTGAAAGCTTTGATGCCTTATCTAAAACTAAGCTGTATTCTCAAACCAGCTTAAAGTGCCAGATAAATTCAACATATTAAGGAAAACATGTAACAGAGTTCCCCATTTCTTGTATGAAAGAAGGTAAAGTCATTGAATGGTTAAAAAAGCTTGCTAACCCATGTTTCTAAAAGGACTTCAATTTCTGGCATTATCATCCATGATCTTCCTGGCTAGTGAATTGTGAGAGTTGAACTCTATGTAGGCTGGGTTACCATGCGGATAGATAACTTGGCATGTATCTGACTATATCTGACTTCAAGTACAAGTCATGAATCTTTTACCTGTACTCAGTGGTGGGATTCAAATATGTGAACAACTGGTTCTTTGTGTGGATGCCACTTCTGGAAATCTATTCTGGACCTGAGCAACAAAAAAATAGCTACCAGTTCTACCGAACTGGTGCGAGCTGGCTGAATCCCACCACTGTCTATACTCTATAATGTACACCTCATATTTCTCTCAATTGAAGGATATCTTGTTCCTTTCAGCCCAATATTCCAACTTAGACAGATGAATTGCAGTCTTATTTTGAGATTCTGAAAAATTTGATAAGCGTCCTATCAATCCCATTATCTACGTCAGAGTTTCCACACCAGGGGATGAGAAAACCTAGGGTTAGAGGTTTCAAAATTGTAGTGTATATGCATATATTATATATATTATATTTATTAAATTTCTATACCGCCCCTCTCCCGAAGGACTCGGGGCGGTTTACAGCCTTAAAATTTAAAAAACATATAAATGTACAAAATTAAAATATTTAAAAATTATATGCATAATTTGTTGCCGTCATTTTGAACTTTTGTAAGGGGTGCAGGGTATAAAAAAGGTTGGGAACCATTGATCTAGGTCATTAATAAAACTATGATTAATACAAGATCTACTATAGGTTGATCTCAGCCTTATCAGATAGACCAGACAAGAAACATGATCAAATGAGCTAAATCTACTTTATTGTAAGGCTATGTCAACAGAACCTTGCAAATCTGAAAGCATGTCTCCTTTACAGCCCAAGAAACTAGAGAGGATCTCTTGTGAGCCTCCTGTTCTGTCTACTACGGTATTCAGTTGCTAGCTTTGGCCTCTCTTATGTGACCATCCCTATGCAGCATCTCTTTCTCATCTATCCTTACAATCTCTTAAAGGAGTAGCACTCCTTTGGAGATCATCCTTGAATCAAAATAATGCACCTTCTTTTAGTAAATTAAAATTAAAATTTGCTCAAGTATGTTTGAGTTTGATCTTCCAAGATGAGTACAGTAAACACAATATATCTTCCAAGGTAAACCATCTGTGTGGAGAAAAGACCATTCCATTCTGCATTTAGGATTACTAAATAAAAAGAAAAACCATTGATTCTTAAATCTTATTCAGAATAGTATGCAAATAAATAAAAGTGCATATCAACAGGGCACATTAAATGAATCATACAAATATTAAAACTAATTAAAAACATACATTACAAATCTAAACATTATTTTTCTGTCATCTTAAGAGGGCTGATCAGAGAGTTACATTAGCTTTGTATAGTTAAACAGAATTTCTTATCAGCCTACGTATCTCCACTTAGTCACTGATAAGTCAAAAGGTTGTCAGCTCAATGAAGTTTTCCTTCCTCAAACAAAGGAAAATTACAGCAACAATGATCTTTATCCCCATTACCTCCATTGTTCAAGAGGCACAAAAGAGAATGCTGTTCGCTTTTAGAAATATTTCTGTTTCTTGAATCAAAGATGAAGCTATTTTTGCTTCTGTGACCTTAAGTAGTTAAAATTTGCATATATATATATTGTATTGTTCTTATTACACCAGTTTAGTAACTGATGGGTAAAAACTGATGGGCAAAAAACCCCAGGTACTGTAGTCTTCGACTTACTAGCACATTTGAGCCCAAAATTTATGTTGCTAAGTGAGATATTTGTTAAGTGAGTTTTGGCCCATCTTACAACTTTTTTTACCATATTTGTTAAGTGAATCTCTGCAGTTGTTAAGTTAGTAACATGGTTGGTTAAGTGAATCTGGCTTTCCCATTGACTTTACTTGTCAGAAGGTCGCAAAAGATGACCACATGACAGCCGGGACCCAGCAACCCTTATAAATATGAACCAGTTGTCAAGCATCCAAATGTAAATCACATGACCATGGGCATGCTGCTATGGTTGTAAGTCTGAAAAATGATCATAAGTCACTTTTTTCAGTGGCCGTTGTAACTTTGAAAGGTCACTAAATGAACTGTTGTAAGTCGAGGACTATCTATATTCCCTGAAATTAGGGATTATGGAGGGTGAAAACGTCTTGCTTCTCCCTCATTCCCAGTCACTACAACTGGATGGCCAGTTGAAGACCGCAGCATAGAGGTCAGTTTTCCAGTTTTAGCTGGTCACCAGTTTTGACTTTTCCTGGACAGGAAATTATATTTATAATTGATTCATGAAGATAAGATGTTATATATCAGGCTCCTTTTAAAAGCCATTGAAAAATTGTCCAAGATGCAGCAAGTTACTTGTTTTTCTCTCTATGAACATAATGCTAGCAATCTTGATTACCCCTAGTTTCTATTGATTACCCCTATTGATTACCCTTAGTTTCCAGATACAATTCAAAGCTAAAATTACTTTATAAAGTAATTTATGCATTGGTTTGATTCCTAGATACCTGCTGTATCCCATATTCCAACCTAATATTTGAGAAGGATCTTCCTGTAGAACAGTGTTCCCAACCTTGGCCACTTGAAGATGTGTGGACTTCAACTCCCAAACATCTTCAAGTGGCCAAGATTGGGAAACACTGCTGTAGAAGCAGGATGCTCCAAGTATATGACAGGCCAGAAAATGCTGCTTTCACTTATTGAGTCAATTCTCTGTAACAAACTCTTTAATTGAGACTAGATTGGCCCATTCAATAACAGTCTTCTAGAAATTTAATTAGTTTGATGTATTAGTCAAGGCTTCAAACTAGAAATTGGGAAACCATGATTTGTAATCCTACCTTAGGCACAAAGCCAGCAGGGTTCCCTTGGTCCACTGACTTTCTCTTAGCCTTTGCAAAGAGGAAATGTCCAACCACTTCTGATATCTGGTCAAGAAAAATACAGGGATTTATCTCATTTTATAAATTTTATTCATTTATAACATAACATATGAAAGTATAAGAGCAAATAGTAAGGGACAACAGTGGGGAAAGGGAAAAAAGAGAAGTGTGGAGAAGGGGAGGGAAAGAAACAAAAGACGTTGATTTCCGACTCCCTCTATTGCAGTAAAATAAGGCATTAAGATTGAAAATGTCAACTTTTGACATTTCTATAGTAGTATGCACTAGCCATTTCTATATCAACAAATCAGTCTAATCAGTAAAACCCAAAATCATAGTATCATTTTTTTCCACCTCAGGCACAATGTCCAGAAGCTGTTTCCAAGAAGAAACAAAAGTACTTATATTCTTTTCTTTTATCAGAACAGTCAATTTAGCCATCTCTGCTAATTCCATCAGCTTTTGTAGCCATTCATCCATGGTGGGACTCAAAACATCCTTCCACTTTTGTGCATAGACTTTTGTGCTGCCATCACCATATATAAAATCAGAGTTCCAAATTTTTTCCCAAGACTTTTTCCATTAGACCCAGAAGGAAAGTTTCTGGTTTAATCTTTATATTCACTTTAAGAATTTTCTGCATTAATGTATGAATCTTACTCCAGTATTTCTTTGCTTTATCACATGTCCAAGAAAAGTACAGGGATTTATCCATGCAGTTGCCAGGAGGATTTGGGACTATTTTTTACTCTGAATGTAAATTTGAAAGATTTAATAACGAAAATTAGAATATTTCGGACATGTGATGCAACACCCAGAAAAATACGGCATACTCCATTTAATCCTCTAGGGAAAGATTAAAGGCAAACAAGGACCAGGCAGAAGAAGAACATCGTGGCTTCAAAATCTAAGGGATTGGTTTGGACAAAACTCAGCAGCACTTTTTGGTGTGGCTGCTGATAAAAACAAGATCGTTAACATGATCGCAATGTCCGATAATGGATATGGCACAACAAGAAGAAGAAGAATTGATCATCATCCTTGTGCCCACTCACATGTTTAATGAGGTATAAGAAATGTCTTCAAGAAGGTTCTTATTAAGTAAGGTTCCATATGTTTGTGTGTGTTTGTGTGTGTATATACATACTATATAAATTTGTCTTCTATCACAACCTATATTAATAGACTACTGATAGAAGACAAGTAGCACTGATGTTGTTATCTAGTTTGATAATGAAACATCTGCAAGAAAACCATCAAACTCAGAGAGCACCCAGGACCTCACAGTTTAATACAGGGGTGTTAAACTGCCAGCCCGTGGGCCAGACGCATCATCCGGAAGCTGAGCCCACCCCATTGCCGGCAATGGCAAAACCGTCTCGATATGTTGCGCGATGTCACGTGACGTCACGAGTTTGACATGTCTGATTTAATAGATTAGCCACATCTTCATTTAAAAATCACTTCTCAAAAGCTTAGGAGGCAATTAGGCTATGCAATTGTTTTCTCCTGAGTTTAGTTTGCTGGAGGAACTGGGTGCATTGCTGATCTGTGGATTAATCTACAAAAAAGAAAGAGATTCCCCACTCCACTTTCCCCCCTTTTTTTCCTGTAACATGAAGAAAGTAAAAAGTGTGCCATGATGTCTTCTTCCAAACAAACTTTCTCCATTGTTCTTCTACATATTAAAAATGTGTCTATCCATCTATCTATGCACAGACTTTACACTGAGCATTTATCTTGTGAAACATGAGGGAAAACATTGGACAATTATCCTGCAATCAACTTCCATATAAAAATGGACAAATGTGTTAATTCCATTTTCTCCCAGCTTCAGTTAAAAGCAAACATTCTTTCCACCTCACTAATGAAAAAAAATGTGTGAGTGTAGATAAGTGTTGATCAAAAGAAAGCAAAACAAAATTCTTACCAATCTACACTAACCAGATTCAAGAGAAAGATTTATTCTAGCACTGGAAAAACTTACATTACCTGTCATGTAACTGTTTATCTGTTTAACATCAGCCTCTTAATAAAGAAAGGAATAATCAACTATATCATATACTGTCCAGATTCCCAAGATTCAAAACCAGATTTTTAAGAGTTTAAAAATGTTTAATGTTAAAGTTTTTAATTTAATGTTAAAGTTTCAAATTATTTCAAATTTATTTATGGCATTTGCTGAATATTTTTGAACTAATAATAATAATAATAATAATAATAATAAAGTTGGAAGGGACCTTGGAGGTCATCTAGTCCAACCCCCTGCTCAGGCAGGAAACCCTATACTATTTCATACAAATGTTGAGTTCTATTTCCTGGGAATTACAAGGCATGTAGTTGCATTGATCTAATATATTAAGCACACTATATTGAAGAAATTATGCAATATAGATAAAACTTCAAAATGAAGCCTAATTTTATTTCAGCAGTAACAATGTCCATGTCTTGAATTGTAACTTATTTTTTCAGAAGAAAGAGGTATATACAAATAAATAAACAAACCAATGCGTAATCTTTCTCAACTGGGCTTGAGTAGCTCACAGATTTAATAAAATACCCTGCAGCCTCATTCCTGGTATCAGAAACAGTTTGCTTCTTTTTCCTTTCCATTAAAACTCATAGGTGTATTTCAACACTGTGCACTTCAGCTTCAAAAATACTAAGTAACATTCATGCTGGCTTAGAAATTCTGGAAATTGAAGTCCACGTCTTTGGATGTTACCAGATAGAAGCAGTACTTCATCATCTGACCGCTGATGTTTATTTATTTGATGGATGTATAGAGCTGTCCAGCTCAAATACTCAAAAAACAAACAAACTCACAAACAAACAATAAATCCATAGGTAAACAGACACTATTAAAAACCTACTGTAAAACAACAACTGAATATCATAGTTAAGGTACTAAAAGAGTTAGGGTCTCAATGAACTCAAATTGCCTAAAAAGGGGGGCTTACTTCTTCCTTTCTTGTTTGAATTACCGTATACATGAATTCACCAGTTTGAATTTGCCGTACTATGTCCAGTCTGCTGCACCTGTAGGAAGAAAAATATAACATTTTCATTTCTGCACTAAGCTGCAGAAGAAGAGGTACAGCATTCTCCAGTTTTAAGAGACTAGCTATTTGTGTTCCCTATTTAGACAGTAAGAGTTCAAGGAATACAGAAGCCTAGAGAATCAAGGTTCCTTGCTACACTGGCCTTCTGGTGGCTAATAGGTACATCTATCTTTTCAGTCCGTAAAACAAGATTTACAGTACAGTTGATGAAGCACAAATAAATGTTCTTTTAAAATTATGTGTGACTTCTTGCTTTGTAATAGGACAGGCGAATCCATTTGATAAAAGACTGGATGTTCCAACTATCCTCCCTCAGAAGTTCATTGGGTGTATACCTTCTAGTCTACCTCTTAATCTGTTGTAGCTCCTAGATAGTTACTGCAGCTGTCAGAAGACTAATTAAAGAAGGGGTATAATAGATATCTTCCTTGGAAGATAATCTTTGTAAAATGAATACATGCTGCTTCCATGAATAAAAGCTACAATTAGAAAACATAACAGTTTCTGTAAAGCAATGCCCTAGTGTTAAAGTGATTAATTGTTTCAGCCTTTCCTTCCCACTTTGGAAAGTAAATAAATCTCACAAGGGATGAACAAACTCAAGCTCTAGTTAAACAAAAACAAAAAACCCCTAAAACTAAAACAAACAATGTGACAGTTGAAGACCTAACTTATCCAAATATATGCAGTGCTCTTGGCAAACCACAAGAGGGTGATGGCCTGCTATAATTAGTTATCTTAAGAGAGACCTGGCCTTGAAGTTATATATTAGCTCCCAAGAAATTAACAAAGAAAAGAGTAAATTTTGAATACTCTGTGGAATTACACAGAACAACTTACTTATGCAGAGAAACAGTAATAAAGCTTCTGACTCTCATTGAAAAAAGAAAAGTTAACCCAATATCTGAACAGTTACCTATTTCTTGGGGATAATCTGAATTGCAAATCAAAGCCTTCTGCTTCTTTGCCTCCCCTGGCTTTTAAAAATAATTTTAGCAATTTATCAGTTCTGTAATGCAGATGATAGACTCCTTTTGGTCTCCCCTTGTTTCCCCAGCTCAAGCACAGAAACTGCTTGCTCTTTGACCCTGGAGTTCTGACTTTCCACATTACAAGAACAAGGCTATCCATCTGTCTATAAGAGGAAGAGTTCAGGGAATCTTCTGACATGCCTGAGGGAAAAAAATGTGTGTATTTGAACTCAGATTCTCTCTGGCAGTTACAGTGGCAGGGACTCTTAATAGTACTTTCAGTGTTGGCTGACTACAATACTCATGCATCTTGCTGCTATTAATATCAGAACAATTTTGAGCTGAGCTTCTAAAAGTAGTCCTCCAGTTACTATTGCAAAGGAAAGTAGACCTGACATCTCAGTTGCTGAGTAAAACAGTCATTCAACAAGACATCACACGACCACTTTGCTTAACAACTGTAATCCCTTCTCTCCCACTTGCATTCATCAAGCAACTGCATGGGTCATTTAGCAGAACAGCAGGGATAGGATCCAAGTCAAATACACCCAGGAGGCCTGGGCATTTTCCCCAACCCATCACACCTAGGTCAACTTACTTTTTGCATTATTCTGCAGCTGCTGACTACCAAGGCCACCTGCTCCATCCTGCAAGGCCCTATTCTCATAATGGTTCGGAAGGCTCCTTCTCCAAATCATGCAGTTTGAAGAAGGAGCTTTCTGAACAATTGTGAGAATGATGGTGTTCACTAGAATTTTCACTAAATCTGAGGTCTGTTCATCCAGTAAGCCAAGAAATCCCTCCCCTCCAGAGAGGAATTTCCTTGACTTGCTGGAGGAACAGACCTCAAATCTGGTGAAAATTCTACCTAACATTACCATTCAGGGACATTCAGAAGGCTGGTGTTCAAAGCCAGTCTGTCAAGCTTTGAAGAAGTCTTATGCTGTTTCATCCGTTATTGCTACTTAGCTTGCCTACAGACTCAGGGGGAGGGGTGAATGGAATGCAGACTTCAAATATTGAGCTGCCGGTCCATGAGAACCAAGGTCTCTCAAAAGTTGTTTACTGAGAACGAAAGACATTCTCTCATAACAAGTGTACAACACTTAACAGGATAATGTGACTGTATGATTAGGGGGAGGGAAACTTCTGTGCTTTTAATATACTGATTTAGGCACCAATTAACTAGAGCTGGTTTTCTTTTCACCTGTGCCAAAATGATGTACTCAATAAAGTTTTGCATTAGAGATTGGACCATCTCAGCTGTGCTTACTTCATTGGGTTTGTCAGTCAGAACCTTGAAACAGTCTTTCTGAACCTTTCAGGAAGACGGCATTTGCTGGCATTTTTCCCTTTCCAAACATTTGCCATATTTGAGGTCCGTTCCTCTGATGCTCATTGACTTTCTGGGGAAGCCGGCATAGGAGATTGAAAAATGGCAATCACATGATTGAGGGCACTTGGTAATCCATCAAAGTGCAAACAGTTGCCAAGCACTCAAAATACCGTCACATGGCACAGCATGACCATTTGCAATGCTGGATATGTGTAAAATGACCAGTAATAAGTCAAGGACTAATTGTATTATCCTAGTTCAAATGTATTTCTACATTTCTTTCTTCTGTAAGATACATGAACAATGGGGAACTCTCTCTTGGCAGTCTTGGTTGCCTCAGTATTATATTGGAGAAAGGTGATAGTTGCAACCAGTTCTAGAAAAATCTTATTGAGATTACTGATAAAAACAGCAGCAAAACCCATTTTTAATAGTGCCATATCTTTGCACTGGAGGTGGAATGACAACAAATCCATCAGACCTAAAAGCATAGAATCTATCCATCATTAACCCTGAACCCTCAAACTGTTATTGATGTTGTCTGAATCTGGCAGAGCTGCCTGAAAGACCAACCTATGATTGCCAGACATTGACTATTATTAGACTTTTAATATGTCTTGCTTTTATTTTTCATCACAACTGTTTCTGCTTGGAGTCCTTGAGTTTTCTTTAAGCATTTAGAAATCATAAAAGAAAACCTGTTCTAATTTTGCAAGTGTTTGTCTAAGTTTTTGATGGCCACAAGAGAAAATAAGCAGTGGTGGGATTCAAATATGTCAACAACCAGTTCTCTGTGTGGATGCTGCTTCCAGAAGTCCATTCTGGGCCTGGGCAACAAAAAATTAGCTACCGGTTCTGCTGAACTGGTGCAAATTGGCTGAATCCCACCATTGAAAATAAGTCTATTTCCCTATATATTATAATTATCATTGGTGAAGCAACTACTTAGATTGTAACATTAAAATAATGATGAGCCTTTCTACATAATGACATAGAGATGACTAAAATGGCACATCCTGTCATTTCTAAATTCAACAAATGGACATTGGAAAGAGAGTATATCAATGGAACAACTATAATCACAACAAGCATAAAACATGCAGGAATATAGATTCACAATCAAGTCAAAATGTCTGCTTTTGGTTGCACTTGGTTTTATTTGTGGGAAAAAGTGCAGTACAAAGTACTGTACAGTACAAAGTACAGTACAAAAAAAGGTAGAGAAAAGCAGAGTACTACAACAGATAGCAGATGAAACAGCATTATTTGCTCCTATTTTGGCTCAGGTTGCTCTGAGGAGAGGGCATGCTATCTACTAGGGCAGGGGTAGGCAACCTTGGCTCTTTTATGACTCATGGACTTCAACACTCAGAATTCATGAGCCAGCCATGTTGGCTCAGGAATTCTGTGAGTTGAAGTCCACAAGTCATAAAAGAGCCAAGGTTGCCTACCCCTGTACTAGGGAATTGGAAAGAGCCCAGCTTGAGGTTATTATAAACATAGTCATAGAATACCTATTCACTCTGAAAGAATTCAAATGAGCTATATTCTGGGATATTTATTATTTTATTTATTTATTTATGTACTTTTATCCCACCTCTCATGGTTCCGATAGATGAAACCAGTAGAAATAAGAACTCTGAGGCATTTGATTTCTTCAAAGAACAATTTTAGTGCCTACGTAATATCAGCATGAACAAAGGTGAAACCAAGACTGAAAGTCCCCCCCCAAAGGTTACAAAGTAAAAGTTGAACTCTCCACCCCTGTAATGTGTCATAAATCACAATCCCCCATTAACTACTTTGGCGGGCTGTATAATGGTAGCTTCAGCCTGCCAAACACTTAGGCAGCTTGACCTTGGTTCCCACAAGAAAGTTATTGTTATGACTAAGCTAGAAGAATTCATCTTCCCCTCCCATCGCTGTGGCAATTGAAAATGAAGTAAAGATGGCTGTGAGCAGAAACATTTGAAGGTTGACACCACGTTTATTATTTTTATAAACAACTCAAGGTGGAAAACATATCTAATATGCCCTCCTCCTCCTATTTTCCCCACAACAACAATCCTGTGAGGTGAGTTGGGTTGAGAGAGAGTGTGATTGGCCCAAGGTCACCCACCTGGCTTTCATGGCTAAGGCATGCCTGCAGGGCCACTCATCGCCTCCAGGGCCCGCCACAGATCGCCCATCAGCACCATGGCAGCCACGCCCTCTGCCTGCGCCCCGCAACATCAACTGTGTGTGATGGGGCATGAGGGCAGAGTCTTGTCTATGCTGCCTGGCTGCCATGTCCTTGACTGCACTGCTCCATGTGGGCCACACTCAGGGGTGACCCTTCTCCAGGAGGGTTGCTGGTGAGGAGGGTGTCATGGGTGGAGAGAGGGCTCCGAGTGCTGCCTCTGGCACCCGCGCCATAGGTTCACTACCACTGTACTAGACCAAACTGTCTCTCAATACTGAAAGAATATGCTAATGCTTTGGCTGAAGTTTTATTATCTTAAAAAATCCCAGGGAAGAGATGAAATAATGGATGATTGGAAGAAAGCCACTGTTGCTACCTTCAAGCAAAGAAGATCCATATAAATTGTCAGTCTGACACTAGTACACGTAAAGTTTCTAGAACAGACACCAGATAGGGTCGCAAGAAGCTTAGAAACAGGATTGTGATTACTAGACATCAGCACATATTTGTCAAGAGCAAGTCTTGTCCTATTAATCTTATTTTATTTTTTGATAGGTAACTTGATGGGCTGGATGGCATATTTAATTCAGAGATCTACATCTGGTTTTATAATGATTTTCAGAAAGTAAACATTGACAATTCTTTATCAAACAAAGAGAAGTACAAAGTAGAATGTTATAAGATGCAGTCTTGAGGTTTGTACTCTCAAAAAAATTTACTGTATAAATCATTTGGATTAGTAGACAAAACGTTTATCTGAGCTTCAGATGATATAAAACTGAACACCGTCAGCAGTTCTGTAAAAATAGAAGCAAAATTAAAAACAATTAGAGAGGTTAGAGAAAAAGGCTGAAAAAGTAAAAACAAAGATGCAAAGACTTCACTTAGGAAATAGAAATTAAATTCACATATAAAGCACACAAAAGCCTAATTTGGAAATGCTGTGCTCTTGTAAATAATACCTAAGTAAATAATACCTGAGTATACCTCAGAACAGTGGTTCTCAACCTTTTTAATGCTGTGACCCCAACTGGTCGTAAGTCAAGGACTACCCAACTGGTCGTAAGTCGAGGACTTCCCAACCGGTCGTAAGTCGAGGACCCCAACCGGTTGTAAGTCGAGGACTGTCCCTGCCCGGGAGCGCCGTGCATGCGTGGTGCCGTCCCCTACGCCAGCCAAGGCGTAGCTGGCAAGGGGCAGTGATGGCGCAGGGTGACCACCGGCTGGGCCAACAGCTGGCCCAGCCCAAGGGAGGTAAGGCACCTGCCGGGCCCCATGCGCACCAGAAACCCTCCCTGCACCCGCTGGCCTCCCACCCCTGGCCCTCTTTTACTTACATTTTTAGTAGTTGCTCAGCAGGGAGGGGTGGAAACTTCCAGACAGCTTGCCTTTGCTGCAGACAACTTGCAGCACCGTTTGCAGACCGGGATTTTTGGCGGGCTCAGCAGGGCAGAGACAGCCTGGACAATTCCTATTGGCTTTTGAAAGCCAATAGAATTAGACTCTATTCAAGAGAGTCTATTCTATTGGCTTTCAAAAGCCAATAGAATAAGAGGGAGTAGCACAGCTAAGGAAAAGGGGGGAAAATGGCGGACTGCGTTGTTTGGCGACCCCCGTGAAATGGTCGTTCGACCCCAAATGGGGTCACGACCCACAGGTTGAGAACCACTGCCTCAGAACAATATTTGAGAGGGGGGGAAAACAGCTAAATTCAATCCAAGAAATTTTTATTGAAGTTTTATTTCCAAATATGGAAATCATTGATTTTATTATATTCACTGATTAGACTCAGTGGTGGGATTCAGCCAGTTTGCACCAGTTTGACAGAACTGGTAGCTAATTTTTTGTTACCCAGGCTCAGAATGGACTTCTGGAAGCGGTATCCACACAGAACCGTTTGTTCACATATTTGAATCCCACCACTGATTAGACCTCTTCCTGGGTAGTAGTAGTAGTCTGCTTTCTTTTTAGGTTTATGATGCTTTGTCACAAGACCTTATATTCGAATGTCAATCCATTTTTTTAATGAGATTTTCTGACTTTCATGTGAGGAAAATCACCATATAAAAAAAAAAGCCTGCATTGACTCTGACTACATTAAAAGAGATACCATGAAGTTAACTTAGAAGTAGTTTAACTCCTGTTCTGAGTTTTGCAAAACCTTTCTTATACAGTGTTTCCAAAGTTTCCACAATTTATAAGAACATTATAATGCCACCTATAGCTTAGAAGCTACAAAGATAAATGTACATCTCGTCTCACATCACCCTACCAACATATTTAGATGTTCATTCTACATCAGAGGTCCCCGACCTTTTTGGGCACCAGAAAGGTTTTCCACGGACCAGAGAGTGCGTGGTTTTGTGTGCTGACTGCCTCCCACGGATGGGGCTTTGCTTGTTTGTGTGGACCGGTTGCTGGCCTGCCGCGGGCCAGTACTGGTCCATGGACCAGGGGTTGGGGACCCCTGTTCTACATGCATATCTCCCCTTTGAATAGAGAGGCTTAAACTACCACTTATATTACTGCATTTAAAGTTGTAGATAGAGATTTTTGTTTGTTTATTTGTTTGTTTATATCAGCTGAGATTTTAAAAGATTTCTGTGAATGACTGTTTTCACTACTCGTCTTTATTATGTTGGTTTATCAATTAGCATTTTAGGATCTATTGCAAACAATTTTTGTTAATTACATGACAATGTTTTAAATACAGGAGCATAAATAGTTCTGTGCTAGACAGGCTGTATCTCAAGCAGCATTTTAAAAAAATAGTAAGGAGCTGGAGTGTCTTCAATAGAAGACAACCCAGATTATGAAAGTTATGATTACCAAATCCAATGGAGACTTTTTTTTTAATTTAGAGAGAGAGATTGGCACCCTTAGCTTGCAGAATGGAGAAATCATGACAATTGACCTCAGATATCTGAAGGTTTGACAGAACTGAAGAAGCTTCTTGGATGAGAAGTAAAATATCTTCATGGAAAAACAAGAAAATCCAGTTGCCTCTTGAAAAAGACTCTTTGGGATAACCATAACCTGAATGATTGAGAATCTCCATAGATGTCTGACAAACAATCTTGGGCAACTGGAGCTCTCCCACTATTCATGCTGGGACATTAGTGAAACTAATGGGGAAAATGCAATGAAGCAATTCCAGCTGAATTTAGAAGGTGTGTCTCAAGATAAATGTTGTATAACAGGGGTCCTCAACCTTGGCAACTTTAAGACTTGTGGACTTCAACTCCCGGAATTCCTCACCCCTGCTATATAGTAATGGAACATAGTACTGATTCAGAAGGTGATAATTATCTTTGGCAAGCTCTATAAATAATCAATATGAACTAGCTAACTGAAGTGTCAGTGCTGTGCTGTTGTTCGTGGAATTTGTATGCTTCCAAAACCTAAAATTTTCTGGGGATTAGTAGTGAGATGTTGGAAATAGTTACAGATTATAGGAGTTTGCAGTGGGTTCCATTGCTCTACCTTGCTATACTCAGTCACTGCAGAAGATGCTTCCCATTGTCATTTGTGAATCATTTGTATGAATCACTTACCATTTATCTAAAGTAGAGTGAATGCGTATCATTTTAATTTTGGCTTCTAACAATGAAGTATTTTGGGCCAGCCAAAATATATCTTTACATTTGGTTCAGGCTTTCATCTGAACTCATGGAGGCCTTCCAAATGGTTGAAAAGAAGGTCATGGACACAACCCCACCCTCTACTCTGGCAGTCTGGGAGGAAGGGTATATTTCATTTAAATGTGTCATCTAAAACCCTGTTTTACTGAAGTTTGGAACCGTGCATAGAATTATAACCTGAGCTCAAAAAAAAAAAAAAAAAAAAGCAGCAGCAAAACAAATGCCACTCTTTCAAGCCACAAATAAAATGCTTGGAAGTTAGGGGGGGGGAATAGAAAAACTGATGGAGCCAGAATAGGCATCTGGTTCTCTATTCAACTTAGAGTTTGTTACATATTTATTCAAGAGTGTCTGCAACTTGTGGTTAAAATGAAGATAAAATACAAGACAGAGCTTTGAGACCTGCATTTATTTGTGCATTTGAAGATTGTTTTATGTTTTGCATTTTGTAATGTAGTTGTGATAAAACAGACTCGTGATCTAATGATAATAATTGTGCAAAACTATGTTTACTTCTAAGAACTCCCAAAGGTGCTTTTTCAAAAGGCAACTGGACTTTCTTTGCTTTTGCTTGAAGATGTTTCACTTCTCATCCAAGAAGCTTCTTCAGTTCTGAATGAATGGTGGAGAATGGAAGGATTTATATTCATTGCAGTCATCTGGTTGTTAGCACTCTTTCTGAGAGTCATTGAGGCCACTTGGAGTTTTATCTGTATCCTCAGAGTCACCTGAGTAGTGCAAATGGGTGTGGAATGTTTTTGGAACTGCTGAAAGTACTGTGTTGTAAACAGGAAATGGATGTTATTGTATCCCTCCCTCTCTGTTGAGAAAGGATTGTTCAGTCTTAGAGTAGATGGCCTCTTTGACCCCTCTTTCAACCTCCTTTTTCAAACAATGTAATTCAGAACTGCAGAAACTTCTTGGATGAAAAACGAAAACAAAGAAAGTCCAATTGCCTTTCAAAAAAATCATCTTTGGGACAACCATAACCTAGAAGTCTGAGAATCTCCATAGACATTTCTAGGAACTCTAATTGTGAAAAGTAGCTGTTCTAAAACTAGAGGTTTCTCTTTGCTGGGCCTTGCAGAGTGATAAATCTAGTACTGAAACCAGATTGAGCTTGGAAAGTTTGTTTTCCCAGGTTAAAAATGCTTGTGAAAACAAATTTCATCCATGTTAGCAGCTTCTGCCAACTTCTGGGGTCCCTGGGCCTCAGCCAAGCAAGGCATTTAAGGAAGAACTACACTTCCATGTAAGTCTAAAATTATGTTTCCTGAGGGTTCTTTAATCATATAAAGCAGTTGCAGGTGGCTTTAAACTGACATTCTGTGGAACATGGAAGAGAATGCTCAATTATATCTTCTGAACATTTGTCAGTTCTTAATAATAATAATAATAATAATAATAATAATAATAATAATAATAATAATAATAATAATTAATAATAATAATAATAATAATAATAATAAAGTTGGAAGGGACCTTGGAGGTCATCTAGTCCAATCCCCTGCTCAGGCAGGAAACTCTATACCATTTCAGATAAAAACTTCCAGTGTTGGAGCACTCATAACTTCTGGAGGGAAGTTGTTCCAGTGATTAATTGTTCTAACTGTCAGGAAATTTCTCCTTAGTTCTAGGTTGCTTCTCTCTTTGGTTAGTTCCCATCCGTTGCTTCTTGTCCTGCCTTCAGGCGCTTTGGAGAATAGCTTGATTCCCTCTTCTTGTGGCAGCCCCTGAGATATTGGAACACTGCTATCATGTCCCCCCTCGTCCTTCTCTTCATTAAACTAGACATACCCAATTCCAGCAGCTGTTCCTTATATGTTTTAGCCTCCAGTCCCCTAATCATCTTTGTTGCTCTTCTCTGCACTCTTTCTAGAGCCTCAACATCTTTTTTACATTGTGGTGACCAAAACTGGATACAGTATTCCAAGTGTGGCCTTACCAAGGCTTTGTAAAGTGGTATTAATACTTCCCGTGATCTTGATTCTATCCCTCTGTTAATGCAGCCTAGCACTGTGTTGGCTTTTGTGGCAGCTGCAGCACACTGCTGGCTCATATTTAGGTAATTGTCCACTAGGTGTCATGTGTCTGATTAACGAAACACTTCAAAGAACTTTCAAGCATTTTTTTAACCTAAAAAGCTTTTATTCGTGTTACAGAGTGTCAGCACAGCATGGTGGAAATGCTAAGATCTGAATTTCCCTTCCTTTTCACATAACATTCCAGGCATTTCCCCTCCCCTATTTTGGGGTATGATTCACATCTTCCAATTAACTTGGAGGGCAAAGATTTACACTAGGAGCATTGACACTAGGATTAGGAGATCCCTCTCACAGTTACAACTATTGAGCAAGGTACTCCCTATACTATACCTGTACATTTGTTTTTTCTTGCCTAAATGTAGAACCTTACTTTTTTCACCATTGAATTTCATTTTGTTAGATAGCGCCCAGTGTTCAAGTTTGTCCAGATCCTCCTGTATCCTAAGCCTGTCTTCTGGAGTGTTGGCTACTGCTGCCAGCTTGGTGTCGTCTGCAATACTGTTATTCTCCTTGTTGACATGGAACGTGTAGGTACATATTCTACTGAAGACTGACACTGGACATTTTCTAAGTAAACATAGAGTCCTGACAAATTTTCTTTAACTAAAATGAAGAAAATTGTTTGAAAGGTTGTCATACGAAACATGGAGTAGACTCTCCTTGTTCCTCCAAAGGGCAGAACTACAACAAAATGATGGAAGTGACAGGTGACGAGATTTCAGCTAAATACTAAGAGATGCTTCTTAAGAATAAGGATTGTTTGAAGGTAGAATAGACATTAGGAGACATTTGTCAGTGTTCCTGCCAGAACTAATATTTGATGATTCTATGAATATTCCATTCTTGCAGACCTGCTTGAAATTAGTAGGTTTAGAAAATAATTGTGGACTGAGACCATTGAAACTAAATAACAAAGCTACGGAACTGCCACATCTGCAGAAATACTGTAAATATATCAAAACAGAAGAAAAAGATAGATGAAGGACATGGATGAAGATAGAACATAAAACTATAAGGCTGAAAAGAAAGGCGGAAGACATACTGTGTATAACTGAAAAGCAATAGTGACATTTTAATTTTAAATATTTAAGGGTATCAAAAAGTGTTTATGTATTAGCCTCCATCTTTGCAATGAGTGATCATACAGCTACCAATACAGGAAATATTAAAATATTTTTAATATTCTAAGATGTTGATGAATTGTGTAGCAGTAAAAAATGTGTGTAGTCCAATGTGGAAATAAGACTACATATGGGCACCTCTTCAACAGAACTCTATGAATATTTTATTAGAATACTGTAAAGGTATCGAACAAGTGAGATACCCCTGCATTTCGGAATATAATTACACCAAATAAGAGAAAGAAAGAAAGAAAGAAAGAAAGAAAGAAAGAAAGAAAGAAAGAAAGAAAGAAAGAAAGAGAAAGAAAGGAAGGAAGGAAGGAAGGAAGGAAGGAAGGAAGGAAAGAAGGAAGAAGTATTATTAAGATCAATACAACTTCAGTCAAACCATTTTAGAAATGATAGATATGTGTAGATAGACAGATTAATAGATAACCTGTTAATTTGGGATAGATTTGAAGGCTTTATGGGATGTTTAATGTTATATACTTGTTATCAAAGTTTATGGAAGTTTTTTTTATTATTTCATTGATGATACAATTACGAGGGATGAGGGGTGAATTGATAGCAGTCTTCCAGTATCTCAGGGGCTGCCACAAAGAAGAGGGAGTCAAGCTATTCTCCAAAGCACCTGAAAGCAGGACAAGAAGCAACGGATGGAAACTAATCATAGAGAAAAGCAACCTAGAACTAAGAATAAATTTCCTGACAGTTAGAACAATTAATCAATGGAACCACCTGCCTCTGGAGGCTGTGAATGCTCCAACACTGGAAGTTTTAAAGAAGAGACTGGACAGCCATTTGTCTGAAATAATACAGGGTATCCTTCCTGAGCATGGAGTTGCACTAGATGACCTTCAAGGTCTCTTCCAACTTTATTACTATTACTATGTGCATATATTAACTTAAGCATGACTACCTGTAGCAATTCATTAGCAGACTAGACAAAGCAGTTGGCTGCAACAATCCACTATTTTTAAGAATATCTAAGACACCTCTCTTTCATTTTTTTTATTTTGCATGAAATAATATTAATAAAAAATAATAATAGATAGGACAGGATGCCTGGTAAGTCCCTAGTCAATTGCCCATAGATACAATTAAGCCCATGAACATTAAAGTAGGAACTCTAGTAATGATGGAGGATTGATTGATTAATTGAGTTCCAGCAAGTTGGTGTTAACTCTTAGTGACTACACAGAAGAACCTTCTCCAGGATACAGTTTTATCCTAAATGGCCAGATAATCTGGTCTGTGCATTGCTCCTTTTTGGAACACACTGGGTGTTCAGCCATGACATACTACTATATTTCCCAGGGCACATCAGTTCATGGAAATTGTTGAAGACTGGTCAGTAGAAAAAAATAAATAAATATTTCCTTCAAGGATGCAAGCTAGAAAAATGCAGAAAAGATGGGAAATACCAAGTACCCTTTCTTGTTATCCGATCCCCAGCCTACAACCATAGGTTTCACAGATAGCTGCTCATTCCCATGTTCTTGTAAATAAATTCAAATCTGGAATCACAACAAAAAGATTTGCTTTCAAAATGGAATGCAATTGAGAATCTAAAATGTTAACATACACACCACAAAGACACTAGATAAACTAAGCAACTGCTAACTTTTTTGTTTGTTTGTTTGTTTTCAAGACTATAGTCAAGAATTTATGGCTCATCTTTTAGCTTTAGAAGCTAGAAGTTAGGGAAGGATTAGGAGGGAGATACTGAGGCAACAAAGAGAGAGAAATGATGGCCCTATGAGAGGAATAGAGAAAAGGAAAGCTTTCAGAAAAGAGAAGGAAGATTTATGGAGGAAAATGAGTAAAGGAACCTCTTAGAAAAAGAAGGATTGGAAAGGGAGATCTGACAAGAAGTGTTCATGGAGCTTATAGTGCTTTTCAAAAGAACACAGCCATCTGGTGGAGAAACACCAGAATCCCCAAATCCAGTTTCTGTGTAGCAAGGGAAAGACCCCATATGATACACATTCCAAACCCCATAGAGAAGGGTCATATATAATCATTGTTCATTACTTTGAAAGAGTTGCTATAGCTTATAAATGGACAGAAGAAGAGTGGGTAGCTAGATGTCTATGAAGACTCATGGTTGTCCCAAAGGTGATTTTTCAAAAGGCAACTGGTCTTTGTATTTTCTTGAAGACATTTCGCTTCTCACCCAAGAAGCTTCTTCAGTTCTGACTGAAGTGGGTAGCTAGGTTAGTACCTTGCCTAACTGGAAAAGCACTTAAGGTTAAATCAGTTGATCATCAGAGGTAGTAACAGATTACAAAAGACTAAATAAGTTGTTTTGTATAGGTATGAAGTAGCACTATATATTTTCAATAACATTATAATTTCATCTTCATTGTGGCATGTTATGGATGCCTCTAGTCATTGTATTTATTAACCAAGTATTAAACTGCCAGCAAGATCAGTTTTTGAGTCTGGAATTGTACAATATAATCTGCTATACAGTATTTTGCTTTGGGCAGCAAAATATTTTCAACCAATCCTAAAATGTGTGTTTATTAATATGTCATTTAGCAAAACAGCTTTGGGTTTCTTGTATGATGAAAACATTTTAGCCTGTAAATAAAGAAAACATACCATACGCATACTTTAACATTTCAAAAGTTTGTACCACACAAGCAGTAAAACAGACCACTGCATAAGTACTTGGCAAATTAATGACACATCCAGCTGTTACTGTTTCCAGTCTCCAGGCTATCAAAACCAGTTTGTACAAGATCCCTATTCTACAAGCTGCATCCATCATCTCTTCAGCTGGTCCTGAAATACAAAGAACAAGAAGTAAGCCATCAGTATATCAACCCAGTTGCCATAGAGCCACCGAAGCAAAAATTCTTTCCTCTCCATTCCAAGATAAATTAAGAAAATAAATTGCTTTATTTGCAGTCACTCCTATCTAACTTCTAAAGAGTCTTTGCCAGGAATAACTGCAGAAAGGAAAACTGCAATAAGATACTCGCATTTCTTTTTAAAAGACCAAAAACTGAGGTGATGTCAGGTTGTGATGAGAGTGCCTTTTTTTTCTTGAAATGAGTAAATGAATCATCCAAAGACTCCATTAGAGTTGCAGTATGTCAAAATACATGTCTTGCCTTAATTAGAGCAGAGGTCCCCAACCTTTTGGGCACCAAGGACCAGTTCTGTGGAGAGAGCTTTTTCCACAGACCAGAGATGGCGTGGTTTTGGGTGCTGCCTGCATTCCGTGGATGGAGCTTTGCTTGTTTGTGTGGACTGGTTGCTGGCATGCTGCAACCTGGTACTGGTTCACGGACCAGGGGTTGGGGACCCCTGAACTACAGTTTGGCTCTCCTGCCAAACAGAACAGCATGGGATCATCTAGACCAGCGGTTCTCAACCTGTGGGTCACGACCCCATTTGGGGTCGAACGACCATTTCACGGGGGTCGCCAAACAACGCAGTCCGCCATTTTTCCCCCCTTTTCCTTAGCTGTGCTACACTATTTTTTCCCCTTTTCCTCAGCTGTGCTACTCCCTCTTATTCTACTGGCTTTTGAAAGCCAATAGAATAGACTCTCTTGAATAGAGTCTAATTCTATTGGCTTTCAAAAGCCAATAGGAATTGTACAGGCTGTCTCCGCCCTGCTGAGCCCGCCAAAAGTCCCAGTCTGCAAACGGTGCTGCAAGTTGTCTGCAGCGAAGGCGAGCTCTCCGGAAGTTTCCACCCCTCCCTGCTGAGAATTACTAAAACTGTAAGTAAAAGAGGGCCAGGGGTGGGAGGTGGGAGGCCGGCGGGTGCAGGGAGGGTTTTTGGCGTGCGTGGGGCCCGGTGGGTGGCTTACCTCCCTTGGGCTGGGCCAGCTGGTGGCCCAGCCCGTGGTCGCCCTGCGCCGTCACCGCCGCAGCCACCCAGGAGCACCTGAGCACCTGGGCCTGCCTGCTGCCACCCCAAATGGGCAGCGGCCTACGCCTCGGCCGGCGCAGGGGGCAGCATGCGCATGCATGTGGTAGTACTGCGCATGCGCATGGTAGCACCGCGCATGCGTGTGCAGGCCATCACGCCGCACATGCGCAGTGCAGGCCATTGCGCCTCACATGCGCGGTGCAGGCCGTCACACCACACATGCACGATGCAGGTTGGGGTCGCGCCGCGCATGCGCAGCGCAGGTCGGGGTCACGGCCTGAAAAAAGTTGAGAACCGCTGATCTAGACCAGGGGTGTCAAACTGCCGGCCTGCGGGCCAAACATGTCATTGGGAAACCACGACCACCTCTTTGCCGGCAATGGCGAAAAAGCTCCGATACGTTGTGCGATGTCACTTGACGTCGTGAGTTTGACATGTCTGACCTAGACATTCAATCAAAGCAACTCTCTAAGGAAAAACCATGTGAAGAATTGCCCATCTCTTTTTTTTAAACATAATTTTTTTTTATTAATTTTTTAAATTTTTACAAAAAAGACACATAATAATAGCTCAACCGAAAACTAACATATACCACATTTTCCAAACAATTAATATAACTGCTCGGCACCCCCCCCACCACATCCCCCTATCCCTAACCACCCCCTTCCTCTTGCCATCTACCTACTTTCCTCTACCTTCACTCCTCCTCTACTTCTCCACCCACCATCTCTACCCCCACTCTCTCCCTCCTCTTACCAACTTCCTACATACCTCTACCTTCACTCCTCCTTCACTCCTCCTCTTCTTCCCACCAGATGTGGTGCCAAGAGGCCACCCGAGCAACCCCTTAATATATATTCTTACATATTCTTACATATCGCCAACCCCGATTACAGTTGAGAAAAACATAATGTATAAATTGTAAATACCCTCCCACCCCCCCTCCCCGACTTCCCAAAGTGAATACAGGGTAAAAACACAAGAAAACCCACTAAACTACTTATTATATAAATCCAACATATAAATATTTAACTATATGCTAAATATAATTTCTTCAATTGATATTTCCCTTGTATATTTTTTCCAATCCATCATAAATTTTTCATTTGAGTGATCCTTCAGATATGCGGATATCTTGGCCATTTCTGCCATATTTATAACTTTTAATGTCCATTCTTCAATAGATGGTAATGCAGACGTCTTCCAATATTGTCCCACCAGTAATCTTGCTGCAGTAATCAAGTTCAAAATCAACTTAGTCTCTATGGTGGTACAGTCTTTTATGATGCCAAGCAAAAACAACTGTGGTGAAAATTCAGTACGCTTTTTCAATATATTTTGAAGAATCCACCATATTTTTATCCAAAAAGCCTTGATTTTTTTACAAGTCCACCAAACATGAAAATAAGTAGCGTCCATAGATTCACATCTCCAACACTTGGGTTGCATATCTGGGTACATAAATGATAATTGCCCATCTCTTAATGCCAGAGTGGAATAATTGTATGTTACTAGTTTATTAGTTGCAGTGGAGGGGATCAGATGGAAAAATCCTCCTATCCCAGGTGTTTGTTGAGATAGTGTGATTTTTGTAGTTGTTGTTGAGATGCATGATTTGCCTCTGTGAGAAGCTTCATTTTATTAACTTAAAGTGTTAATTCTTGATTAAATGAAACACCATATTAAGGTGGATGAGATATGATATGCACATCTTTAAAAATAGTGTATTATTTCTCATGAATGAAAGCAAATATATGTGCCCCAGGATAATGTTGCAGGACCCATTCTAGGTCAGTCATGGGGACCAGACGTTTAGTCTTCTGAGCTTTCAGACTCGTGCTGGGGCCCTTCCTCAGGGAACTTCTCTACCGGACATTCTGGTGAGAGTGACGTTTCTTGAGGAATTGGCTCCAGCATGAGTCCAAAAGCTCAGAAGACTAAAACCTGGTCCCAGTAACCAATCCAGATTGGATCCTGTATTATTTCAAGTGGTTCACTCTAGAATTGTTGAATTGCTGCTAAAAGAAAAAGAAAAAAATGCTATGGGTGGTATGTGTCTTCCTGTTGGAGCCACTCGCCCAGCTAAAGCATCACAGCCCTGAGTGCTCCTATCACCACTGCATCCATTTTAGCCTTTAATTTTTACCTTGTCCCTAGTTCCTCCTTCTGGCTCAAACTTCTCATGCTCTTTCCTGATTGGCTGTCACTTGCCACCTCTACATATATCACCACTGCTGTCTTCTGATCCTTGTCAATGATGGCACAGTGTCTGTCTTATTGGCCAGTATCTGCCTGTTTGTCTGGATCTGGAAATCCGACAGGATCTACATTATTTTCTATAACCTTCTATGGAAACTCCCGTCTGGACTTGAGAAGGTCTAGCCCAGACATGTTAAACTCGCGACATCACGTGATGTCGCACAATGTATCGGAACTTTTTTCCCATTGCCAGCAATGGGGTGGGTGCGGTTTCCTCATGACGCGTCCGGCCCACAGGCCAGCAGTTTGACACCCCTGGTCTATCCCATACACTATGCAGATGTTCCTATATGCCAAATATTTGGTTGTGCCATTCTGTATATGCTATTCCTGTCTGCATCTTATACACTGCCAGTAGATGTTGGAGTGTCTGGGGCTACTTTGCATAGTCTGCCCCTCTGGGCCTGTCTGGTATGGTAGACTCCTCCTTCTATGGGTCTGGTGTTTAGTGTCTGTTCTTGTGCTGCTACTATCAGTACTGTCTTTTAGTTCAGCCATCTCCAGACACTGGTAGGATTCTCCAATGTCTGCCACCTCAGTTATCTGTCAGCTGTACACCCCATCTTATCTTGCCATGACACTTGCTCTGTCTGATCTTCCTCCTGTTATTGTTGCCTCAGGCATTCTTTCAGCAGGTCATCTTCGAAGTGTCAACTTACTGATATACTTCTGGGTGTACTGGGTTTCATCCAGTACAGATGGCTTTGACACTCAACAGAGTTGAGTGATATATATGACACCCTAGAGATAGAGATATACAGTTTTCTAAATTTGATGGCTGAGGAAGTAGACAAAACCAGTGCTGTCAATACAGTAAGTTCTACTCATTGCATTAAATATGATAATCACCCCAATAGACATTCATTCAGCCTATATGTTTCACTTAATACTGCTTTTCTCCATTGATATGCAAAATACCTTCCAATAAAAAAAATCAAATTATGCCAGTAAGATAGTTATCGTATAAATGGTTATTTTGAAACTCTTCACTTTCTTTTACTTTTGTACTATATAAAATCTTGGCATGTTTCTTTTCTTTTTTCTTTTGCAAATGTCTTGCCAAATGAAATATTATTATTTGAATGCTTTTGCAAATTGGTAGTTGTATTTGAATGCCTTGTATCTAATCCTAAAGTCAGTATTTATAAAAATACTGAAAATACTGTACTGTTATGGAGATTAATGTATAGGTATGGACTGCTGCGCCTGCTGAATGCTGAATATGCATGCTTACACTTTGTATTAAGCCTTCAAACATTTTGGGAGGCATAGTTTTCACACATTTAATTTATTTAATCACATTTATTTAAGCCTAACCATTAAAGATTGATAAACCATGATTTATGGCTTGGCACAATGTATGTTAAGTGTGAACTCAGTTTTTGTTCAAGCCATTGTTCCTCTAGAACAGTGATTTTAGAGACCGAGTGCCCCAAAACTGCCCTGCCTCACCCCTGTTCCGCACCTGCTCTGATCCCCCCACCCTGCCCCCCACGGGCCATTCATCACCTCCACGGCTCGCTGCAGCAGATTACTCAGGCAGCCCAGCAGCACCATGTGCACACATTGGGGCATGAGGGTGGAGTCTTGTCCCTGCTGCCCGGCTGCCATGTCCTTGACTGTGCTGCTCTGCATGGGCCACACTTGGTGGTGACTCTCCTCCAGGGGGGCTGCTGGTGAGTAAGGGGCTGTGGGAGGAGGTGGGGCTGGGGTAATGGTGTGTGTGCCTAAATAGAGGGCTCTGAATGCCCCCTTTGGCATGCGTGCCATTGGTTAGCCACCACTGCTCTAGAACCAGATTTCTAACCAGTTCAGGGTTGCAGTCAGAAAACTGAATTTGCATGCAAAGCATGCGCTCAACCATTGAACCACATTCCTATGTATTTTCTTTAGCTAAGCTGTAATGTAATGTAATAGAAAAAGAAATGCACAGGATCAGGAGCTTTTGAAAGTATGATACTCTCTGAAGTAATGTACTTTGAGAAAAGGGCAAGGAAATAGTGGTGTTAGTGCCTGATGAAAGGATCTCTGGCATACTTCTTTTTTCCAACTCCATATCTTCAAAATTGGAGACCCTAATTGGAAAGTAGCTGTGAAAATGTGGCTGCACATGGCCAGTTCTTAAAGTTGTTGCCATTTCATGGAAATAAAGAAAATTTCATAGGGAAAACTGCATTTAAATTCTTGTTGATACAGGGAGAATGATACATTGATATAGCATCTTAATTAAGTTGCTGGTCTTCAGCAAGGGATATTCAGATTTTAATTTCCACTCAAGAACTTTCTAAGCCAGTTGCTCTCTCTAAGCTTATCCTATCCAAGTCTTTGCTACCATGAGAATAATATTAGGGGAACTCCCACATAAGTGGGTCTAAGACAAATGTATAAATGAACCAAACAAATAACTCTGTTTGATTAAGTTAAAGGATAACAACAACAACAACAACAACAACAACAACAACAACAACAACAAAAGATGAAAATGAGAAACTGCCAATCAGGAGAAGAAGCCACTACTTTGAAATGCATTGTTTGAAAACACTTTAAAAAATTAGGTACGCACTGGATATGAATATATGTGCCACACAAATTTAACACCCAAGCTGTGGTTGCAAATATCAACACACTATTTCTTAGATTGCCAATTCTTTATTATATTTCCAGTGCAATATCCTGAATGCTTACTCAGGATAAGCTCCAGGAAAATGTACTCTTGTCTACAGCTTTAGAAGTCATGTTCAACTAAATCACTAATGGCTGAGGATAAACACACAGAGAGACACGTGAGATGGAAAGTAGCTTCTGAAGCAGGTGAATGAGTTTGGAAAAAATGGCACCATTTTTTATTTATTGTAACACCCTCCTACATCTTGTGAATTGATTCTTTCAAAGAATTTGTCCTGACTTTCTTTATTTGCACATTCATAGGTTCTGAAAGAGTTGAACAATCCTATCATGGTATAGAATTTGGGCACACTGGAAGTCCAACAGCAACACATAGGCATTTTGTTTTCCAAAATTCACCTCTATGTGGGTTAGTACTTACATAATCTTTTGGTTCTATGAGATTGACTAGAGAGCAGAACCTTCATGGTGTGATCCTGTAACAGTCCTGTAACAGAAAGACATTGAACATGAAGGACCCCACCAGGATGTCATCCCTAGGCAGCCTCACCATTCTCTGAAACTGAAACACCACTAGCAAATCATGTGGTTTAGGGCTGGATTTGATGAAAGCTCATGCAATGGAACCCAAGCCACTAAAATAATGCAGGAAAGAAATCATGAGACTAAAACTGAATGTTTTTCATTGGATCTTAACAATGATATTTTCTGCTGCCTAAAAGAAGACACAAGATGTTTAGAATATGCCAAACGTATCACTTGCGTAGGGCTTGTGAAAGCTATGTGGATTGTGGAAATTTCATCTGAAATATGTAACATTGCAACTAATTTTGTAGAAATTGTAATTCCTCTCATCACCAGTCTGCCCACGTTTTCTGTCATTTCTGAGTGAACAAGACAGAGAGGGGGGGGGAATGGAACAAGCAAGGAAAGAGAATAAAAAACTGCAAGGAAAGAGAATAAAAAACTGCAGAGGTTTCCAGCTGCATAGAATGACTGGAAGCTATTGTACAGCTCCCCTTAGTGGCAGTAACTTTGAATATTATATACACATTTTTTTTTAAAGTCCAATGAAGATTCAAGTTAAAATGGGTGGCATTTTTCCGTTTCTTATTCTCATTAGTAATCAAACTTCTGTCTTTTAGGAAAGTGCAGTGAATCTTTGATCTGAATATATTTATAGTGTTTCTTTCCTTTAATTTTCTCCACTCTTATTTACATTTGCATTCTTTTTGTTTTGTTTTTCCAAAATACAATCACCCATTTTATCTATTTTTTATCCACCATTTTCCCCTAGTATACTGTATGGTAAAGCAACTGTCTGTCTGGGGACAATGAACGATGAGAAGAGAATACTTGAAGAAGTCACTTACTTTGCAGTTGCTCTTATGAAACATGCACCAACATATACTGAATGTAACAATGAGATCTCAGTGTTTGTTATGAGCCCTACTGACAGAGTGGTTAGAATTCAGTATTGCAGGCAAAATCTGCCCACAGCCTGGAGTTCAATCCCGACAGAGCTCAAGATTGACTCAGCCTCCCATCCTTACAAGGTCAGTAAAATGAGGACCCAGATTGTTGGGGGCAATATGCTGACTCTGTAAAGTGCCAGGAGAATGCTGTAAAGCACTATGGATGGTATATAAGTCTAAGTGCTATTGCTATTGTTGCTGGATGGTGGAAATTACAGTCAACAACTCTGGAGGGGACAAGGGTAACCTATCCCAAATTCACTGATTTGCATATATAATACAAATCTGGCAGTATATTGTTAGCCTGGTGGTGTCTGGGCTTACAGCTGCTATAAACTTTAACTATAGGAACTGGGGCTGTTATAATTCCCAGATCTGGAGGGACCTAGCTTAAGAAACCTGATGTAAGTAGTAAGGGTGTCTTTTTCAAAGAATGATATACCGTATGTGTGCTTAACTCAAGAGTTAATTCGAGAGAGGTTATTTAAAGGCAAATGAGCTTAGGCTTCTATCATAAAATTAATCCTATAAATACCTACATGAAAATAAGTCTCCAGAGATATTTTTGTAGACAGGCATGTGTTTTCCTCACTTTTCCTTCATTTATATTTTGTTACACATTTGTATACCATTGTATACATTTGCATAAGGTTAAGGGGAAAATATTCTGAAGAAAGATATATGTTTTCTATTTGAATTATTCCGATTGGTAGGTACCGCATGAACTTAGAAGGAGCACTTCTTTAGAGGGGACATAAAAAAATCAGGTCGTTGCAGATGGTGGTTATGGAATTTTAAAAAAATATAGAGAGCAGTTAATAGGTTGGTTGGATGACTGTACATTATGGTGAAAAAGCATGCATATTGATGTGTTCTTATTTATTCTATGCAGTGAGGATCCAAAATGTTTCTCTTTGGTTTGTAAGTGAGAAATATATGATGCTCTCTGAGCTTGGCTGCTTGCTTGTATGCATTTTATTACCCAACTAGGTATCATTACCAATGCTAGTGCATGTGGACTTTGCTCCCTGTTTATGTACAGTAGCTTGTCCTGTCAGTGCTGTTGGTGTGTGGTTCTCTCCTTGGTAGACCCAAAGGTGCTTTTTCAAAAGGCAATTTGACTTTGCTTTTTCCTTGAAGATGGTTCGCTTCTCATCCACAAAGCTTCTTGAGTTCTGACTGAAACTTCTTGGATGAGAAATGAAATGTCTTCAAGAAAAAAACCAAAGTCCAGTTACTTTTTGAAGAAGCACCTTTGGCACAACCATGACCTGGATGACCGAGAATCTCCATAGCCATTTCTCCTTGATAGTTCCTTGCTTAGGATATGGTGATGGAGAGGATGTGTGCTGATCTTACTATTTTCTTCTAAGCTTTTTTATTTTCTCATTTGAATGGTGTGGAAATGTGATTTATTTCTGTTTGTCTATTGATGGCTGATATCTTTAACTAACTAAACTAGCTTTAATTAAATATAAATGCAATTATATGTATTTCCATGTAACAATGCACATAGCAGGAACAATCTGCTTGAAAAAGTGGGTTTTGATGCATTTTTTTTCCGAGTGTTTTCAAAGACACAGCATCATTATAGCTGACATTTTCCTTATAACTCTGGTGTTTTTTGTCACATGTTATGAAAGAACAGTTAATTTGACAGGATGACATGGAAGAATATGTTATGTGAATTATTTGTAGTAGTGACATGATATTTTCTTTCCTTCTTTTAAGTAACTGAAATGAAGAATCTGTCTCCCACAGAAAAAAGGTAAAATAGTTCCATCTATTCTATGTTAGTCATATCCTACCACTAATATGCCTTGCTCTAGACAAACACTCAAGAAGTTAAGACAAACTAGGACAGGTTCAGAGAAAGACAACTATAATGATAGGTGGACTGGCAACTTATTCCTTTGAGGAAAAGATAGAGAGAAATAAGGGTAGTTCACATTGAAACAAAATGATGGAGTGGAGCAATAAGGGCATTCATATAGCATCTGAAGGAGTGTCACACAGAAAAAGACTATGACTTATGATCCCAGCATTCAGGAGGAAAACTCCAACTGAAGACTGGGAAAAATGTTCTAACAGCAGGAAGAGGTATGTCATTGGTCATGAAATATCTATTCTTGAATTTAAGATAGTCTAAGCCTATGTAAACCTCAGGAAGCTGCTTTAAATGGTATTAATTGTTGGTCCAAATGTGCACAACCAAGCCACAGTTCTGCTAGGACTATCAATAAAGAGCTATGCACAGGCAAACAACGGGGGACAGCCCTTGAGGCAGCTACTTTTTAATCCTTTTGTGGAAGGGTGCTTCAACCACACTAAGATAAGTTACACAGTACTTCTTTTGAATGCTTTGCACAATAGTATTCATTATAACAATTGGGCAGAAACAGTGGCACAGATAACAGTAAGCACCTTTCACTGAAAGTAATTGCAATCTTTTTTTCTTCTCTTTCCAATCAATTTAGATAAGCTGGACATATGGAACTAATTAGATATCTATCAATTTCACTTCTATGTTTACAGTTTTACATTCTTTGGAAGCTGCCTCAAACTAAAACCAAGATTCTCATGTCTTCTTTAGCAAGACTTATTAAAGTAAAAAAAAAAAAAGAGAGAGAGATATTATAGGATTTTGGAACTATTTCCTATTTAGAATCAGTTGATCTTCTAGTATATTAGAGCTGAAACTGTTTTAATTTCTCTCTAAGAATTTTCCTTTGATCCAGAGACGATTTGGGTCTTTTCATTGATAACAGAAAAACTTGCAGCTGGCTATTTACACAATGCTCTTCTCAATCTTTATTAGTCTGGGAACTAACCAATGCAGCATGCCTTCCTGCAATGTTGTTGCAATTACCCCTAACATGGCTCTTCACTAAATGCTAAATACGATTATTAAAATAATGTATTTAGTATGTAATTCCTGACCAAAGTAAATATGCCGGTTTTAGCATTTTCCTAAATCAGAAACAAGCACTCAATAAAACTATTCCACCTTAGGGTATACTTTCACAAAGATTCTTAAAGTCCAGAGCCAAAGGTTTTAGCAAATTGGAAAGATTTGCTACTGACATCTTTTCCTTTATTCAATATTGTGAGTTCCAGACTTTCTCCTTTCCTGTTGGGATCCTGGCTTAATCATCCAAAATAGAAAATGAGAGTCAAGATTTGCAAGAAAATTATCTTCTGTGGCAAGAAAACACAGCAATTTGTGAAGGCAAGCAACCAGAGCTAAATGAAAGGCAAAAATATTTGTTTGGGAAAGACTTGGGAGTTGTCTCAGTTGACAGCAAGTATGGAAATATCTATTGTAGACAATCTTCAAAATGGACAATCTTCCCTGGAATGTCTCAGAACTTAAACAGAATATTAGACTCCATTTCAAAAATCAATGATTGATGAACCAAACTGTTAAGATATTTAAAAATGTAATAGCTGAAGCAGTGAAGGATTGGACCATGAGTAAGAATACACCATTATAGCTAATTGGTTAAAGAGAGGGGGCCACTACATGAGGCAACTTGAGCTGTGATTGGTTGCTGTGAGTGAAAATGGGAGTTTTCTTGTTTCATGACTTTTTGTCCTGTGTGCCCTTTGTGATCTCTGTATTTTGCCTCCTGATGTTCCTGCTGTGTTGATTTTCCTGCCAATGCTCCTATTTGCCTAACTTATTTACTGTAAATATATTTATTTATATAAAAGTTCTGGTTCAGGTCAGCATCTCTGACTACATTTGCACAACGGCCACACAATTCCCTGACATAAACCATCAGATATATTGTTTTTCTTAAGCTATCACTATAGAGCATTGATCTGAAATTAGGAAATAAAATGAAAGTATCTACAGTATTATTTAGAAAATTAAATTAGATTAGAAGCTAAAAAAATTTGGTAGATGTAAACAATTTGAAACCCTAAAATTAGGAAAATTGAAAAATAAATTGAAAGTGAACTTTAACGATAATATTGCAACTAATTGCAGAGCTGAATTTGAAGAGCTAAAATAGAATTGTGGCATTTTTAAGAAAAATGAAGCAATATGAGCCCATATAAGCCAATACAAAATTGTATTGCCAACAAAGTAAAATTTAGAGCAATTCAGAACCCATTCTGTAAGAATATTAGTTCTGAACATCATCAAAGCGAAAAATAATATTTTGAAAATTGTAAATTTCTGAAAAGAACTATAGGATCATCTCATAAAATATGACAAGCTAGCGGAGATTTACACCATAGAAAATGAATTAAAAGGAAAGACTATGGAACATTTAACTATAACAGAAGAAATGGTTCAGAAGTGGCCAAAGGAATTCAAGAACTGATTACAGGGAAGTATTTGATTCTTTTCAAATACTTAAAAAGGTTTAAAAAAGGTTAGAGGTTGTTGCTATCAGTCAAAACAAGATTTGCAAAAATAGGAATAAAAGTATGGGAGACAAATATTTAGATCAGGGGTGTCAAACTCAATTTCATTGAGGGCCACATCAGCATTGCGGTTGTCCTCGGGGGGCTGGGTAGGTATGGCCAGGGTGGCCATGGCCTACTGGGTGGGTGTGGCTGGAGTAGGTGTGGCCTATTGGGTGGGCATGGCCAGCTCTACGTCGTTCGCGTCAAGGGTGCCTGTGGGGGCCTGGGTAGGAGTGGGACAGATCTGAGGGTCTCTGGCAGAAGGGGGTTGGACCAGGGCAAGAGCCAAGGCATGGTCCACTGGAAGAGCCTGCCGAAATCCCTCACCTGGAGCCCATCATGCTGGATATGTGAGGTAGGTGAGGGCATTTGCTGGCCACTTCCAGGCGATGGTGCATTTCTTCATTCCTCACAAAGGGTGACACCTCCCCAGCACAAACCCAGGGGGTGGGGCCAACGCAGCAGGGGCCAATCCCTTGCTGTTTCTAGACGGCCTTGTAGAGCTAAGGCTGAATGCATTTCAGCATAGATGGCCACCACAAAATTGTACATTGGCTCCCGGGTGGTCAGGGCCAGGGCCAAGGCAGCAGGGGCCATTCCCTCACTGTTTCCAGGATGGCTTTGCAGGCCACATGAAACCATGTCGTGGGCCACATCCGGCCCCTGGACCTTGTGTTTGATATATCTGAATTAAGTAATGACAAAATGAAAAGAGGAATCCTTCAAGTTAATTATTCATCTATTTGGCAATTATCCAATTGACTAAGATGATAAATAAGAAATGAATGGTTTTGGCTGCCCAAGAACAAACACTGTACATACAAGTCACCAAGGCAAAAATAGAAAAGACCAGTTTGATAGTAAATGATGCTTGTATGAATATAGATATAAATAGTTTATCGTATAATAAGAGAACACAGCAAAATAACACAACTGATTAAAGATCAAGCATGATTGAGAAGATATTACTCTGGTATTTATATGAAAAGTATGACACCATGCAGGATTTAAATGGTTGGGCAGATGTTATGGGAGACAGGCAATCTCTCAAGTAAACAGGCTCTGTGCATTGTAGGTCTTTGTAGGTAAACAAACAGCAATTTCAACCTTCCCTGGAAGCAAATCAGCGACCAACGCAGCTTGCCAAGCAGAGACATTATATGGGCATATCAATTATAGTTTGCACTACTACCAGTTGAACTCACAAGATGACTAAAACACAGGTGGCTATCTGAAGAGCCCTATCTATCATTAATAACAGTATAAATACATCTGTATCTTTCACTAAATACAATATAAATGCAAATGCACTGAGGCAGACAATCTGCTCTGTTAAATCAGAAGTCTAGATATCTACATTGCAAGAATCTACACACAGAAACCCAGTCAGCAAAAAAGGAAAAAAAATAGAACAGCATTGTGTTCTTCCTTTTTGCCATTTGACAACTTAGCAAGAGCCAAGAAAGAAAGAATCATAACCTTACAGATAAAATATCTTCTGTGGGATAGGGAACTTCCCTATGGATTTGAACTTTAAACATACAAATAAAATATATGTTTTTAGCTATATTTTTCAGTACTATTAGCAAACAGGTTGCTAAAAGTGACCCACAACTAAAGTCACCAATTTACCCAGATTTAACCTCAAGAATATATTTTCAGAAGGTATAGTTTAATATTATCTGTTATTGAGAAATGGTAGATGATAACTATTAGTTTGGAGTTTGGTTGTAGGTTGCTAGTAATTACTGCTTCCTTGAAGTTTCAGATATACACTTCCAAATTCGAAAGAGATTCCTTTCAAATTACTATTTATTTCTTTTTAGTTCAAAATTTACTTCAGTCAAACACAGATATTTATTACTATTAACATCACTATTTTTATTAACATTACTCTTTATTTCCGTTAATGCATATTATTCCTTCTTATTCTAACAAGTGCCCAATGAACAAATGTTTCTGTATTTCTTCAGTGAACTTACAATTACAACTGAGCACAAAATTTCCATTGCTAAACAAGACAGTTGTTAAGTGAGTTTTGCTCTATTTTCCAATCTTTCTTTCTACAGCTGTGAAGTGAATCACTGCAGTTGTTAAGTTAGTAACACGGCTTCTCCATTGATTATCAGAAGCTTTCAAATGACACTACAACTGTCATAAATACATGCCAGTTGCCAAGCATCCGAATTTTGATCACATGACCACAGCAATGCCACAACAGTCATAAGTCACCTTTTTTCAGTGCTATTGAAACTTTGAACAGTCACTAAATGAATAGCTGTAAGTCAAGGACTATCTGTATTGCAAAAAATAGGATTCACGGAACTCGCTTAAACTATTTTTTCAGAAACCCTAAAATTCTTTTTCTTTTATCATCTGTGTCTGATCCATTCTTTGTGATTAATGTGCCTTCAGTCATAAAATAAAATGATGTTTAAAGAAATCAGAATCTATATGCTTTTGAAAGTGGAACCTGAAACATTAAAAGGAAAATCACATTTAATATATAGCTTAAAGTGAATCTAGTCAAGTAGCACAAAATTTACCCAGTTCAATACAATACTTTACCTTAAAATAGCATTGGATTAGCTCAATTTATTAAGTCTGGGAATCTTTCAGAAATGCTTCAAAAGAGGTGCTTTGGAAGACAAGTCTGAAAAAAAGATGTAGCTGCTTTAATGAGTTAATCCACTCACTTCCTTCCAATCAGAATGAGTCCTGCAAGAGTTTATTTATTTATTTAAAACATCTATATAGCACCCTTCTTATATCAAACTCTGAGTGGATAAGAGAGTGGAGATCTTGCAGCATTCTGATGTCACAACACTTAGACACAGAAAGTAGAATTGATTGATTGAATGAATCAATCTATATAACTGCCAATCTCAAAATGTCCACGAACATATTAAATAAAAATAAGAACAACTATAATCATAAATACAAAAGTTAAAATGAGGAAACAACACAGTCAAGTAATGCTAATATGGACAGCACATGGGTCCCTTCACAGAACTGGGCCTTTAGGGTTTACTAAAGTCCAGGAGGGGTTTTTTTTTTTTAAATATTTTTATTGGTTTTTTAAAAAATTTTAACAGAAAAAAGAGACTAATCATATCAAATCATAGTATTAAAATAAACAATCATCCATAAACAGAGCATAAATACATTTTCCAATGCATCTAATGATAATAACTCAACTGAAAATAAACATCTCAAACAAATAACCTTCATCCTTCTCTATCTCCATCCTATTATTTTTTGAACTGAGGGATTCATTGATATTGTTATCGTTATTAATATTATCTGTTTAATTCTAATAAGATGAGTTTTTTTAGAATGTAATTGATATTGCTACTACTATTATTATTACTATTTTTCTTTTTTTGAATTGAGGGATTTATTGATATTGTTATCGTCATTAATATTATCTGTTTAATTCTAATAAGATGAGTTTTTTTTAATGGATTGTTTTGATTTAGAGAATGTATATATTACATAGTTTAAAATTCTTGTTAAGATTATACAATAATTATGTTTGATGTAGTGGGGTTTTCTTTTGTTATACCCTGTAAGCATTCTGGGAAGTCGTGGGTTAGGGAGGGATTATAATTTTAGATATGATGTTTTCTCAACTGTATTTGGGGTTGGTGGAAGAATAATTAATTATTGTTACTAAAGGGTTGTCTGGGTGGCCTTTGGTGGAGTGAAGATTGATTTAAGTGGAAGTTGATAAGAAGTCCAGGAGGGTTGAGGCCATCCTAATCTGCTGAGCTGGCAGATGGGGCATGCTGCAGGCCCCATCAGTCAAAACCTTCAGCTGGCAGGATCCAAGAGAAGAGCCTTTTCTGCTGTGGTGCCTGGCACATCTTGCCTCCTGGAGTGAGATCTGCTCTCACCCTTCTGATCTTCCTTTAAAGGTCTGAGAACCTGGCTCTGCCAGTTGGCTTGGTATTCAATAGGGGTGCATTATACTGGAGGTGGCTGATATATTAAGAGAACTCCCTAGTTTCTCTAGTGCACATCCTGCTTCCTTCCTCCCCATCTTTCTAATTGTAGTTTATTAGTATTATTAGGAATAGTTATTGTTCACAAACTTTTAATGTTTATAAACCACCCAGAGTCATCTCAAAGTGAGAGGGCAACAATTAAATTAAATCAAATCAAATCAATCAATCAATCCCTAGGAATATCTTCTATGGGGCAGGTTCTATGGCAGAAAAGTCACCCTGTATTGAATAGTATTGCTGCACTGAATAGTAAAACTTACTTCAGTAAATTCAAAGATACTCATGTTTTCATATCTTAGTAAAAATATACAAAACCACACCTGCCAAGGTAAACTACATCTATATTTTACTATCTGTTTTTTACTATCTGCTCAGAAGGAAGTCCATTTAAATTTAATGAAGCACATTCCCAGCTAAGTCAACATATAATTATAACACAAATTATTTTATTTTATATATGTGTGTCAATTATTTTCCAGTTGTCCAGTGTAAATATTCCTATACGGAATAATCTAAAATAATTTTGATAAATATCTTTTTTTCCTTATATATTCAACAACCTCATGACAATTTATTTCTTCATTTCTTAATTCTCCTTTATTTATCACAGATTATCTCACC
The DNA here is from genome assembly GCA_034064705.1 of Bothrops alternatus. Classification (NCBI taxonomy): domain Eukaryota; kingdom Metazoa; phylum Chordata; class Lepidosauria; order Squamata; family Viperidae; genus Bothrops; species Bothrops alternatus. The sequence goes on from JARGCV010000081.1 coordinate 23,929,542, forward strand.
CAGTCAGGAATGTTATAACAAGATAATATCATGATACAAAGTCTGATGGGAAAGTGCCAGTAAATAAAAACAAAGAAACCGGCATGTTTTGTTCAAAGAAAGAGTGGCAGAATTCGCTAGTTGTGTTATTTCAACTGTAAGAACCTTAGAAAATGAACCTTATGAAGATAACATAATACAACAACATTTATAGTTAGTTTCTGAAGCTTAAGAAATTTTGCTACGCAAAAGTGTATGGGTGAGTGAACACAAGTGTACAAAGAACAATTCTAGAGATTCTCCCCTTTCTTCTTATTATATTCTTCCAGAAACCATACACAATTATTAGATCAAGCTGCTTTATGATTCATTACTTTTGCATACAGAGGATAATGTTTAAGTGTCTCATTAAAAAGGTGAGCTGTCAAACATTGAAAAGCTTTTGGGTTGATTAAATATGGTGTTTTCACTTATTAATCAATGGGTAGGTTGATTAAAAAGCTCAAAGTTACTCAGCTTGCTTGTTCCTGACCCATATGAGGGCTGCACGGCTTATTTGGCTCAGTACTTGGTGAATCTCCCCTTGAAAATTCCTTCTTTGTGCATGCTATAATATTTAAAACAATATGATTGGTTCAGCACTGAAACTGGCAAGATAGCTTTTTCTTACAATGTAGTTGTAGTTATTGTTGTGGCTGCAACCAGCCTGCGCACTCTTAAACTCTAAGAGTGTTCTGAAAATGGAAAATATTGCATAAATTATAACATCATGTTGTGTATACACCATCATTCCAATATTATAATGTCTTGTAATGGATGCTTATAATTTTGGGCAGACTGTCAATGATTTTTCAGCAAGTTTTCAAAGATTTGCAGTGCAGAGTATTAACCTTACTCCCCCCAAATTGACCATTTTTCTGAGGAACCTTAACAGTGAAGAAATTATTTTAAGTATTAAAATTAAAGAAACAGAATAACTCAGAATAGAAAAGGAAGTGAGAGTAGGATACCTATTATCCTCATGTCTCTTTAAATTTGACCTGAATGTATTGCAAGAATGACTGGTTTGGAAGAGATATCAGCTAGAATCAGACTAGGAGGCTGAAATACTAACAGTCTGAACTATGAAGGTTTGCACTTGAGTCAGAAGCACTGAGGAGCTTCCGGGTTGAAAGGATTAGCCGGTGACATCACCGTTGCTGTGGGGAGGCCTAGCTGGAGGATCCTTTCATATCCCTGGCAGGAGCTGGAGTGAAGGACAAGAACTCAACCCTGCCCTATAGCAACTCTCAGGTCTCAAACTCAGGTTTACTAATCTCCTGCCCAGTATTCCAATCACTTGGACCACTGTGCTCTTTTAACTACGTGGGTAACACCCACTTCCTTAGCTAAAACTAAAGAAGATTTAGAAGACCTCATGTGAATGAAAAATGGAATGTGAAAAATCTGGGTTAATGTTACTATTAAGATGACAAATTCACAACAAGGGACAAACTTTTGGGGCCAACTCTAGAATAAATAAAAATAAGCACTGTGCTGGACAGGAAATTAATCGTAAGCAAAAAGGCAATGACAAACTTTGACCATGAATGTCAAGCATTTTTATATGTCAAGAAAGATCACGATAGTTAAAATAATCCTTTTTTTTTTTTGAGTGGTGATATACAGCTGTGGAAGCTGGACATTGAGAAAGTGCAAGATAAAGAAGGTGGGTGCTTTTGAATTATGGATCTGGCAATGGTTACTTAGAGTACTATGAACCATGAAAAGAAACAATCAATCTGGTCCAAACAGAGACTTATTGCTCTCTTGATGTGATGATCTGCAAGAAGAAACTCATATACATGTGTTGGGAGTAGATAAGAGACTAGGAAAAAATAGTTAATCTTGACAAGGTTGATGGAAGGGAAGAAGGGAAAGACAACTTATAATAAGAATAGATAGAATCAAGAGTTGTTTAAAGAGCTATAAATTGTTACTAGAAGAAGCTTATGATGGCTAGCATTTGTCTGTGCAGTATATAGGAACTGAGTCTTGTTCATTGGCACACAATCATGTATACAGAGAATGTTCATTACTATAAATATTAAGCAAACAAAATATTAAAAAGTTTAGGATTCCAAATGTTGACAAGCATAAAATATATTTATACTCTCTGAGCTTGGTTGCTTTCTTGAAGAGGTTTTGTTGTGTCCTGAGCCTGCAAGAGCTGAAAGCAGGCTCAGAATTGTTGCAAATGGTCCTGGGCAATCCAAAAGCTGCCCGGGACCAGACAGGGTGGCGCCAGGCTTGTGCGCATGCACAAGGCACGAAAATGGTCAGTTTCTATTGGTCCACACTGTCTGGGTTTCATGCCCTATAAAAGGCCTGCATGCCTTTTGCTGCTTGCTTGGCTGTAGGAGAGAGTAATAAAGAGCTTGTTGTTTTTCACCATGTGTCTTCATCAATTGCCAACAAACCAAAAACACAACGGGTTTCATTATTCAACTTGCACTGATGATATTACCTAGTTGGGTACTGAAATTTCTCCAAGAAAACAGTCAAGCTCAGAAGCACCAAGGACCCCACAGTTCAATCCTGAGTTACAAATACAAACATGTATTTATTCAAAACTGCTAAATAAAGTTTTAACACATGGCTTCCTGTATCATCTCTCATTTTCTCTTAAGTGATTTCCCACAACTGTAGAGTGTCCTCACTACTACTTTCTGTTTTCCATATTGCCAGATGAAAATAAAGTTGAAACAATCACCACCAGTAGAGATAGGGTGGGAAATTGCAAAGTAATCACTTGGAATAGCTACAAAGAGGAAAATGGTGGCCAGTTCCTTAGTTCCAGAGGAAAGAATGAAATCCTGTAAGCTGTATTCCCATCAGTAGGAAAATAATGCTTCATAGCTCAGGAGAAAAGAATTCACAGTATTTCCTCTGGGGATGAAACAAGTGATAAACTGTACTCCACAAAATTGTGGAGACACAGAGGAGGGATGTCATATACTCCCTTACATGTTGAAGAAGCTTGAAACAACTTCCCTAGTTTTAAGAGGGCAAATTAGAAAATTTAGTCGTCATCACACAAGCAAGAGATAATACACCAACAAATAAATATACCGTATTTAACTATACAACATTTATCAACACCCAGGGAATCATCACTTTCAGGACTTAGCAGAGACTGCAATGTAGCATCTAGAAATTATAGCACTGCCACACATACAATCAAAAGTATGGATCTGGTATGTATTTGATATCTCATCATAATAAAAAAGGAACAACTACAGAAGACACATGAAACAATCAACAACATCTTCAGAGGAAAAAAAATCATAAGTGAAGAAAACAATAATAGACTATCCTTCTTGGATATCTTCATCAGCAGAAAAAATAGCAGCAAATTAGAAAAGCCAAATGTATTGAAAAACAACCAATATAACCAAGTGCTCCATTAGCAAAGTAACAAATCAACTTCCCACAAGAGGAACAGTGCAAGATCATTATTCAGACAATTCCAAATGCACTGCAGCAACCCAGAACACAAGAACAATGAAACACACCTTCTATAGATCTTCCAACAAAATGGATACCCATACAATTAATCAAAAAGTGCCTGGCCCATTCAACACTTTATAGTACCATCAACACAACCATGGAAAGGATAGCACTACCATACATTTGTAGTGTACAAATTAAAATCTTCCAAAACATCTTAAGTAAGTCAAAATATCCAGCAGCCCAAAAAATAAAAACGGGAATCATCTATAACATACAGTGTAAGGACTGTAACAGCCGCTATGTAGGCTACACACAGGCAGACTAGCAGAGCGCCTCCATGAAGATCCATTAGCAGTCGGAAGACACAGTGAAAACTTCTTAACCTCACAACTCACAGACAGGCTCAATCATAATTTCAATATGAAAACTGTGACTATGCTATTGAGGCATTAACTCCATCCCTCTGCTCCAAATTAAATTCAAATTAAAGTATCTCTTTTGTATTTTTGTGCCCTTGCAAAGTTCTGTCTTTGTTTCTCTATAAGGTTTTGAGGTTGCCTTGGTAAGGCCACACTTGGAATACTGTATCCAGTTTTGGTCACCACAATGTAAAAAAGATGCTGAGACTCTAGAAAGAGTACAGAGAAGAGCAACAAAGATGATTAGGAGACTGGAGGCTAAAACATATGAGGAACGGTTGCTGGAATTGGGTATGTCTAGTTTAATGAAGAGAAGGACGAGGGGAGACATGATAGCAGTGTTCCAATATCTCAGGGGCTGCCACAAAGAAGAGGGAGTCAAGCTATTCTCCAAAGCACCTGAGGGCAGGACAAGAAGCAACGGATGGAAACTAATTAAGGAGAGAAGCAATCTAGAACTAAGGAGAAACTTCCTGACAGTTAGAACAATTAACCAATGGAACAACCTGCCTCCAGAAGAGGTGAATGCTCCAACACTGGAAGTTTTTAAGAAGAGACTGGACAGCCATCTGTCTGAAATGGTGTAGGGTTTCCTGCCTGCCTGAGCAGGGGGTTGGACTCGATGACCTCCAAGGTCCCTTCCAACTTGATGATGATGATGATGATGATGAAAGGTTTTGATATTCTTGTGAAAGACTTCAGACTATGTCATATAAGCTCATGAGACGTGATGACCTTATGTGATTTGGATGATTTTTCTAAAAACATTTTTTTCCTGTTTGTGCTGTATACCACAATAGAACGATAACATGAGGATGGAATAGGGCAACCTGGCATGACCAGCTTGCTACAGCCAATTCTCCATGGCCAGCTCAGCTTGGCCAATTTGCTGCAGGACAATTCAACAATTCAATTTAAGTATTTAAAATAATTAAACAATTTTTTGTCATTCACATTTCATTCTGTCCCTCCTTTTACATCCTTTAATGATTCTATTCCACCATTTCTTCAATATTAGTATAACTCTTGTCCCATGGTGCGTTGTCCCACAATGAGTTGGTCACAGTGAGTTGGCCATGGCATGTTGGCCGTGGTGAGTTGGCCACACCGAGTTGTCCTAGACCCCATGAGGAGTGGTATAAAAATGTTACACAAATGACAATCTCATGTGGAAAGACAATAAATGCCATGTTTCCCATCCATTAGTATTATGTTATCAGTGTCTTCTAAGAGACATTCTGTTCAGTAAACCATAACTCTGTTCAGAAAAGTCTATTTATTCCTTACACATGTAACACTGGATGATTACTAAACAATGCTTTTGTTTTTAACAGTCTCTCAAATGGGAAATCTCACCTCCCCAATAGACACATATTTATTCCCTCAAGTGTAGCTGAAATCAGGTTTCAGTTTTGCTTCAGTTCTTTGTTTGCTGTCAAAAAGGGTTAGGGCAGTGGTTCTCAACCTTTCTGAGGTTAAGACCCCACTTGCCCCACCCATGCGCGCCGCGAACCTGACCCGGGGGCGCGCGCGTGTGCGCACGCACGCAAAAAAATTTTTTAATTTAAAAAAAAAAAAAATGGCGGCCGCGATGGGCGGATCTGCACATGCACAGATCGGCCCGTCGCACGCACCACGCATGCACGCATCCGCCCGTCGCGGGCCGCCATTTTGTTTTTTTATTTTTTTAAAAAAATTTTTTAAAAAAATTAAAAAAAAACAAAATGGCGGCCGCGACGGGCGGATCTGTGCATGCGTGGATCGGCCCGTCGCATGCGCCATGCATGTGCACATCCGCCTGTTGCGGGCCGCCATTTTGTTTTTTGTTTTTTTTATTTAAAAAAATTAAAAAAAAAATTAAAAAAAACAAAATGGCGGCCGCGACGGGCGGATCTGCGCCTGCACAGATCGGCCCGTCGCACACGCCACGCATGTGCAGATCCACCCATTGCGGTCTGCCATTTTGTTTTTATTTTATTTTATTTTTTTAATTTTTTTTATTTTTTTTTTTTTAAAAATTTCCGGCGCGACGGGCGGATCTGAGCATGCGCAGCACGCGCGCGCCAAAAAAAATAAAAAAAAAATTAAAAAAGTTAAAAAAAATAAAAAAAATAAAAATAAAAAAACAAAATGGCGGCCGGCGGTGCCCGTTGAGAACCACTGGGTTAGGGTATTGTTAGTAGCCATTCAATTTCCTCTGCAATTATTTAAAAACAGAGAGAAACTGTCCACCTCGGGATCTTGAATCTGAAAATATGTTTTTTCAAGGACTTAGATTAATATTAATTACAGTATTCAGCAGATTATTTGGAACTCATTTGGAACTAATTCATTGCTCTGCTAACATATTTGCTTCAGTGATACATATTTATTTGCCTCTGCAGTTAAGTATGTTAAATTGTACAAAAAAGGCTTGCTCTGTTTCTAAGAAGGCAGTGCTAATTTGATACTGACCTACCTTTTTCAGGCTGCTGGATTCTGTTTTATACTTCTCATGTCCTCATTTTCATGGCTTGTCTTTTTCCCATTCTGGATGGATTCAGGACATTGGGTGTTTGTCATTTCTGAAAAATGCTGAGTTGACTCTTGCATAAAAGAACTTGCTCTTTTAGAAAAAAAAAAGAGGGGGAGGGGACTAAAGATTAGGTTAGTTCTATGTTCCTAAATAGAATTCTCCCAATTCAGCAAGCTTAGCCGATCTAGGCTAAGACATATAATACATAAGATATTTTCCCATATTCTTCAGTAAAGTCCAATGCTTTACAGAATGACAGAGTTCGGTATTTCTTAAAAGAATCATATTGTCTCTCAGAGGAAGCAAGGAAGCATATAACATTAATTAATTATTATATTTAAATGATGGGACATTCAAATGGAATGTTCCAACATTTTTGAATATTTTCTCAAGCACGTGTAAAGCAGATGCAGAACAATCAAACGGATTTCCTACAGCAATCTACTTTGCTAGTCCTGCTTTCTTGGATTGAAAAGAGAGGAAGTGGTCCCTGACAATGATAAGAAGTGTGAACCTCACATGCAAATGCGTCATTTTTACCTGTGAGCCAAAGAGTCAATTAAACTTTGTGTTCCTAAAAACCTGAAAATATACCGGTGAAGAACAGAAAATGAAGGATACAGAATTAGCTGTGGAGACTTAGGGTTGATAAAAGGAGGATTTGCAAGGATTTGCAAGCAGAGAGAATTTACATTTCAAATTCTCCTCTGTTTAGTCACTGAAACAACAATTACAAATCTAGTATATTAAGTTAGCACAAATGGAAAAGGGACATGCAAAATCTGTGGACAAATTTCAGTAGATCATGTTCTATTAAGATATTGGTGTTGCCTTGCTCTGAATAATTCTCCTCTAAATTGCAGGTAAAGCTTACTCTTGTATTGTAGAGGTGTAGATAAATATTATTATTTTTTTTAGGTTTTGTTTTATTTGATCCATCTATATATTTAGGAAATAAATACGTTTTGTTATTTAGTCCTATTTAGATTTGTATATATAGTTTTGTTTGAATGATTTAAAAAGTTTTGCATTTCCCCCCTTTTGTAGAAGTAGCTTTCGAGACCATTAGTAAAATAGTCATGAAACAGTTTCAAGGAAGCGCCTCATAGCAAGGACTCAAAACAGTCGTTTGTTGGAGATACTGTTGAAATAGAAGCTTACTGGAGAGGAGCCATACAACATCAGCTCAACAATGTATAATGTTCAAGGACATAGCAGTGTAGCCAGAGGTCGGCTGTTATCATTGCAGTTGTTTCCCAGTTATATCAGCAGTGAAATATGTCTCAAGAAAAATTAATCTGCAATCTTTGTGACCTTGAAAATTGATCTTGTGCCAGAAATTTTTTCAGTCTTCTGTCTTATATATATTATATACATACATATACAGAGAATATGTATAGCATAAATATAGATGTGGATAGTACACATATACACATATACACACACAAACACACACACACACACATATATATGTGTGTGTGTGTGTATACACACACACATGCACACACATATATGAAATATAGATACAGAGTAAAGAGTACAGAAAAGAGCAACGAAGATGATTAGGGGACTGGAGACTAAAACATATAAAGAATGGTTGCTGGAATTGGGTATGTCTAGTTTAAATGAAAAGAAAGATTAAGGGTAACATGATAGCAGTGCATATATAGTTAGTTTCTGAAGCTTAAGAAATTTTGCTATGCCTCATGAATCCCAGCGACCAGTTAGGGCAGTGGTTCTCAACCTTGGGGTCGCGACACCATTTCGCGGGGGTCACCGGGCACCGCCAGCCGCCATTTTGTTTTTTATTTTTATTTTTTTTATTTTTTTTTAATTTTTTAAATTTTTTTCTTTTTTTTTATTTTTTTGGCGCGCGCGTGCCGTGCACGCTCAGATCCGCCCGTCACGCCGGAAAAAAAATTAAAAAAAAAATTAAAAAAAATTAAAAAAAAATAAAAAAATAAAATAAAATAAAAACAAAATGGCGGACCGCAACGGGCGGATCCGTGCATGCGCGGCATGTGCGACGGGCCGATCTGTGCAGGCGCAGATCCGCCCGTCACAGCCGCCATTTTGTTTTTTTATTTTTTTTTAATTTTTTTTAATAAAAAATAAAAAAAACAAAATGGCGGCCCGCGACGGGCGGATGTGCACATGCATGGCGCGTGCGATGGGCCGATCTGCGCATGCGCAGATCCGCCCATTGCGGCCGCCATTTTGTTTTTTTTGTTTTGATTTTTTTAAAATTTTTTTTAAAAAAAATAAAAAAAACAAAATGGCGGCCCGCGACGGGCGGATGTGCACATGCATGGCGCGTGCGACGGGCCGATCCGCGCATGCGCAGATCTGCCCGTCACGACTGCCATTTTGTTTTTTTGTTTTTTAAAAAATTTAAAAAAATTTTTTTGCGTGCGCGCGAACACGCCGCCCCCCCGGATCAGGGTCGCGGCGCGCATGGGCGGGGCAAGTGGGGTCTCAACCTCAGAAAGGTTGAGAACCAATGAGTTAGGGCACACAGGGTTGGCCTCCTACAAGTCTCGTCTGTTAAACAATGCCGTCTGGCGGGACCTAGGGCAAGGGCCTTTTCCGTTGCTGCCCCAGCCCTCTGGAACCAGCTTCCCTCAGAGGTTCGTACTGCTTCCTCCCTCCTAGCCTTCCGGAAAGGATTGAAGACACATCTATGCCGACAGGCTTGGGGCATGTGAGCTGCGCTCTGCCCCTGGGCCCTAAGAGTGTCCCGCCATCAGTGCATGTGAATTGATTGAGTTTGTGTGTGGTATGAATGTGTTAATTTTAAAATTATTGTAGTATTTTTTTGTTGTGAGCCGCCCCAGGTCTTTGGAGAGGGGCGGCATATAAATGCGATTTAAATAAATAAATAAATAAATAAATAAATAAACTAAAATTCTGTACAGAATCTTCAAATCCTAGGTCTGTAGTGGAGGACCCAAGATTGAGGCAGATACAGAACACTCATAAAGGTGATAAGAGAATTTTTTATGTATAATTAAATTTGATTTAAAAAATTGCTATCCTGAAGGGTTCTCCCCCCACCACTTACTTTTTCTTTTTCCAAAAAAAAAGAGATAAGTTTGGTGAAATTCGTGGTAGCATCTGGGGTCTTTGAATTCATTGTGGTTAGCAAAAGGCTGGATCTACAAATCACCTGAGAAGTCTGACACTCTCTTGGCTTCCCAAATTTCAGTTATAGGAAATAAATCATGAAGCCATATACAGTAGTGGCCAAAATTGTGGAAACCTTTTGGGAAAAGTGTATAGTAGAAATGCAAGCTTTGGTTAAGTTTCCACCCATTTTTCTTCTAATTTCTTTATAACTGTAGCCTTGTTCACTTAATAATACTATTTTACATCACTTTCTGGGCAACCAGTCAACTCTTTGCACCATTACTTTAATTTTATTACATTTTACAAGCTCACTAAATGAAAGAAAGAAAAAAAACCAACCAACTTGATAGCGATCACATAACACACTGACAAATGTCCTCCTCTCAGCTTCAATACATGACATCAGTAACTGAACCCTACTGTGATCTGATTGGCTCATTGCCAAAACAAGATGACACCTGATTGGCTCTCTAAACACTCATGCTCATTGGCTACAATCAGATGAAGGAAAACTACCTGATATCAACCTAAGCAAGTTGTGTTTCCTTTTTCTGATTATTTGGCTATAACTTTTCATAGAATACAATACAGATAATTGAACAAACTATGTTGCATTACATTCTTGATCAAATTATCTTTCTATTGATATATAATTTTGTGGTACTATTCCAAAAAAAGTGGTGTTATTAGCCATCAAACCTCAAAAATACACTTTTCCCAAAATGTTTTCACAATTTTGGCCACTACTGTATCTCTTTTAAGAGGAAGAAACATAGTCAGCCAGGAAAACTGCAGAATGAAGGGGAGGAGAAGATCACAAAAGCAATGACCCCCAGTACTCATTACCCCAGGTATGGGCAACTGTGGCCCCTTTATGACCCATGGACTTCAACTCCCAGAATCCCTGAGCCAGGAATTCTGGGAGTTGAAGTCCACAGGTTGTAAAGAGGCCATAGTTACCCACCCCTTGCAACATCACAGAAAGTAAATTTTAGAATTAGGCTGAATTAGAAAAAGAAAACTTTGTCAGTGAAAAAAAAATGAGGGAAACTAGAAGACCTTCTAGTTTTTAAACAATTTTGTAGAGAAAAGCACGCAGCAATCACTCACCTTCATTCCTACTTACCTATTCTATATGACTCAGACAATAATGGATCAAAGCATAAGCAATATCTGATTCTTTTGGAAATGAATAAGCTTGGTTGGCCAAATATGACAAAGGTTTCATTCACATCTTATATGTTCAAAAGCTAACCATGCATGAATTACAGGTTTCTTGTGAAAGGCTAACACAGGATTTATTTTAATTTTCAGATGTACGTTCAAAAATGTGACTAATTATGCAATTGTCTTTGTCGTGCAACACAGTAGATATGTGAATGGTAAATCTGTGCTTTATGAAAACCGTTACATTTTACATTAAAAACAGCAGTAGCACCCATAGTTTCTAGTCTTTATTATGACTTCTGCATCCCCTACCTTCAAACTAAGTGACTCTGGGCTTATCCTGAGATTTCAAGCTGGGAAACAATCTTTCCTACTGTGAATTGAATAAAATACTCAAGTGTGGTCTGTTTACTGGACATTTCTCTATTTGCAATGAAAGGAAAAATGGATCATTTATGCTGTTAGATCCTACCCTGGGAGAGAGGAAAGTGATAGACTATCTCCCTGAAGTAAAGGAATATATAAAAAATATCCTGACAAATTGTTCTAATCTGTACCTTTCAGACAAAGCACTATGAGAGAAATTTTTAATACTTTCCTGAACTTTTCTACTGGAGTTAATCAAAACTACCTGTACGAGTACCAAATTCATTGAGCATAGTATCTGTTATTTGGGATAGAATTTTTTGAATGTGGTAGCTGGGAACACCAAATTGGTGTTGGGTTAAATTAAAGGCAGTCCAATGCATTTCACCCCATTTTTAAATTTATTTTTTAATTGTTTTTAAAATAATGAAAATGGAGGGAAAAAAATACAACATAAACATACATGCATTGTCAAAGAAATACATACAAAGTGGGTTTTTTAAGTGAAAAAATACAAAAGAAAAAGAAAACATTGTAATATATTGCTTAAACTAAAATAGTTATAATTCTCTAGTTATCTGACACAATTACTATTGAAATATGTACTATATCTCTATATCTATCTACAGTACATCTAATTTCTGTGTCTATATCTATCTCAATTTGTATCTCTATCTACAGTATATTTATGTTTACAGAATATCTATATAATAATAATAATAATAATAATAATAATAATAATAATAATAATAATAATAATAATAATATACAAAGACCTACAAATAGAAATAGAAAGACTGTGGCAAAAGCAAGCAAGGGTAGTACCAATAGTAATAGGTGCCTTGAGTGCAATCCCAAAACAACTGGAGCACCACTTGAACACCATTGGCATTGACAAATTCGCTATTAGTCAATTGCAAAAGGTGGCCTTATTAGGAACTGCTTCCATCCTGCGATGATATCTGTAATACCATCAAACATCAACATCTGCCTATCCCAGGTCCCTACTCGATAGGTAGACAAAATGCCAAATCCAGTCTGAACATCTGGCTGACTGTGCAATGATCCATAATAATAATAATAATAACAATAATAATAATAATAATAATAATAATAATAATAATAATAATAATAATAATAATTTATTTTATTTATTTACTTTGTAGACTTTTATACCGCCCCTCTCCCGTAGGTCTTGGGGCGGTTTACAGCCAAATTTAAAACGTAACAATAATAAATATTTAAAACAGAATTAAATAACCTAGGCTGTACTTAAAACCAAATTAAAATCCCATACTAAAACCCTAACTACTTAATTTAAATTACATAAAAACCCGAGGAGCTCTAGGCCAGGCCGGCTTGATTGAAGAGATAAGTCTTCAATTCTCTTCTGAAGGTGCGGAGATCATGACATGTCCGGAGTTCCGGAGGGAGCTTGTTCCACATCGTCAGTGCCCCCACAGAAAAGGCTCTCCCCCTGGGTGCCACCAGCCGACATTGCTTAGCCGATGGCACCCTAAGGAAGCCCTCCCTGTGGGAGCGAACTGGTCGGTGAGAAGTATTTACTGGCAGTAGGCGGTCCTGTAAATAACTGGGTCCTATGCCGTGGAGCGCTTTAAAGGTGGTAACCAACACCTTGAAGCACACCCGGAAGACCACTGGCAACCAGTGCAGCTCGCTCAGGATGGGGGCCATTCGTGCCCACCAGGGCGCCCCCACCACCAGCCGCGCGGCCGCATTCTGCGCCAGTTGGAGCCTCCGCGTGCGCTTCAAGGGGAGCCCCATGTAGAGAGCATTGCAATAGTAAGTCTGGAAGTGACAAAGGCATGACTGACCATGCGTAGCGGGTCCCGATCCAGGAAGGGACGCAACTGGAGTACTAGACGAATCTGGTAAAACATCCTCCTGGCTACGGCCGTCAGATGGTCCTCAAGGGACAGCCGTGAATCCAGGAGGACTCCCAAGTTGCAAGCCCTTCCCGTGGGGGCCACTGACTCGCCCCCAATAGACAGCGATGGAGTCAGCTGACTATACCGGGACAACGGTAACCACAGCCACTCGGTCTTGGATGGGTTGAGCTTGAGACCGTTCTTCCCCATCCAGATCCGCACGGCCTCCAGGCACTGGGTCAGTACATCAAGGGCTTCATTTGGATAGTTCGGGGTGGAAATGTACAGCTGAGTATCATCAGCGTACTGATGGAATTTCACCCCAAAACCTCGGATGATCTTACCCAGCTGCTTCACATAAATGTTGAACAACAAGGGTGAGAGGACCGACCCCTGAGGCACCCCACAGTCAAGGGGGCTTGGGGTCGACCTCTGACCCCCTGTCAACACAAACTACGTCTGACCAGAGAGGAAACACGGTGCCCCCTATGCCCAGCCCCTCCAACCGGCGCAGCATAATACCATGGTCGATGGTATCAAAAGCTGCTGAGAGGTCCAATAGCACCAGACAGAGGAACAACCCCTGTCCCGGGCCTGCCAGAGATCATCCACCAATGCGACCAAAGCTGTTTATGTGCTGTAGCCCAGCCTGAAGCCCGACTGGAGCGGATCCAGATAATACGATTCCTCCAGGTGCTGAGAGAACTGTCAAGCAACCACACACTCAACAACCTTCGCCACAAAGCGAAGGTTGGAGACAGGATGGTAGTTGGATAAAACAGCGGGGTCCAGGACGGGCTTCTTGAGGAGAGGTCGCACCACTGCCTCTTTCAGGGCGGCAGGAAAGACACCCTCACTCAACGAAGCGTTGGTAATCGCCTGAAGCCAGCCTTGTGTCACCTCACTGGAGGCCAGTACCAACCAGGGGGGACACGGGTCCAATAAACATGTGGTTGCTCTAAGACCTCCCAGCAACCTGTCCAGGTCATCCGGTGTCACGAAGTGAAACTCAGCCCAAGTAAAAGTCTCAAGGCCGGCCTTAGCCACTCCCGCTGGACCCCCTTCATCGAAGTTAAAGCCTTCCCGAATCTGAGTGATTTTGTTATGCAGATATTGCACAAAGTCCTCAGCTCTTCCCTCCAAGGGATCCCCCCTCACCTCCCATTGAAGGAGGGAGCGGGTTACCCTAAACAGGGAGGCTGGGTGATTATCTGATGATGCAATAAGGGCAGTGACATAAGAACATTTCTCTGCCCTTATTGCCACTAGGTAAGTCCTAGTATGGTCTCTTACCCGTGTTCGGTCAGACTCAGAGCGGCTCGCCTTCCAACTGCTCTCTAGGCATCTTTTCCAGTGCTTCATCTCCCTCAGCTCCCCGTTGAACCAGGGAGCCGATCGAGAACCACGCCGGCTCAGAGGCCGCAAAGGCACAACCCGATCCAAGGCACCAGCAGCCGCCCTATCCCAGGCTGCTACCAGCGCCCCGACCGAGTTGTGTGTTAGAGCCTCCGGTATTGGCCCAAGCTCCATCTGGAACCTGTCGGGTTCCATCAGTCGCCTGGGGCGGTACCAAATAATTGGTTCCACCTCCCTGCGGCGGGCTGTGGCAGTCAGAAAGTCCAAGCGTAGGAGAGAGTGATCGGACCATGACAGAGGAGTAATAGCTATATTTCCCATATCCAGATCACTCAAACACTGACCAGAGACAAAAACCAGGTCAAGCGTGTTTTCCCCCCATGTGAGTGGGACCTTGAATTAGCTGGGTCAGGTCCATGGCTGTCATGGAAGCCATTAACTCCCAAACCTCCCCAGACACCTCGCCAGCTGACGGCAGATTGAAGTCACTCATGACTACCAGCCTGGGGACCTCAACCGCCACCGCCACGATGATGCCCAGGAGCTTGGGCAGGGCGGTTGACACGTGGCAGGGAGCCAGGTATGTGAGCAACACAGCCCTTGGACCCCCAAGGTCCCACCTCACAAGGAGGGATTCACAGCCTGCCGTCTGAGGAACAGTGACCTCTCTTGGCCTGAGACCTTCCCTAATCACAACCGCCACTCCCCCATCCCTGCCCTGAGCTCTCGGCTGGTGAAATGCAAGGAAGCCCGGAGGGCACATTTCCACCAGAGGGACACCTCCCTCTGGACCCAACCAGGTCTCCTTAATACCCGCCAGGTCTGCAGCCCCCTCCATAATTACGTCTTGTATCAAGGGGGCCTTATTTACCATAGACCTGGCGTTGCACAGTACCAGCCTACAGCCCGGGCCCTTTGGCTCTAAGCAACCCAGATCACAAGTAGAGCCATGGGGGCCGGAGCGCAGCACTGCTCGAAGATAGCGGAGACGCGCTCCCATGAATGAATATGGCCCCCTGCTCCCACCATATCTGCCCCTCCCACTTACAGAGCCGATGGGAACAGAATCACCTCTGCCCCCTCCATAATCCGCACCCTCGTGGTTCCGGTCCCACCCATTGCCTGGCCCATGTTTCTCCTCCTCCCTATTCCCTCCCCTAACCCTCCCCTATCCCGTAGACCTCCCCCCAGGCCTACTCTATTACTAATCTTACCAACCCCCCTCCCTGGAGCCCCTTAAAACATATAAAACCCCTACTTAAAAACCTCCATAACCCCTTTTTTTGAGCATGCCACCTCTTGGGATTCCAAAATCCGTCATCAAGGCAGGCCTTTGAGAGACATGCAGGCCATCTCCGCGAGAGGGGGGCATCTCGCAGTGCAAGAAGGCATGTCTTATCCAGCATTTATGTGGCATAGCCACAGCTTGGGTACAAACAGTGATGAGAGTCTGTCCATCTTTGGGCAGATATAATATCCCATTTGGCCGAATGATTCAGTTTTTCCTGGGCCTCGGATCACAACCACAGTAATCTAGTTGGTGGAGGGTAAAAATCTCCCCCCAGATGTTCCATGCAGACAGCTCTCACCTGCCGGTGTCCTGCTCAAAGAGCTGTCTCCTTTCCATGTGGTCTTGGGGTGGAGCCTCACCATTTCCTCAGCAGTCATTGGGGGGGAAGAAGGCGAGGGAGGGAAAAGGGGGGAGGGGAGGGGGGGCCAGCCGGCTCTCCCCCACGAGGCTCTCACACTCATCACCTTGTTGCTCCGCTGCTCCAAGCTCTCCTCCTCTTGAGGGGGGGCAGCTGGCTCTCCCCCTACATGGCTGCTCAGCTGTCATTGAGGGGGGGTGGCCAACCATCGCTCCCCCGCGAGGCTCTCACCTTCGTTGCCCTGTCGCTCCGCTGCTCCGAGCTCTCCTCCTCTCAGGGGGAGGGGGGCCAGCCAGCTCTCCTCCTACAAGGCTCCTCAGCTGTCATTGAGGGGGGGCCAGCCAGCTCTCCCCCACGAGGCTCTCACCCTCGTCACCCCGTCGCTCCATTGCTCCGAGCTCTCCTCCTCTCAATGGGGGGGGGAGACCAGCGGAGCTCTCAATCCACCGCAACTCCACCACTCCAGGTCTTCTCAGCCACGCCAGCCCCTGGCTCCAATCCCTATGATTCTCGAGGCCGCGGCATTTTCAGTGACACGCCGATGCTTCCACTGCCCCAGCTCAGTCCGGACTCCTGGAAGCCCTATCACACCGTCAGATGGTCAGCAGCGTCCTCCGGTACCCACCCATGGGTGTTTGATGGAATTCTACCCCCTGGGTGGGCTCCCTCAAACCTCATCTCCAGGACCCAAGCATCAGACGCTCAGGCATAAGCTTCCATCTTGCGCATGCTTGTAGATAATTGAGCATTAATAGTAGTAGTAGTAGTAGTAGTAGTAGTAGTAGTAGTAGTAGTAAAGTTGGAAGGACCTTGGAGGTAATCTAGTCCAACCCCCTGCTCGGCAGGAAACCCTACACCATTTCAGACAGATGGCTGTCCAGTCTCTTCTTAAAAGCTTCCAGTGTTGGAGCATTCACCACTTCTGGAGGCAGGTTCTTCCACTGGTTAATTGCTCTCACTGTCAGGAAGTTTCTCCTTAGTTCTAGGTTGCTTCTCTCCTTGATTAGTTTCCGCCCGTTGCTTCTTGTCCTGCCTTCAGGTGTTTTGGAAAATAGTTTGACTCCCTCTTCTTTGTGGCAGCCCCTGAGATATTGGAACACTGCTATCATGTCTCCCCTCGTCCTTCTCTTCATTAAACTAGACATACCCAATTCCATCAACTGTTCCTTATATGTTTTAGCCTCCAGCCCCCTAATCATCTTTGTTGCTCTTCTCTGTTATCTACCTGTCTGTTTATCCATCTATCATCTATCTATAGCTATCATTTTTAATTTACTGTATTTTGTATAAATAAGTCCCATATTTCATTACATTTGTCCATACATAATGTATATATCCATATTTTAAGACTTGTAATTCCCATTAATTTCTAATACAAATACAATAAAAATACAAATAGTGGTAATATTTACAGGGTTTCTGCTTTTTTTACTGGTTTTTTTTGGCAGAATGGAATACAGAGATTTCTGAGGTACTGAATTTTGTTGACTTTGGGACAAACACATGCATGGATTTTCGAACCAGGCTGCTTTAGATTCTGGGTTTTTGATTCTATATTTTAAAATGTACACCTATAGATTTCTTGGGCTGGGGGTGGAGATGTTTGGATAATATTTGCAAGTGTACTTATCTTTTATAATGGAAACATGTACAATTTCAAAGAAGTTTGTTATGCAACCTTGAATATAATTTAGTCACTAAATAAATGCATATTCACTACCTTTACAGTCTTCTTCCTTTTCTTTCCTTTTTAAAAAAAAATATAATGCCTTCTTACTGATGATACAATTCCTGAAAATTTTAGTGTAGACAAGCCAGATCATGTCTTGATATATTAGATTTTCAGCACAATTTTATGTTTTGCAGTCTATAAAATTCTCTTTTGTACATTATGCTTTTGTATGTTGATAATATATGGTTTAAAAAATAAATAATTTAAATAATATCCAAGTTTTGTTTCTCCCTGAGATTCAAATGACTTCCATCTTATTGGTGTTTCAAAAGGCTGTAGAGCTCTGCCTTTTTATTCAGGTCTTTGGCAAGCCTGAATGAATCCCCCTTTTTTCTTCTTCTTCTTCTTCTTCTTCTTCTTCTTCTTCTTCTTCTTCTTCTTCTTCTTCTTCTTCTTCTTCTTCTTCTTCTTCTTCTTCTTCTTCTTCTTCTTCTTCTTCTTCTTCTTCTTCTTCTTCTTCTTCTTCTTCTTCTTCTTCCTCTTCCTCTTCCTCTTCCTCTTCCTCTTCCTCTTCTTCCTCTTCCTCTTCCTCTTCCTCTTCCTCTTCCTCTTCCTCTTCCTCTTCCTCTTCCTCTTCCTCTTCCTCTTCTTCTTCTTCTTCTTCTTCTTCTTCTTCTTCTTCTTCTTCTTCTTCTTCTTCTTCTTCTTCTTCTTCTTCTTCTTCTTCTTCTTCTTTAAAAAAAGAATTCCCAGCTTTATTATTTTTACAACTAACTCAAGGATGGGATAAGTTGTAACTTATCGCACAAACTTTTTTCCTTCTATTATCCCCACAGAACTCATCAAATTTGATTCAGGCTCGGCTACTCCACGGAAACTGCTTTGGTCGCGCTGACGGATGATCTATGGCGGACCCGGGATAGGGGACTTTCCACTATCCTGGTGCTACTTGACCTCTCAGCAGCTTTCGATACCATTGACCATGGTATCCTTCTGCGCTCGCTGGAGGGGTTGGGGGTCGGGGGCACTGTTTTGCAGTGGTTCACCTCCTACCTCACTGGTCGGTCGCAGTCAGTGTTGGCAGGGGGTCAGAGGTCGACCCCTAGGTTCCTCCCTTGTGGGGTCCCTCAGGGATCGGTCCTCTCCCCTCTGCTGTTTAATATTTACATGAAACCGCTGGGTGAGATCATCCGACAACACGGGGTGAGATATCATCAGTATGCTGATGATACCCAGCTTTACATTTCCACCCCGTGTCACTTCAGTGAAGCAGCGGAAGTGATGTGCCGATGTCTGGAGGCTGTTAGGGTTTGGATAGGTACTAACAGGCTCAAACTCAACCCCGACAAGACGGAGTGGCTGTGGATTTTCCCTACCAAGGATAATTCAATCCATCCATCCATCAACCTGGGGGGGGGGTTTGACCTCCACGGAGAAGGTCCGCAACTTGGGTGTCCTCCTCAATCCACAGCTAAATCTGGAACATCATCTTTCGGCTGTGGCAAGGGGGACATTTGCCCAGGTTCGCCTGGTGCACCAGTTGCGGCCCTATTTGGACCGGGAGTCTCTTCTCACAGTCACTCATGCCCTTATCACCTCGAGGCTCGACTACTGCAATGCTGTCTACATGGGGCTACCTTTGAAAAACATTTGGAGACTTCAGGTAATGCAGAGTGCAGCCGCGCGAGCAGTGTTGGGCCTGCCCAGAAATGCCCACATTTCGGCATCACTCGCGAGCTGCATTGGCTGCCAATTGGTCTCCGAACGCAATTCAAAGTGTTGGTTATGACCTATAAAGCCCTACATGGCATCGGACCAGGTTACTTACGGGACCGTCTGCTGCCCCATGAAACCCAGCGACCGGTTAGGGCCCACAGAGTCGGCATTCTCCAGGTCCCGTCAGCCAGACAGTGTCACCTGGCGGGGCCTAGGGGAAGAGCCTTCTCTGTTGCGGCCCCGGCCCTGTGGAATCAACTCCCCCTGGAGATCCGTATCGCCCCCACCCTCTCCGCCTTTCGTAAACTGCTCAAAACACATCTTTGCCGACAGGCCTGGGGCAGTTAACATCTTGCCCCTAGCCAGTGTATGTTTGTGTGCATGTTTGTTGGACGATTGTTTTTTTTAACTCAGGGGTTCTTTTTATATATGTATTTTATGCTAGATTTCTATTTATGCTGTGAGCCGCCCTGAGTTCCTGGAATAGGGCGGCATAGAAATAAAATTAATAATAATAATAATAAAAATACAACACCAAGCTGCCAGGAATAGCCAACACTCCAGAAGACAGGCTTAGGATACAGGAGGATCTGGACAGACTTGAACACTATGCACTATAACAAAATGAAATTCAATGGTGAAAAAAGTAAGGTTCTACATTTAGGCAAGAAAAACCAAATGTACAGGTATAATATAGGGGGAACCTTGCTCAATAGTAGTAACTGTGAGAGGGATCTCGGAGTCCTAGTAGACAATCATTTAAATATGAGCCAGCAGTGTGCTGCAGCTGCCAAAAAAGCCAACACAGTGCTGGGCTGCATTAACAGAGAGATAGAATCAAGATCATATGAAATATTAATACCAATTTACAATGCCTTGGTAAGGCCACACTTGGAATACTGCATCCAGTTTTGGTCACCACGATGTAAAAAAGATGTTGAGACTCTAGAAAGAGTGAAGAGAAGAGCAACAAAGATGATTAGGGGACTGGAGGCTAAAACATATAAGGAAAGGCTGCTGGAATTAGGTATGTCTAGTTTAACGAAGAGAAGGACAAGGGGGGACATGATAGCAGTGTTCCAATATCTCAGGGGCTGCCATGAAGAAGAGGGAGTCAAGCTATTTTCCAAAGCACCTGAAGGCAGGACAAGAAGCAACGGATGGAAACTGACCAAGGAGAGAAGCAACCTGGAACTAAGGAAAAACTTCCTGACAGTTAGAACAATTAACCAGTGGAACAACCTGCCTCCAGAAGCGGTGAATGCTCCAACACTGGAAGTTTTTAAGAAGAAACTGGACAGCCATTTGTCTGAAATGGTATAGGGTTTCCTGCCTGAGCAGGGGGTTGGACTAGATGACCTCCAAGGTCCCTTCCAACTTTATCATTATTATTATTACAACAACAACAACCCTGTGTTGGCTTTCATGGCTAAAATGGGACTTAAATTCACAGCTTCCTACTCTCTGGTCTAGTGCCTTAACCACTTGATCAAACTGGCTCTCTAAATGTAATATTCCTTCTTCCTCCTATTTTTCCCACAACAGCCTATGAGTTTATTATCTCTACCATCCTTGTTCTTTTTTGTTTTGTGTTGTTTTCCTGTTGTAATGTTTTTAACACTTTATACACTTTATATCTAATTGTTGAGAATTGGAGAGGGGGCAGATGAATCTAACAAGCAAACAACTAAATATTTTTTTAAAAAACAAAGAAAACCATCATTTTCATTTTATGTTTAATTAGCTTTTAAGGTTTCAACCCTATACTTTGTGTTGAGTAACTAAGCAACAGGGAATTTAATGGCACTTCTAAATCTACTTGGGGTTTGTGTGTATGTGTGTGTGTGCATTGAAAGAGTATAATCCTTTACATCATTAAGAGACAATAGGTCCCAGAGAAATTAGCTTACTACTGACTAAAAGTATATCTTATACATCTACTTAAATATGGCTGGATTGTATATTTGGAAAAGAAAGTGAGGATTGGAATGCAACCTGTTTTAATTATTTACTACAAAAAACTTGATGCTGATTCAGGAAATTGTTCAAGCAATACCAAGAATTTGATACAATATTAAAATGGGAGCATAATGTTTATAAGTACGTTATGAAAACCATAAACCAGCTTTTTTCTTTGTCCCTGGAAACCAGTAATTTTCCCAATTGTTGCTGAATCGGAATGTCCATCACCCCCTGCAAGAATAACCAATGTTGATGAATATTGGGATTTATAGTTTAGAACAGCGGTTCTCAACCTTTTCCGGGGCTCGACCCCGGCCCGCATCGCGCAAAAAAAAATGGCGGGCCTGCACCGCGCATGCGCGGTGCGACGGGGCGCACCAGCATGCGTGGCGCGATGGGGCACATCACGCATGCGCAGTGCGATGGGGCGCATTGTGCATGCACGGTGTGATGGGGCGCATCACGCATGCGTGGCGCGATGGGGCGTATCGTGCATGCATGGCGCGACGGCCCGCATCGCGATAGGAAAAAAAAATAGCCGAGCAAAAAAAAATAGCCGACCAAAAAAAATGGCGGGCCTGCACCGCGCATGCGTGGCACGACAGGGCGCATCGCGATAGGAAAAAATGGCCGACCAAAAAAAATGGCCGACCCAAAAAAAATGGCGGGCCTGCATCGCGCATGCACGGCGCGATGGGGCGCATCGCAATAGGAAAAAAAGTGGCCGACCAAAAAAAAATGGCCGACCAAAAAAAAAAATAAAAATGGCGGATTGCAATGCTTGGCGACCCCCATGAAATGGTCGTTCGACCCCACATGGGGTCGCAACCCACAGGTTGAGAACCGCTGGTTTAGAAAAATTTGGAGGGCTTATCTTGTTCATGCTTTTTTTCAGAAATAGGTAGCTAGCCATTATAGATAGTAAAGCCAACATAAATATATTATTTACTGTAGATAGCAGGATCTAGCCAACCTTACAAAATGGTCACATAAAGCTATATGTGGAGTAATTACATATGTCTGATAATTCCTAATATGGATGAAACCAATCATTAAACCAATCAGTACTGTGTCCTGGTAACCAGTCTAACTGAAAACACCACATAGGCTATAACCCATGTAGATAAAGGAAATATTGCCCTCACTCCCAAGAGGAAGATAGAAGTTATGGATTCCAAAATAAGAGAATTAGTGCACTGCAATTGGGTTCCGGTTGTGTGGGTATTCATAGATTAATCAGTAAGGCTATCCAGCGCTCAGGTTCAAAGCTTCAATTTAAAGTCCCAAAGGTGTTTTTTTCTCAAAAGGCAACTGGACTTTCTTTGTTTGTCCTTGAAGGGATTTCATTTCTCATCCAAGAAGCTTCTTCAGTCCTGACCGAATGGTGGAGAATGGAAGGATTTCTATTCCCTGCAGCCATCTGGTTGTTAGCACTCTCTCTGAGGGTCTTGAAGGCCACTTGGAGGTTTATCAGGGTTACCTGGATAGTACAATTCCACACCCATTTGCATGATTCAGGTGACCCTGAGGGCACAGATAAACCCCCAAGTGGCCTCCACAACTCTCAGAGAGAGAAAGCTAATGACCAGATGACAGCAAGGAATATAAATCCTTTCATTTTCCACCATTCGGTCAGGACTGAAGAAGCTTCTTGGATGAGAAATGAAATATCTTCAAGCAAAAACAAAAAACTCCAGTTGTCTTTTGAAAAAAAAGAAAGCACAACCATGACTTGGATGACTGAGAATCTCCATAGATTTCAATTTAAAGCTTTGCTGTACTTGCACTGTAACAATTGAGCTGTTGTGCATTATCCCTGAATCTTCAAATCAATAATTCAAATGATCAAAGTTCGGGAGTATTTGACTTACTTGAAATGCATGTCTTCAACATTTATTTCTTCCCTTTTAGTCCATGATTCATTTTGCTTCTGTGAAAAGGCTTACCCTTTAAAATGTATACTGTGGGGATAGCTTACTGAAAGGTTAAAGTAAAATCGCCCTTGAGTCAGTCTTGACTCCTTGAGACATCCATGAGTTTTCTTGGAATGGTGCAGATGTGGTTTGCTATCTCCTTCTGGGATGTTTGTTTGACTTCTTAGAGTAGCCTACCAGTCTCCTAGACTGGTCTCTTCAAATATAATCTGATGCTATTTAGATTTATACATCAGCCAAGATTTGGCAGATGCTGTTACCTGATCAGATATATATTAGGTTAGCATCTGCTAAAGGAATGAAAAATAAGATGCACTGAACACTATCAAGATATGCTCTTTTTCCATTTATTTTCCCAACTGGCAAGTTTCTTACCAGTCTTTCCCTGTGAATTTAAAATTAATGGGAGAGGTTAAAGTTGCCCTCCCTGTATTATTATTTAATATGACCTTTAAAATTGCTGACCTTTTCTTAATAATATTTCTTTCTGTTGATCTCACACTTTTTATTTAACTAACCTTTTCTGTTTTCTAAAAAAATCCCCCTTTTAGCACTGATTAAATGTTGTGGAGGGAATAGTTTTCCTATAAGCACAGAGCGTGCAATTTGGATGAGCAGATGCCATATCTAACTGCACTGACTGCCATGAGTTTGGCTCATGATGCTTTTTCCAACAAGCAGGAGGTTAAACAAAAACATTTCAGAGAGAAAAATCTCATCTAGATGAGCTGTGTCAAGCCTAGAGGGAAAACAATTATAGAGGATGTGTGGTGGTCCACATTGTAATGGAACTGAGATACTCAGGGGGAAGCCAAGAAGAAGAAGAAGAAAAAGTGCTGATAAGGGAATGCAACTGGCAATGAGATGACAACAAAAAGCTGTCCCTAAGGGAGGATGACAAACGAGTAATTAAAGTTGTGATGGTATCTCAAGAGGAAAGAACATGAAGTTTCTTTTTCCCTTTAAAATTGGGCAAAATAGTTGAGAGAAGAAAATCATTATTGTACGCCTGCCTAAGAATGTTTGAAATGATGTTTTAATCATTATATGCTTAAATCATCAAATCTAGTATGCAAAAAATGTGGGTGATCGCTAGGTGACAGTGAAAGCTTTGGCTCTTCTCTGTCACTTTGATGCTTTCTAGTGGACAACTGGATTTTGGCATCCCAGATCTGATATCCTCAAGAGTATTAGAGGTAGGATATAGCACTTCAAAAGTGGTTCTACCCATTCAAGAAAAGTTAATAATAACGATAACAGTAGCAGTAACAATAACAATAACAACAATAATAAAAATATAATAATAACCATAATGTTGGAAGGGACCTTGGAGGTCATCCAGTTTTTAAGAAGAGACTGGACAGCTATTTGTCTGAAATGGTATACATTTCAGACAAATAGCTGTCCAGTCTCTTCTTAAAAACTTCCCAGTGTTGGATCATTCACAACTTCGGGAGGCAGGTTGTTCCACTGATTAATTGTTCTAAGTGTCACAAAATTTCTCCTTAGTTCTAGGTTGCTTCTCTCTTTGGTTGCTTCTTGTCCTGGCTTCAAGTCCTTTGGAGAATAGCTTGACTCCCTCTTCTTTGTGGCAGCCACTGAGATATTGAAACACTGCTATCATGTCCCCCCTCATCCTTCTCTTCGTTAAACTAGACATACCCAATTCCAGGAGCCGTTCCTTATATATTTTAGCCTCCAGTCCCCTGATTATCTTTGTTGCTCTTCTCTGCACCCTTTCTAGAGTCTCAACATCTTTTTTACTTTGTGGTGACCAAAACTGGATGCAGTATTCCAAGTGTCACCTTACCAAGGCATTGTAAAGTGGTCTTAACACTTCATGTGATCTTGATTCTATCTCTCTGTTAATGCAGCCCAGCACTGTGTTGACTTTTTTGGTAGCTGCAGCAGACTGCTGGCTCATATTTAAGTGATTTTCCACTAGGACTCCAAGATCCCTCTCACAGTTACTACTATTGAACAAGGTACCACCTATACTATACCTGTGTATTTGGTTTTTCTTGCCTAAATGTAGAACCATTGAATTTCATTTTGTTAGATAGCGTCCAATGTTAAAGTCTGTCAAGATCCTTCTGTATCTTAGGTCTATATTTCTGCCATTTACTGTCGTTTTAACTCTGTTGTGCCTGTACTTGTAGGTGTGGAATTTCAGGCTAGGTGTGAAATTTTAGACTGGATGTGTGCTTATTTTTAAAAACCTTTCTTACCCATTGGATGTCAGTTTAAACATTCACATCGTAATTACCCTCTAGTGAACATTCCTTGCTTCCTTATTAGAATATGAATTTCACGCAGATATGGCTGGGAGGTCCCTTCATTCTGGTCTCTTAATACTAATAGATATTGCAGTAACATCCTTCAGTGAATTGCAATTCCATTTTCCATAACTGTCCTTCCTACTGAGGAATATTCATGTTCAACATATTCTAATGGTCTTCAGATGGACTGTTCACAGCTTCACAGAAGCAATCGTGCACTGGCAGAAGCAAAATCAAAAACTTAATAGGCGAGATTCCGCCTTGTCCTATCCAGGCTGCAGACAAATATAATTCTTACAGAGAGATCAGTTATGTCTGTGGTCTTCTTGGACACTTAATTTTGAAGGGTTACTGGATGCTAAAATACAGGACTGACAACACGAACAAGTTGCTTAGTATGACCCTTGATTTAGCAGACTAGTCCAATCTGCTCTTTGAATTGTCCTTCTGAAATCATTGGTTTGATCCAGGATCCTAAATTTTATTTGTTTGTTTGTTTGTTTATTTATTTATTATGCATAATCGCCCTCTCCCTCACAGAGAATCCTAATTCAATTTTGGTTCAGAAATTTAGATTTCTGAATTTCCTGATGACTACGGTTGGAATTGAATGGTGTAATAGCTTTTCTTGAAAGTATCTGGACAGCTTAGAATCTAAATATCAGCTAAATTACTTAAAACACACCTCTGCCGGCAGGCTTGGGGCAGTTAACATCTTGCCCCTAGCCAGTGTATGTCTGTGTGTATGTTGAATGATTGGTTTTTCTTTTAAATTAGGGGTTTTTATATATATGTATTTCTAACTGTTGATTTCTATTATGTTGTGAGCCGCCCTGAGTTCTCCAGAATAGGGCGGCATAGAAGTCAAATAAATAAATAAATAAATAAATAAATAAATAAATAAATAAATAAATAAATAAATAAATAAATAAATAAATAAATAAATAATAGCACACAGTATGTATGTTAGTGTTTGATCGAGGGTTGTTTTAATACATGCTCATGCATGTGTGTGTGTGTTTGTGTGTGCATATAAAACAATAACACTTAGACTTACATATTGCTTCATAGTGCTTTTACAACATTCTCTTGGCAGTTTGCAGAGTCAGCATATTATCCTCAACAATCTGGCTTCTCAATTTACCAACCTCAGAAGAATGGAAGTCAACCTTTAGCCAGTCAGGATTGAACTCTTGTCAGTAGGCAGATTTAGCCTGCAATACTGCATTCTAACCACTGCACCAACACGGCTCATACACACATACATATATACATGCACATTTTGTGACTGTAATGGTGACAATCCCAGCATATGGAAGACTGAGACTCAGAACGTGATCTAGTGTGGATGTAATGATGGATGTCATTTTTGGTATTTTTCAAAGGAAACTCTTAGTTTGCTATCCCTTTATAAGTAACTAGCTGTACCCAGCCACGCGTTGCTGTTGCTCAGTCTGGTTAAATGAGAATGAAAGAAAAGAGAAAGCGCACATTTGTAATATGTTTAATTTCACAATGCTTGTGGGTATACAATATTTTTTGTTGTTCCATTGTCTGTGCAGATATAGAGATTGTCTGGTTTGCCGGCGCTGTTTTTCAAAAAAGCATGTTTTTACCTGTCACAGGTGTGACATCTATATAATAGTAGGTATATAGAAACACGCGCATATTCGAATGCAATGTTGTGTCAAAATTTCAAAGCGATCGGTAAAGAATTTTCGGAGATTTAAGATTTTGAACAAACGAACATTTACATTTTTATTTATATATATATATATAATAAATAATAATATATAGATATAAATAGTCTAACTCAGTATTTCACATTAGCGCTTCTTCCACTTTGTTAACTGAAAATCGTTGGAAAAAACTGTAGTCAAATAAATATAATATTCCCTTCCTCTGTATCCCAATACATTTACAGATTGTCTTTGTTTAAAACCACAATTAGGACTGGCAACTCTGTTGCTAAGTTAAGCAAGACATCACGTTATCACAGCAATACCCACTTTCACTGTGGCCATTAAACAATTCACTGTAAGTTTTTAAGCAAGACATCACATGACTGTGATTTACAGTTTTACCACTGGTTTCTGCATTGACTGCTCGTTGGGAGCCAGCTGTGAAACATGCAACTGACAATCACAGGACAGCATTGCAAGAGTTGTATGTGCAAGGAATGGCCATTAAGTTATTTTATCAGCACTGTCATAACTTCAGAGGATTGCTAAACAGGGCAGTTGTTAAGCAAGGAGTACCTCTATTAGGACTTAGTCAACAAGAATTAAGGAAAGATTTGATCTCTCTGTAAAGTTCACAACTTTCCAAGAACAAAAATGAAGGAATTAAAAAAGGAAATATCTTGGCCCCATTATTATTTAGTTTATATATCAATGATTTGCCAGGATTAATAAAGGATCCCATGTTACATATGCTGATGATCCTAAATACATACTGTAACAGCTTGCTCTATGTGGATGATATGATTTTATTATTATTTTATTATTTTATTACAAGTAGGATTCTGTAGGCTATTAAGAAAATTCAGCTCTTATTGCCAGGATAACTCCCTAACCATTAATAAATTTAAATAAAAAATCATGGTGTTTGGAAAACATCAACAGAGACATAGATGGCAATTAGATGGTTAACCAATTGAACAGGTTAACACCTTTGTATATTTAGGCGTAACTTTTTCCAAGACTGGATCTTGGGCCTGCCATCACCAATGGAGTGGTGAATTTACTGCTTGAACTAAAGAATCATAGTTACTCAGGGTCCCTAGCTCATTAATTAAAGTAAATACAGCTAAGGTTACCCCTATGCTCTTGTATGGAACAGAAGTTTGGGGTCTATACTCAACCATAGTCCCAGCATTTGAAATGAATTTTGGGTGTAGATCTAAGAATATCTGCTGCAACAGTTAGAGCTGAATTGGAAATTCATACAATTCATGCATTATCTAAAAATAGAGCATATAACTACTGGCACAAAGTCAATGAAATGGAGATTGATAGACTCCCCAAGTTATGTCTAGTAGAGCAAATAAAATCACAATCACAAATCTCCTGGATCACCAAACTAACAAATTTTGTAAGAAGCTGTGGCCTTCCTGTCTCTTGCGTAATGATTTTAAAAAAGAGCTGCCCAAAGAATTAAGGATATAGAAACACAAAATGACATAGCTATCCTTAGTAAGGTGGATAACTTGAAATGGCTGAGCAAATACAAACATACTTTTCAAATAGACAGCTATTTGAAGTTACAACTGCCAAAACATCTAAGGGAGATATTTACACGAGCGAGATTTGAACAGTTTGACACAATGGTCAAATATGGGAGATTCTATTCTATACCTTACAACAGGGGTGTCAAACTGCCGGCCCGCGGACTTGATGCATCATGCAGAAGCTGTGCCCACCTCATTGCCGGCAATGGCAAAACCGTCCCAATACGTTGCATGATGTCACGTGACATCACAAGTTTGACATGTCTGCCCTACAATGAACGTCTCTCCATTTGCGGATCACCAGAGATAGAAGACCTGGCTCACATCCTATTTGATTATTGCCTGTATAAGAGGGTGAGAGACAGGTACCTCAGTTTATATACAACAAATGACCCATTGGGATCCCCATATCAAATCATGTGCAGCCAGAATCTGCAAATAACATTTAACACAGCACAGTACTTAAGCAAAATGGCCCAGTTGAGATCTGCATATGTGGGACCAATTGAGGTAGATTGCAGGGGTGACACCAAAATATAATTTTATCATATTTTATCTATATCTTAAATTATTGTGTTCTATTCCAATTTCATTTTAGACTGTATTTTATACCAATTTCATTTTATTTTATTCCAATTTCATTTTAAATTGTATTTTATCTAATTCCATTTTAAATTGCTTTTATCAAATTTTAGTAATAATTTGTTTCTGGAACTTCACAGTTTGATATGGCCCAAGGGCTAATCAGTCAATCAATCAATCAATCAATCAATCAATCAATCATCAGCTAATTTGCACAATGTTTGTAATAGACTGAAGAATCTCAGTGTTATCAGAGAAAAACAGTTTCTGCTTACATATTTTAATTAAAGTAAAAAAAAAGGAAATATCTGCATGGATGTTTGTATTATTTTCTTATGTATTCTTTGTACCGTAAATCCTATTAAAATGTCTATGCATTTCTTTAAATACATTCTTAAAATAAATTTTCTCTAGTATCTCCTTGGGTGTATATTAGATACAATAAATCAATCAGAATAGATCTGGAAGGGACCTTCTACTCTGACCCCTTGCTCAAGCAGGCAACCCTGTATCATTTTAGACAGATGTGTTGTCCAGTTTTTTCTTAAAAACCTCCATGATGAAGCACCCATGATTTCTGAAGGCAAGCTGTTCCACTGGTTTATTGTCCTCGCTGTTAGGAAGGTTCTCCTTAATTCCAGGTTGCTTCGCTCCTTGATTAGTTTCCATCCATTGTTTCTTGTCCTGCCTTCTGGTGCTTTGGAAAATAAGTTGACCCTCTTTCTTTGTGGCTACCTCTCAAATACTGGAATACTCATATCACGTACTCTCTAGTCCTTCTTTTCTAGTTAAACCCAAATCCTGCAACTGTTCTTCCTATGTTTTAGTCTTTAGGCCTTTAATCATCTTAGTTGCTCTTCTTTACACTTTTTCCAAAGTCTCAACATCTTTTTTGTAATGTGGTGACCAAAACTGGATGCAAGTGTGGTCTTACTAAGGTTTTATAAAGCAGTACTACTATTTCATGTGATTTTGACTCTATGCCTCTGTTTATACAACCAAGGAATGTATTAGTTTTTTTGGCTGCTCCTGCACACTGCTGGCTCATATTTAAGTGATTGTCCACTAGGACTCCAAGGTCCCTCTCACAGTTACAATAGTTTTCCATGATACACATGTTTGTTTGTTTTATTTTTTATGTGAACACTTGTTGCATTTCAAAATATATTTTAAAAATCCCCCATTCACATATTTATTTTGGAGGAGTTTGAGTTAGGTTGAGTAAAACTTGACTAAGAATCAAGATGCTTTATCCTAAATGCCTGAATCCACAAATGCATCTAAAGATGCTCATGTAATTGGCAGTTCCCTGTTTTAGTTTTAGATATCTGTCCATCATAATACTGGTGACTGCAACCCCCATTGGTGGAGAAAAGCATATGACAAACAAAAGAAATGAAGAGAATGGGTCATTTTGTAGCCACTATTAGATGTGACCACCGATAAGACCCAGCAGAATGATTTTCTTATGTGCCCATTTTTAGAACAGAAAGCAAGATATGAAACAGTTTGCATCAGATTGTCTGCAAAAGAGCAGATTTCTCTTTGAAGACTCTTTAAAAAGATAACAAATATAACCTTTGATATGTGGCATTTAAAGATAAAAAAGAGAATGAACTTCAAAGAAAAAAAATGGCTTGATATTTCGCTCACAGTAGACAATAAGTGACATGTAGATGTTCAGAAGAGTTTTTCATGAGATTTCCTGGGAACTATTACGCATATATTTTGTCAGACAAAATCTTCATTTGTCTTGCATTAAGGTACAAGGACGTGCAGCTGCAAAAATTGAGACGGCACAGGGTGACAATTTCTCTGTCTCTTTGCTGTCATCTACTGGCCATCTGGATTTTTCAACCTAGATTACCCTACCCAAACAAACAATCAAATTAAATATTTTCTTACTTAATTTTGTGGTCTGAAAAGATTCTGTTAGAACACACCTGTAAACATTGTGAGTCAGTAAACGCCTCCCAAATAAAATGCAGTTTCCTATGGCTTATACCTGGGCATTTCCTGACTTCAGTTTTGTCATTCCCATGGGAGACATTAATAAGCACAGGGACCTAATCACAACTTTATTGGATCTTGAAAGGAAAAAAAATTCTTCTGTTTCCTGGAAATTTCTACCTGGGATATCCACCACCTTTGCTCTTTTTCTCCCATGTCCAAGAATGAAACAGAAAGAGATGGACAAAGCGTACATATCCATATATTTAGAAAAGCTTGTAATCTGTCCCACTCATATTTCTTCCAAACAATTAGAAAAGTAAGAAAACAAAGCTATTTAAAATGTTATTTTACAAAATCGCTAAGTGATTTATCCAAGTTCGTTCAGAAGTTGCAATAATAGAGCTACTTTATTAAAGATATAGCTTTAAGCACAAGTACAGAGGTATCCTCAGATATATTACCCAATGTGCTAACATAAAACACTTTTATTTTATGTTTTTATTTTACTTTTGGGTGGCAAATTGTTCTATTACCTAATCTGTTTGATGAGGGACTATGAAGACAATGCATTACTTCTGTAATGTAAATATGAAAGCATTCTAAAACATTAGAATCTAAAACATTATTTCCAGATTCTTATTTTTGTTCCATTTCTTGGGTGGACTAGCTAGAAGATCTGGGTGGTATGAAGAGAGAGATGCAATAAATGGACACAATGGATACCAAGATGCCAACCTTGATAGATTTCTTCTCAGAGTCACCTTGAACAACAACAATAATAATAACAACAATAATAATTTCTACTTCAGATAAGAGGACTTTTAAATATCAATCATAGGAAAATTTGAATGGGAGAATAATATCGCCTTTATCTTTTGTTTGCGAACTTCCCTTACTCATATAGTTAGCCATAATGGGAACAAAAGTAAATGTATTATATCTTATACACCAGCACTTTGATTTTGACATGTTGTATGCAGACTTGAATGAAATAGGGGAAGAAATTCACTAAATGATTTTAATGCCAAATTGTTTTTTTTTTTTTTTAATATTTCTGCTTCTAATGCACGATAGAAGTAGAGAATCCTGTTCTTGGAGCCCTAGGGTAAACAATTATTTGCATAACTACAATTGGTAATTTTATCAGGTAATGCCTTTTTTTCTTTTTGTGCAGTCAGTGAAATGGTGATTTTTGTAACATACAATCCCTTACAGTGGATACATTTTTAAAAAAAATCCTCCAGTCCACTGTTTGATGTAATAGAAATTGACAGCTGAGATTTATTTCCTGGTACACTGGTGATTTAAAAAAAGAACAGAAAATATTTTCCTTTGAAGGCCCATATTTATGACTGAAAATTTGCATGGTTCTATCAGCTTAATTATTGTGAACAGTTTGAAGCTGTGCTGAACGTTTATTTTTTTTTAGCAAGCAATTGCAAAAATAAATATGGTAAATTATTCTTCAGTTTTCTTTTCTACAATGAATATAGAAAATTATAATTGTTTCTAATCCGTTCCTGGCTATGTGGCATTTGAGGAAGCTTTTCATCAAATGTAATATAGTGAATATCAATATATGATACTAAGATTAATACAGAGTTCCCACCCCTAACCCATTATCCTAATTGACCATGTGGCTGGTCAGTCAGGGAACTATATAGTAGAATAAATATGTCTCTTATATACTTGGTACATGCGGAGAAGCCAAAATGCTCAAGATGCCAGGCAGAAGGCATGAGATGAAGACTTACCCACTTTTAATGTGTTGAGTACAGTCAGATTCAAAAGGGGCAGAGCTTCCATATTGACTGCTTTGACCCTCTTTCCTTGTGGATGCCCCTGGGTGCTAAAGAGAAGGAGGTGGAGATCTGTATGGGATCTAGGACAACTCGCCACGGCTGACTCACCGTGGCCAACTTGCCTTGGGAAAACTCAACATAGGATAACTCAAGAGAGGGACAAGTGAATTGCAGTGGACCCTGTCTTGGTTTAGGTTTGAACTTTCTCGAGTTAGATGTCCTCAAGGATGGGAAGAACCAGAGCAAGGAGTCCCTTGCCCCTCTTGTCCTCTCTTGAGTTATCCCATGTTGAATTGTCCTGCAGTGGGTTGTCTCGTGATGAGTCGGCTGTGGTGAGTTGTGCTGCAGCAAGTTGGCTATGCTGTGGTGAGTTGCCTGTGGTGAGCTGTCCTGTGGCCAGTTGGCTGCAGCCAGTCAGCCAGGGTGAGTCAGCCACAGTGGGATGGCCATAGCGAGTTGGCTGTGGTGAATTGGCCGGGGTGAGTTGTCTCTTTCTGGGCTGTATGTTCTGGAGGCAGCTGATGATAAGGAAGAAAAAGATGGCTTAGCCCAACCAAGCATGTAAAGATTTATCACTGTAACTTCTACTTTCAGTAATGCCCTAAAGGAAAATGAAATGTTTCAAAATACTTGAAAGCTATCTCTTAACTGAGAAATAGATGGGATGGAACTCTACTTATAAAAGTTTCCAGTCGGAAAGCATATTTGTTCTACTCTTCAGTTCAATTGTGCCCCACACTTGAAGTTCAATTTTTCCCCCATGCTGTTTTGCTTTTTTGTCACAGCTTTATCTGAGGGACAAGAAATGTCATGAGTTCTTATCACCAAATTAGCCAGGCTCTGTTGTGGGTGTCTCTAGACCAGCTGGGGAAATGTCAGAGGATGACGAAGAACAACCAGGCCCCTCTGGGTATTTTCCCCTCCCGGCAGCCGAGCCAGACAGTGAGGAGATTTGTATGCAGTCTGAGTCAGACTCTCAAAGCGAGGAGTCAGACTTGGAACAGGACAATATATGGCTTGATCCGAGATTCCGAAGGTTTGATAGGCGGAGGTTTCAGTTACGTGGAAAAAGGAAGTAATGGGGGAAGTGACGTATCGGAAACTATATTAGAAGATAAAGGAGGGACTAATTCTTTGTCACGAGCAACGTTAATATCAAGGAGTAGCCTGATACCTTGAGAAGTTCGTTTGAACTCAGTTTTCTGGTGTTTTTGGAATGTACGGAAGATTAATGAGATCTTGGACAACCTGAGAGATAAAGAGTGAGTTAATTGGAAGGGAGGGAGAGCATGTTTAAGCTGAATGTAAATAAGTCAGATTTGGCCGGTCCGCAAACAAAATGCCAGCAGCTTGCTTTGAAGTGAATCTCTTGAACTATGTTAAATAAAACTCTTAAAGAAATATTTCTGTGGATTTTACTAAGCTGAGAAGGGCCAGATACAACAGGCTCTAACACAGAATTCAGGCCAAATCAATTCCTCCTATCCAAAACATGTATACCTAGTCATGAGAAAAATTGATTTTGCCATGTTGACTATAATAAGGCCTTCTGGGAATTTCTCCAGGAATTAAACTAATTTGGATCTGACCTTTGGATCACTTTACTGACTACTGTTCTGGCTATGAGTTGCACTTTTGGAATTAGATGATTGGATGATTAGATTCTGGATTGTAGAGTGCTTTGGCATCTCCCAGAAGAAAACTTTGATATCTGGACTCTAAATTCTTTGAACTAGATACTGTCTTTGATTTTTTTTTTTTTACTCCACAGTTCAACTCTGAGCTACAAATATTCCATTGGGATTTTTATCTTTGTTCTCAACCTATGGAGAAAAAGTAGAGATTAAAAGATGGACAGAGTGGGGAGGGGAGAGAGAAAAGCATTCCAGTTAATTATGGATAAGATTTGAGCATTTTCTGGTTGTTGCACAATTCCATTAACTATTATGAAGAAGCAACTTCATCATACAAGATGAAATGTATAACTTTGGTCTCAGATTCAACATATACCTTATATATGCTATGAGATGTGAATTTTGATTGACAATATAGGGTGTTCTATAGTGTAATGCCAAACGACGTGATATCCTGCATTGTTTTCACCCATTTTCCATAATATAATAAAGGTAATATACTTTGGCTTCTGAAACTTAATATAATTTTTGAATAAGGCAAGATTCAAAAATGCCCAAAGAATATGTGTTTCAGAACATTCATTTAGGTTAAAAAATAGACCATGTTCATACATTCTAAATGTAAAAATCCCTCAAAATATGGGTCTAGGAAGCCATGTTTTGAGCCTGTACCATCTTATCAATAAAACACATAAACAATACTCTTTACATATGGGAAAAATTTAGAAGGACTATTAAAAGCATCTATTCCACTGGATCCTGTCAACAGATTGTAATAGGTTTTTCCATGAGTCTACTTTGTATAGAGAATTTCAGAGCCTATGCACCACTCTTCCAATTGAACTCTTTTGTTATTGTGTCTCTGCTGTTCCTCCCACGTCCCTTAAGAAAGTTCATTATTTGCATTCTTTTTTTTTTTGCTTCTCTGTCCCAGCCTAATGGTTTGGGAATCCATAACTTGAAACCAAGGAGGATGGTAATTGCTGCCCCTTGGAGCTAATTATCCATGGAGCAACTGACCAGCATCAATAAAGGTCATCTACTGCAAGCATCTGCCATAAGCCCAATTTTCACTCCTGTGTTGCCAGGAAAATGCTCATTAGTGTGTGTTTTACTGCTGTATTATTTACTCTGGTGGATTTATGATTGCATCCTGTCTCTTGTCTCTCTCCCCCTTTATAGCCCGATGATGATGGTCATGATAAAACTTCTGAGAGAGCAAAGTCTTGCATTTTGCTTCCATTTTAGCATGTTTCTTACACATCTTCTATAATAGGGGTCCCCAGCCATCTGGGCTGTGGCCCAGTGCTGGGCTGCAATCCCTTCTGAACCTGGTCATTTATTTATTTATTTATTTATTTTATTAAATTTCTATACCGCCCCTCTCCCGAAGGACTCGGGGCGGTGTACAGCCTAAAATTTAAAAAACATATAAATATACAAAATTTAAAATAATTAAAAATAAATTAAATCATTTGGCCAAAATCCTAAAACCCAAAACATACAAATTTAAAATCTTAAAAAATACTCAGTCCCCTTAAAACATTTTGACCCTATTGGAACCGAAGCTTCTATGCCAGGCCGGCCTGTCGGAAAAGGAATGTTTTTAGTTCCCGACGGAAGGTGCGTAAATCTGTTATTATACGGAGTTCGGGGGGGAGCTCGTTCCATAACGTGGGAGCTCCCACAGAGAAGGCTCTCCCCCTGGGGGTCGCCAGCCGGCACTGTCTGGCCGACGGCTCCCTGAGGAGGCCCTCTCTGTGGGAGCGTACCGGACGGCGGGAGGTATTTGCTGGCAGTAGACGGTCCTGTAAGTATCCGGGTCCGATGCCATGGAGCGCTTTAAAAGTGGTCACTAACACCTTGAACCGCACCCGGAAGACCACCGGCAACCAGTGCAACTCACGCAGGAGCGGTGTTACGTGGGAGCGCCACGACGCTCCCATCACTACCCGCGCGGCCGCATTCTGGGCAAGTTGGAGCTTCCGGATGCACCTCAAGGGGAGCCCCATGTAGAGAGCATTACAGTAGTCCAGCCTGGAGGTCACGAGGGCATGAGTGACTGTGCGTAGCGAGTCCCGGTCTAGGAAGGGACGCAACTGGCGCACCAGGCGAACCTGGTGGAACATCCTCCCGGCCACGGCCGTCAGATGGTCCTCTAAGGACAGCCGTGAGTCCAGGAGGATTCCCAAGTTGCGAACCCTTCCTGTGGGAGCCACTGTTTCGCCCCCAATACACAGCGATGGAATCAGCTGGCTGTACCGGGACGACGGTAACCACAGCCACTCGGTCTTGGAGGGGTTGAGCTTGAGTCCGTTTCTCCCCATCCATACCCGCACGGCCTCCAGGCACTGGGTCAGCACGGCAAGGGCATCGTTGGGGTGGTTTGGCGTGGAAATGTACAGCTGGGTATCATCAGCGTACTGGTGGTACTCCACGCCAAAACCACGGATGATCTCACCCAGCGGCTTTACATAAATGTTGAACAGTAGAGGCGAGAGGACCGACCCCTGAGGTACCCCACATACGAGGGGTCTCGGGGTCGACCTCTGGCCCCCTGTCAACACAGACTGCATCCGGCCAGAGAGGAAGGAGGAGAACCACTGCAAGACAGTGCCTCCTATGCCCAGCCCCTCCAACCGTTGCAGCATGATACCATGATCGATGATATCAAAAGCCGCCGAGAGGTCCAATAGCACCAGAACAGAGGAGCAACCCCTGTCTTGGGCCCGCCAGAGATCATCCACCAACGCGACCAATGCTGTTTCCGTGCTGTAGCCAGGCCTGAAGCCCGACTGGAACGGATCGAGATATGACGATTCCTCCAGGTGCTGCGGGAACTGTTGGGCAACCACACTCTCAACAACCTTTGCAAGAAAGCGAAGGTTGGAGACGGGACGGTAGTTTGATAAAACAGCTGGATCCAGGGCAGGCTTCTTGAGGAGGGGTCTCACCACTGCCTCTTTCAAGGCAGCGGGAAAGACACCCTCACTCAAGGAAGCGTTGATAATTGCTCGGAACCAGCCTCGTACCACCTCCCGGGAGGCCAGCACCAACCAGGAGGGGCACGGGTCCAGTAAACATGTGGTCGCCCTAAGTCCCCCCAGCAACCTGTCCACGTCCTCGGGGGTCACGGGGTCAAACTCAACCCAGGTAACAGTCTCAAGACCAGCCTCCGCCTCTCCCATTGGACATACCCAGTTGAAGTCGAAGCCTTCCCGTATCTGAGCGATTTTATCATACAGATATTTTCCGAAATCCTCAGCTCTACCCTCTAAGGGGTCTCCCCTCACCTCCTGATGAAGGAGGGAGCGGGTCACCCTAAACAAGGAGGCTGGGCGGTTATCTGATGACGCAATAAGAGCAGTGAGGTAGGAACACTTCTCTGCTCTTATCGCCATTAGGTAGGACCTAATATGGTCTCTTACCAATGTTCGGTCAGATTCGGCACGGCTCGATCTCCAACTGCTCTCTAGGCGTCTTTTCCGGCGTTTCATCTCTCTCAACCCCTCGTTATACCACGGGGCCGGTCGAGACCCACGCCGAATCAGAGGCCGCAAAGGCACAACTCGATCCAGGGCACCGGCAGCCGCCCTGTCCCAGGCCGCCACCACCTCTCCAACCGAGTCGTGTGTCAGAACCTCAGGAATTGGCCCAAGCTCTGCCTGGAACCGCTCGGGTTCCATCAGCCGCCTGGGGCGGTACCATCTCACCGGTTCCGCCACCCTGTGGTGGGGTGCAACGGTCCGAAAGTCCAAGCATAGGAGAGAGTGATCAGACCATGACAGGGGTTCAATGACTATATCCCCTACACTCTGACCACTCAGCCACTGTCCAGAGACAAAAACCAGGTCAAGCGTGTTCCCCCCTGTGTGTGTGGGGCCTTGAATTACCTGGGTCAGGTCCATGGCTGTCATGGAAGCCATGAACTCCCGAGCCTCCCCGGACGCCCCGCCCCCGGACGGCAGGTTGAAGTCACCCATGACTATTAGCCTGGGGACTTCAACCACCACCGCGGCGACAACGCTCAGGAGCTCGGGCAGGGAGGTTGATACGTGGCAGGGCGCCAGGTACGTAATCAACACCGCCCTCGGACCCCCTAGGTCCCACTTCACCAGAAGGGATTCACAGCCTGCCGTCTGAGGAACAGTGACCTCCCTCGGCCTGAAACTTTCCCTGATCACGACCGCCACTCCCCCACCCCTGCCTTGAGCTCTCGGCTGGTGGAATGCAAGGAAACCCGGTGGGCACATTTCCACCAGAGGGACACTCATGGAAGTGGTGAGTGAGTATGTATGTGTGAAGCTTCATTTGTAAAAGCAGTGTGTGTATGTGTGCACAAAACCATCTCCTCTTCCCCCCCCCACTACCATCACCAAGCTGGAAAGGTTGGGGACCACTGTTCTATACACTCTGACTACAATGAGTAGAATCAGACAACTATTTCATGACATGGTGATTTTTTGGGGGACAACTACAGAAATAAGTTCTTGGATATTATTGTTGTTGTTGTCCCACTGTGAATCAATTAAATTGCAATCTCACAAGATTAACCTATAGGTTACATGAGTGGCAAACTACTATTTTCATTGTTGAAATTTAAAATGTTATGTTTATAATAAATCTTTCCCTAATACATTTTAATCTCGTAGAGTATGTAATTTCTAACATTTTAAAATCTGTTGAATTCATTTAGTTTTATTGGGAAAATGTGTTTAGGGAACGTTATTGAAAAGATCCGCATCCACCAACAATAAGGGAATGGTTTCTAAAATGTCTTCATTTGGCAGAATTGGCCAAACTGACAGATGTTATTTTTTGAATTGGCTCTTGTCAATCACATTGGCTGGCAAATAAATCAATGCATTTTATTCTTTACTAGAATCAGCACTACAATTAGTCATATTAGTCTAAATAGGCACCTTTGCATGTACTTGATTTAAAATTGCTACTATTTTGAGAGAGAATTAATGATGGAAAGAGGTAATTAATCATTGGTTTAAAAGATAGATAGGAATTTCTTCTTTGGTTATTTGCCTGAATAATATCAATTGGTGAGGGAGAATTTAAAGTTATGGATCATCCATTGCTTTGAAAGTGAAATTTACATACCATGTAAGGCACTAGAAAGACATAGACTGTATGTTCTAGTCCTGCCTTAACCATGAACACTAGCTTGGTGACTTTGGGCCTTTCTCTTTCAGCCCATTGCCCCTCACAGGGTTGTTGTTGTGGGAAAATTAGGAAGAGAAAGGCGTATTCAGTATGTTTACCACCTTCAGTTACTTATAAAATAATAAGGGTGGAATAAAATCTAATATTACACAGACACACACTTTAATTGTGGCAGGGGTTTCTACCAAGAATGATAAAAAAATCAAAATGGTGGTCATGATGTGGATGGATGGTAGATTTCCTGTCTAGACTTTGACTGGCTGATCATGGCTGCCATCTTGAAGTTTTTTAACCAGACCCTGTAGATTTGATGTTTATAAAGTAAGAAAACTAAGTATCTACCTGGAAAAGGCTTTCTAGATTGAGGATGCGCCTGTCTACTGCTCAGTGTTCTAGATGTGTGCAAAGGGCCCCCCCAATCCCTTAAGCTTCTCATCTCCCTCTGATTTGTAATGGTGGACCAACCTGAGGCAATGTTTTGACTTGGAAAGCTGAGTTACTTCATCCTACCACTTTGAACTGAAGTTCAACAAAATATCCACTTTAGCCTGATGGAAAGTGTTTTTTATGCATGCACTGATCAATGTACGAGGACCCTCTACTATCCTCTGGATTTAAACCAAGCAGCCACTCTGATCAACCACTTCAAAGAAGAGCCCTGCTTTGATTCAGCACAGTTTGTAGCAGCACTTGAGTTGATGCTTCACTGAACTGAAGTGCCCTTTTGAAGCTTTGCTGCCCCTTAAAATCTTTCCATTCAATCAAGATTCCCAAACACTTTATTGCTACATACGCTTTTTGTCAGTTATCGTTCACCACACATCTCCTGCTTCTAAATATCAGCCAAGGAAACACTCCACAAAGTATCCATAAACCTGGAGGAAAAAAGTAAAAATTAAAATAAAACTCTTTGAAGTCCATGCGTAGCTGTGACATTTATTCAAGAGGTGGCTTTCCAATTTAATTCCAAGCACAATCAAAGTTCTTTTGTTTGCAGGCCAGGTTTTTAAATCGTCTTCTGGGAGAGAGCCATCAAAGTGTATTCTGTGTAAATGAGGAATTAACTAAGCAAAGCTTTACTCATCTCTCTGGTGTCATATAAATTATAACTATTGTCCACAGACAGGTCTAAACTGTTTCCTGGGTTATCTAATTTCATCACCTTGCAGATCACTTTTGTGGATAAGAACCCAGGAAGCCTTTCTAATTATATGTGCTCTCTCCAGCAGGCTGGGTTGTAAATACAATATAAGCCTGAACATCAGATTGAAATACAAATATTATTCTCAGACACATGGCAGGATATTCAAATAGACTTTTAAATGAATTATTGCAGTAAGTAGGGGGTACTAGAAATTGATTGAGTCATTTGAATGACTTTAGAATTTGAATGGAAAATTCTGTTTATATACCGGTATTTAGCCAGTCATACTAAAATGGTTGCTTAGTGATTCAAATGTCTCTTCTCTTAATAGAAGATCTATCTATCTATCTATCTATCTATCTATCTATCTATCTATCTATCTATCTATCTATCTATCTATCTATCTATCTATCTATCTATCTATCTATCTATCTATCTATCTATCTATCCAGTGGTGGGATTCAGCCAGTTTGCACCAGTTCGGCAGAACCAGTAGTTAATTTTTTGTTGCCCAGGCCCAGAATGGACTTGTTTCCAAGACCGGTCTTATGTCAAGCCTTCTCTAATCATGGCTAAGGCAGACAGATTATATCTGAAGACTTGCAGATAAATTTTGTAGGATTTATAAAGTAATAGCTAGCACATTGAAATTATTTTGATTATTATTATTTATTAGATATTTATCTCACCTTTTTTATTTTATAATTAACTCAAGGCAGAAAACATATCTAATACACTTTCCTCCACCTATTTTATTCACAACAACAGTCCTGTGAGGCCTGAGACAAAGTGCCTGGCTCAAAGCCACACAGCTGGCTTTCGTGGCTAAGGCAGGACTAGAACTCACAGTATCCTGGTTACTAGGGTAGCACTTTAACTCCTATACCAAACTGGCACTCTAGTTTGAACCTGCAACCAATGTGCCATAGTTCTTGCACCACTGACTTTACATGGCGATATTACGTTGTCTTGATAGAAATTTAAGCTACTGCATTTTATATTAAGTTTTTGGACAGACTTCAAGATAAATTTCATGTTTATGTTTTATATTAGATCATCTGTGAAGTGATGAGTACATGAGTGATTATTGCCAGATAGCCCTCCACAGACACAATAAAGACATAGAAGCAGTTTTGCTTTGCTTTCTTATGATTGTGGAATAGGCCCAAACTTGAGCCTCTGTTCTTCTTCACTTGACTTTGTTTCTTGTCATCTACCAGCAATGCTCAATGGTGCTCACCTCTGAGAAAACTAAGAGGCTCCCTAAGATCAGTGGAAAGGAAAAGAATGTGTTTGAAATATGAAGTCACCTTCGTATTCTCAAGATCAACTAGGCTTCTAGCAGATTGCTGAGAAACTCGTCAAGCACTTTCTGGAAATCAACTGGATGTATTAAATGACTAAGGTGGACTAATTAGTCCTATCTCTCTCCCTCTGGGAGTATGTGGTCTTGGTCAACCATGGGACCACTAGAAAATGGTCTAACTATGACAAAGCTATACTTTACCACCAGATCATAACTTATAAGTCAGGTCTAAGTTGTGTGAGGGCTTGTAATGATTTCAGAGAAGCCATAGGTGTCATAGCAGTCATGAAATCTTGAGCCAAGTTAGAATTCCCAGTGCACTTGATGTAGGTATCTCTACCACAATGCAATCAAATAGCTCAATAGTTCAACAAATCAGAATAGAGCTGAAAGGGACCTTGGACGTCTTCTAGTCCCAACCCCCTCCTCAAGCAGGAGATGCTATACAATATGAGACAAGTGTTTGTCCAATCTCTTCTTAAAAACCTCCAGTGATGAAGCCCCATAAATTCTGAAGGCAAGCTATTCCACTGGTTAGTTCTCACTGTTAGGAAGTTTCTCTTTAATTCAATGCTGGGAGTGATCTCCTTAAATGATCTCCTTAAATCATGCTGGGAGTGATTGGCAGAAAAAACAGAAGGGGCATCTCCAGTACCCATTGGCTGGACACTATAAAGCAGACATGTCAAACACAAGGCCCGGGGGCTGGATGTGGCCCGCGAAGTGGTTTGATGTGGCCCATGAAGCCATCCTGGAAACAGTGAGGGAATGGCCCCCGCTGCCTTGGCCCTGGCCCAGGCCGGCTGGGAGCCAATGTACAATTTTGTGGTGGCCATCTATGCTGAAACGCATTCAGTCTTAGCTACGCTAGAAACAGCGAGGAAACAGCCCCTGCTGTGTCAGGTCCACCCCCTGGGTGCATGCTGGGGAGGTGTCACTCTTTGTGAGGAATGAAGAAATGGACCATGGCTTGGCACTTGCCTCTGACCCACCCCCTTCTGCCAGAGACTTTCAGATCTGTCCCACTCCTGCCCAGGCCCCCACAGGCACCCTTGATGCGAACAATGTAGAGCTGGCCATGCCCACTCAGTGGGCCACACCCACTCCATCCACACCCACCTAGTAGGCTGCCCCCCACCCCACCAAGGGCAACCACAATGCTGATGCGGCCCTCAATGAAATTTAGTTTGACACCCCGGCTATAAAGGATGACACTGGGATGACCATGGTGGATTTGAAGGAGGCAGTGCGAGACAGAGGGGCAGGGAGAGTGCTGACCCATAGAGTGGCCGAGGGTCGAACATGACTGAATGGCTAAGGATAATGTTTTGTTCACCATCCAGAGTTAGGCAGCCCATCCATTTCAATAAATAAATAAAAAAAACTCAAAAAGTTGAGATGTGTATGGCTCAAATACTTGAGATGTGTAGAGAGTGACAGAGACGATGGTTGGAAAAATATATGTTATGCTTGGAAAAATTCTTCCTAATTCATTAGAGTACAAGTAAGAAGGAGTTAAAATCTCAGATAGGCTTTCAAATTCTATTACTATAGCTGATATCAATAAACTACCATTCAATGTTTTTCAGACTGTCTTTTCAAGCAAATATGTTTTGATAATTGCATTTTTATTCCTTTACTATCAAGTTTCATGCATTTTATTTTTTATGTTACTGTATGTTTGTATTTGCATTTGAAAAATATGTGTTATTCAAAACATTATTACAAGGGTTATTAGAGAGACAGATACTTTATTATAGTCATAGTGCATTTCATAAAGAGAAAGAAAAGTGTGAGAAGGCAAACCAAAAGCAGATTAATTATTAAAACAGTTATTACAATTA
The DNA here is from genome assembly GCA_034064705.1 of Bothrops alternatus. Taxonomy (NCBI): domain Eukaryota; kingdom Metazoa; phylum Chordata; class Lepidosauria; order Squamata; family Viperidae; genus Bothrops; species Bothrops alternatus. The sequence continues at coordinate 23,973,732 of JARGCV010000081.1, forward strand.
TTAAAACAAACCCTGGTCATATAAAAAATTAAGTCTCTGTTGTTTGGATAATACCAACTATAAATAAAATTGATCTGGGCAGCCTGGAAATCTGATTAGATTGGGGTGTTATTAATTGCAACTGAATTTTGATAATGTAGGTACAGTTTCACAACTGGGTCAAAATTTACTTAAATTGAAATTTCCTCTCAAGAACAGCTGTTGGAAGGACATTAAAACTCACAAATGAAGGCAAATAAACGTGTCCCAGGATAATGTTGCAAGATCCAATCTGGATCGGTCACCAGGACCAGAGGATTCGTCTTCTGAGCTTTCATGCCTATTGGTCTCCGAGCCCAATTCAAGGTGTTGGTTATTACCTATAAAGCCCTTCATGGCATGGGACCAGGATACTTACGGGACCGTCTCCTGCCACATACTTCTCTACGACCGGTGAGAGCGCACAGGGTCGGCCTCCTCCAGATCCCGTCAGCGAAACAATGTCGTCTGGCAGGCCCTAGGGGGAGGGCTTTCTCTGTTGCGGCGCCCGCCCTCTGGAACCAACTACCTCCTGAAGTCCGCGTCTCTCCGACCCTCCCGGCCTTCCAAAAGAATTTAAAAACCTACCTCTGCCGGCAGGCCTGGGGATGACTGTTGATTGTGGTGTGACTGATGAGTATGTATGGGGTTTTTATTTTTAATGTTTCTTGTTCGGATTTGTTGCAATTGTTTTTATATATATGTTGTGAGCCGCTCCGAGTCTTCGGAGAGGAGCGGCATACAAATCCAAATAAATAAATAAATAAATAAATAAATAAATAAATAAATAAATAAATAAATAAATAAATAAATAAACAAATAAATAAATAAATAAATAAATGCTGGGGCCGATCCTCAGGAAAGTTCTCTCCCACCAGAATGTGGTGAGACATGTTCTGGTGAGAGAGAAGTTTTCTGAGGATGGGCTCCAGCACAAGTCCAAAAGCTTGGAAGACTAAACATCTGGTCACAGTGACCAACCCAGATCAGATCCTGCAACATTAAATCTGGCAAAAGTTAGGCGAACTTCTGAATTTGGGGGCCATTATTTGATTTAGATATAGGTGGCTTGAACAAAAAAGTGAATGACTTTGGTTGTGGCAGCCAGATGGAATTGGACTCCCAAATCATTGGCACACTGTTTAAGAACTACCTCTGCACATTCATATCTCATCATTAAATGAGATTGCATTGAATGAAAAACTGCAGCACCACAACTTCTCATGCGATGTCCTAACCCAGTGATGGTGAACCTATGGCACGCCTGCCGCTGCCACCAGCATCTTGCACAGCTTGAGTAGAGGTGGTAGAGCATGCCCCCATGTGCTCGCTGGCCTCTGTGTGCGGGGGCCGATGGTGTCAGGCAGCAGCTGCTCCTGCCTCGCCTTGCCTTGCCCTTCAGCAATGGCACCCCCTCCCTACCCGCTGCCTCACCCTGCAGGAAAAGCCTCCTGCCCATCGCCCCACCCACCAGAGATCCCTAGATCTCCCCCAATCCTGCCCAGCCCCACAGGTGTCTCCCCCCACAAGCAACATTGAGGTGGCCACGCCCACCCCAGCCATGACCACCCAGTCTGCCATGACCACTGCAGCCACACCTACCCAGGGGGCCATGCCCCCCTGCTGCTCCCCCTGAGGGCACCACAATGCTGATGTGGCCCTGGCACTTTGTGATAAATAAGTGGGTTTTGGGTTGCGGTTTGGGCACACGGTCTCTAAAAGATTCACCATCACTGTCCCAAGATCATACTAAGTCATCACTTAAAATTAAAGGGGTTGAGCCCATGGATGAAAAATAATTTTAAATAAAATGCATGCCCAAATATCGCTTTCTAGTTTAGTTATACCAGCCCTATGGCACGAGATCATATCAGAAAGATATTGTAGGATTGGAAATGTTTCTTAAGAATTTAGATTGCACCCCTTCTGAAAGGTGAACAATTTCAGAATGCCCAATGGGCTTCAAACAAAACCTGGGGCTGATCATATTTTTAGTGCAGCGGGTATGAATAAATCCTTCTGGTGCAGTAAAAAGACTGCAGAATTTTGTTCCTTAACCCATCTCTTACCACCCCCACCCCCTTTCTCTTCTACCAGAGTTAACCACAGGAGGTGAAGCATCAAGAGATAGAAAGAACAACAACAAATCTTCCAATTTTCCAACTTTTTAATTCACAGCTGCCAGCATTCTAACACAGTTGAATCCAAGGGATATTAGAAAGTCAAAACAATAACTATCAGAATGGAGAGGAACCATTCTAGTGTAAGAACTTATCACAGCAGAAAATGTGGGAACTGCTCTTCTGAGTGTAAGCTGTGGAAATTTTTTTTTGCAAGAATAACATAACAAGCCAGACAAACTAACCAGCTATATAAAAAAAATCACCTCTTGGATGATTGCCCTTTAGCGGGAGACTTAATCTTCATTGCTTCTTAATCTCTTACTAAATATCCAGCTCTGTTTAGGACTGAAAGATCCCAATACCTATTCTGGAAAGGACTACAGTGCATGGATTTTGATCCTGAATTTCTTTCCTGCCTTCTGACTAACAAGTGCATTTGTTACGTCTCATTTAAGAGTTAATATAATTTTGTTTCCTAACATATTTGTTTCCAGGTAAAAGGTCTTAAAAAACAACCTTCTAAAATGCTTTCCTCTTCACATCCACTCTGTTTGTTGACTTGTTATATAGAAAATCTTTAGAGTTCAAAACGTTTGCCAATGCTTGGAAACACTTAGATTACAAATGGAAAGTTTCTGTCCAGAGAGAATTATTATTATTAGCATTGTTACAGTAGCCAAGAGACCACAATGCTATTGCAGAGTAGTAGTTTGGCTTGCCAAGGTGATAGGACCTGCTTACGTCCTTCCCAAGGTGCACCATAGGAGGGTGAGATGGCTTTGCACCAGAAAGAAAGATGAGTGGCTCTTCCTGCAGCATCACCCAACCCTTGCTTCCCAGAGCTGCCTCACATTGCAATGGGAAGGTTCAGAACTGTCAGGAATCTGCCTGCCTTCACAGAACACCAGCTCATCTCCCAACCAAAGTGGTACCTATCTATCTACTTGCATAGAACTGTTAGGTGGACAGAAGCTGAGGCAAGTGACAGGAGTTCACGCTGCTACACAGAGCTAGGGCTCGAACCCCCAGAGTTGAGACCATCTCCAGCATATTAAGCCACTATCCACCATGCCTCTACCTCAGGGAGAATAGACTTGGAGATTTAGAAGACTTCAATACAGGTCTACAATTAATATGCTGTTATAGCAAATCCCCATTCTTATATCATTTAACATGTGCATGTATCATGAATCTTCTTGCATGTAGTTAATTGTTGAAGTTCATATGTGCGAATGCCTTCTCTTTCATTCTACAATGTCTCCCAACAAGCTGGCTTTTCATGTTTTATTAAATCCCAGTAGAACAGCAGTTCTCAACCTTTCCCGGGGCTCGACCCCGGCCTGCATCGCGCAAAAAAGGTGGGCCTGCACCGCGCATGCACGGCATGACGGGGCGCATCGCGCATGCATGACGCAACGGCCCGCATCGTGATAGGGAAAAAATGGCCGACCCCCCAAAAAATGGCCAACCCCCCCAAAAAATGGTGGGCCCGCACCGCACATGCGCAGCGTGACGGGGCACATCGCGCATGCATGGCACAATGGCCCGCATCGCGATAGGGAAAAAAGTGGCCAACCAAAAAAAGAATGTCCAACCAAAAAAAAATGGCGGACTGCGGTGCTTGGCGACCCCCGTGAAATGGTCATTCGACCCCAAATGGGGTCGCGACCCACAGGTTGAGAACCGCTGCAGTAGAAGATGTGATGAGAAAATTCCTTCTATTTTTTTTTTCTATTGCCTTTGTACAGAGAAGTCTTGTGCCACTTAAAGATGCTTCTTGGCAGTTTATTCAACTTAACAATTTGCTATTTGAACAATTTGGTCCTAATGCAACTGCTTCTTCTAAAGTTCCACAATTGTTAGATGAATCAATGCAGGCTCCTAAGTCTAATTACTGGTCCACTAATTACTAACCTAATTACTAAGGAAGTTCAGCATTAGCTATTTATATGATGTTTGGCATATATTAGATACTTCCTATTGGAGGGGCAACCCAGGAAAAGGAGCATTAACTCATTTTAGGATTAACTTGTCCAGAGATCTGTTAGCATGATTTTAGGCCAATCTCTTTTTTCTCCTTGCTCATGACCCAGCATTTGAATTGTATCAAGATATCATGTCTGGTGGATGTTTCTGCACATGATGATTACAACACTGGAAGAATATATTCACATTTTATTTCTAGAAATGTACTTCTAATATGTAAGATCTGTCAACCAGCATTTCATGGAACTAGTTTGTTTGAGCTTATTTTCCAGGCCTTCCCCACTTTTTTGTAAGCATTGTTAAGCTACATTATTATGTTGACACTGGTATATATACATGCACATTCTTTTCCTTTGATTTAGTAAAAATAACATTAAGAAAACTAAAATAATAAGCCTATTATTTCATTTTGTTCAGCACAGCTCTTTGACTCTTTTAAACTAACTTATGCTTCATCGTTTTTAGTGAGCGTTAATTATGACTAATAATCTGCATTTTGCGCATGGCCTACTTAAACAGTTTAAGCTGGCAGATGTTTAAGCAGAATGGACTTATCCAGATGGCCAAGAGTATGGGAAATTGCTGTAACTATATTTGCAGGCAGGTTTATTTTAGTTACTTATGTCTTTATATCTGTAAAGGGGATTTCTCCTTGCCTAGACTTTTCCCTTCTAACATACCACATGCACACACACACACAAAACTTCCCGGACACTGCAGTCTTCCATGATAGGAGGTAATCAATTATCAGACAATTTTCTTGTGTTTTCTTCATTTTTGTCTCAGTAAAAAGAAAAGGCTCCCTTGGAGTATATTTAATTTCATCAAAAATCTCCAGCTTTTGTCAGCTATTACCAGGTGAATTATAGGTACTTGTATGGGATTTGTTGTCACAGTATTATGGAAACCACTAACTAACAGAGTTTTAAATAGCGATTAGAAATATTCATTCAAGTCTTTCAATAATACCGTAATAAGCCATGATGTAAAATATCATAATGCAAAATCTGAAGCACTTCGGAATCTTTTTTTTTTTTTTAAACTGTTCAGGAGATCCTTGCTTAACAACAGTTCATTCAGCAACTGTTCAAAATTACAATGGTGCTGAACAAAGGGATTTAAAACTTGTGCCCAAAGTTATGGCTATTGCAGCCCTGTGGTCATGTAACCAAAATTAAGGCACTTGGTAGCCAGACTGTATTTATGACTGACCCCAGGCTGCTGCAACTCCTCTCATCCGCCTGTATCTCTTTTTATACCTACCTTTCACAAAGGTGTTCCCTTTTAGGTGCATTTTTCACAAGCAAACAGTTTTGGAAGAAAAAGTTTGACTACAAAGTATAGATCAGGGGTCTTCAAACTTGGCCCTTTTATGACTTGTGGACTTCAACTCCCAGAATTCCTCATCCAGGCACTCTGGCTGAGGAATTCTGGGAGTTCAAGTCCGCAAGTCATAAAAGGGCCAAGTTTGAAGACCCCTGATATAGATTCTTGCTCTTGTTGGATTGTTAAGTCATGTCCAACTCTTTGTGACCCAGTGGACTATAGCACTGTAGGTCTCCTATCTGTCCACCGTCTCTTGGAGTTTGTCCAAATTCATGTTCATTGCATCAATGACGCTATCTAACCATCATATCCTCTGCCATCTCCTTCTCCCTTTGCCTTCAATCTTTCCCAACCTCAGGGTCTTTTCCAATGAGTCCTCTCTTCTCATTAGGTGACTGAAGTATTTCAGTTTCAGCTTCAGTTAGATTCTAGCAGGCTCCATTCTGTGCAAACAACCTCGTTTTGGCAGATTGCTTTAATCTGTTCTCATAGAAATCCACAGTAATTTCTGTTTTCCCATTATAAGGTCATACAAGGGCATTTTGCATCTTGCATCTTGCACAAAAACTATACAAATGTTTAAGAATCAGTTTTCAATATCTATGTGCTACCTTTAGTTGATTACAATTGAATATCACCCATCTTCGTTTACATTTTGCTATGACTCAAATATAGCAAAGAAGGCGTTTTATTTGGAAGGCAAGTCAATCGAACAAGATCCACAAAGCACTGCAAAGTATATATGTACACTACTCCCAATTTTCTACTGTTAATGTGAAGGGAGATTTTACAGTTTATTTTGATGACAAATTGGCTCACGAGTGTATTAATGTATGTATTGAGAATCATGGATACCTCACAGGTAGGCATCAGGTAAATAGATCTAATCTGTGAGCATAATATTCTCGGTTTCCATAATAAGTTGCCTTAATTTCAGCAGCAGATGAATTTTAAAAATATAGGCCACCAGTTGTAAAAGAATTCACCTTCACCCAACTCACATGCTAATTTCTTTTATCTGATGCATGTAGATCTCATAATATTTTATGACTTCATTGATTGTATGTCTCAATGGTCAAAGAAACATTTGACCACTAGACCTTGAAGATGATCTAATATGATTCATAGAAATCTGAAAATGTCAGCTTAATTATGATTTACATTTTCCATTCATGTATTGCAGTGACCTTACAATTTCTATTTCCATGGTTGACCCCAAAGCTATCATAAATGCAACATGAAGTAAAAATATTTCTAATTTGTCCATATAAAATAGAAAAGGATGTGGCAAGATCTGTCTGCCTACACTAATTAATAATATAAGTTGTTTTTTTATAGTTCAGTGTCTCATGTAGCCCCAGCATTTTTCAACAACACATGGTTTAATGTAAAGTGTGAATACTATTATCGTTATAGTTACTATAGCTTTAGTTGGAAAAGAAGTTTATTTTATCTGCTTTATTGTTTTATTTGGAGTTAAGCAAATAACTCCAATCTATATTTGCGTAACTAAAATACAATGAAAAGATAGCTAGCATTTGGGTCGCAACATTTCCCAAAATTGCAATGCAGTTCAACAGTCAAAAACTACATACAAAACTACAAATGTTTTAAAAGTTTGGTCTTAAAATTTTTAACTTTAAAAATTGAGGACTGATCTAGAAAGAGATAGAAGAATATTTGCAAAACTGATGGGAGGGCCCAGATGAACTAGAGATTTCAAAGTGCTTCAGATGTCTGATAAATACGGCAGCTCTCTGCTATTCATTAAAACAACTGTATCCTTTTTCAGTTTTCTTGCAGTGTTGGAAAAAGGCTTTTTTTAAAAAAAGAGAAAGGCTAAATTCATGAAACTAGCTCATAAAGCATGGATATCTGAAAAGACATAGCTACTTTAATTAATAACAGACAGGTGCTAAGCATACACAACATCCAGAGTTTTTATTTTAAATCATTTTCAAAATGTACACTGTCCTTTCACATATTCACTTGAAATTAGCTAGTTTTAAATCTGGGGGTTTACAATTAAGATTGTACTCTAATTATATGAAAGACTAGTTTACTAGATTTTGTGACCGAGCCTCTCAGTTTATGCCAATATTTAAAGAAGGTTATCACACATATGGACACTTCTTTGCTCTTTTTTTGCTTGTTACACAGTTTTTTTCTTTATTCTCATCCAGTTTTGTCATTTTTTGCCAACATTACTCTTTATTTCTTTGTTGTTGTTGTTTCTTTGTTTTTAAATGTTTTTAATATTTTTTTAAATTTTTAAACTGGGAGTCAGGCAGCATATATGTTATGATAATTTTAATTATTATAAATAATTCATTTTGCCCTTGACCCACCTATGAATGGGCCAGACACATTCTGCATCCATATGCATCTTCAATCCCAAAAGTCTATGTGACTTACTCTCCAGCATGTAAAGAGTATATCTATTTGTTCTGATGAATAAAAAGAAGATTCTGAAGTATACAAACAAACTTCTGCATCTTTGAGTGTAGCTCTAGACATTTGGTTTTGAAATGGGAAACCTGATGAATCTGTTTTTTTTTTTTAAATCTTCTTTCACTGATGGACTGAAGAGTCTTGCCTGTCTATATAGACTTCTATATATGATTTGAACTTTGCCCATGCTCACATTACAGTACATCCCAATACATATGAAGAAATGCAGTCTTAAGAAATAAGAGCTATTAACTGTTTTTGTTCTGACTTTGTCTTACTGACCATATTGCTCTGAGAAAGCTTCTAAATCCTCCACACAGCCTTTAATTGCAGCCTTATACTAGTGTAAAGGTTATTTGCTGTCCCAAGAGAAGCCTGAAAATTAGGTCCAGAAGGGGAAGGAAAGAACATTAACAGAATACACACATTGCCTCCAATTTATTATAAAATTGTATAGGTCATAACCAATGTGTTGGTTATGACCTATAAAGCCCTTTATGGCAATGGACCAGGATACTTTATGGCAATGGACCAGGCAGTCTTCTGCCTTATGAATCCCAGCGACCGGTTAGGGCGCATAGGGTTGGCCTCCTACGAGTCCCGTCTGTTAGACAATGTCATCTGGCGGGGCCTAGGGCAAGGGCCTTCTCCGTTGCTGCCCCAGCCTTCTGGAACCAGCTTCCCTCAGAGGTTCGTACTGCTCCCTCCCTCCTAGCTTTCCGTAAATTGCTGAAGACACATCTATGCCGACAGGCTTGGGGTGTATGAGCTGTGCTCTGCCCCTGGGCCCTAGGAAGGTCCCTCCATTAGTGATTGTGAGCTGATTGTGTTTGTATGAATGCAACTAATTTTTAAATTTTTATTGTATTTTTATTGTATTTTTATTGTATTTGTTTGTAAGCCGCCCTGGGTCCTAGGAGAAGGGCGGCATATAAATTTGATTATTAAAAAAAAAATAATTCCCAGGAAGCTTTGGGGAAAGGTGGAAAGATGAAACTAATTTTAGCTTGTGGCACAACAAACTCTTTTAAGGGGAAAGTTGTGCTTAGTATGGCAGCTTCTCCCATCACTGCAATATTTTGAACATATATCATCTTCAAGAGGGCACGATGGCTCAGCAATTAAGGATGCTGAGCTTGTCAGCTGGAAAGCTGACAGCCTGGGTTCAAGACCCATGTGCTCTGTGATGGGGTGAACTCCTGTTAACTTGCCCCATCTCCTGCCCACCAGTGATGGGTTTCAAATATGTGAACAACTGGTTCTCTGTGTGGATACCACTTCCAGAAGTCCATTCTGGGTCTGGGTAACAAAAAATTAGCCACCGGTTCTGCCGAACTGGTGCAAACTGGCTGAATCCCACCACTGCTGCTCATCTAGCAGTTTGAAAGCAGGCAAGTAGATAAATAGGTACCACTTTAGTGGGAAGGTAATAGTGTTCTGTGCACCTCAATGTATAGTCATGCTAGCCATGTGACCACGGAATTGTCTTCAGACAATGCTGGATCCCTCAACTAAGAAACGGAGATGAGTACCGTCCCCTAGAAATGTACATGACTGACAGGGAAGGAAACTTTTAAAGGTAAGAATTATTTTCAGATCTTGAATCTGAAGACCTGGTTCAAAAGGAGTTGGAGCACTGCAGCCTAAACCAATGATTATATCAAGGCAGCCTTTTTTGACATTAAAGAAAGCACACCATTGTAATGGGTGATGGAATTGCTGCTTGCCGGTTTTAAAAGCATGGACAAATATTTTCTTGCTTCAAAAGTGACAAATGGCCATTTAGAAATCACTTGGAGAGAGAGGGAGATCTGGCTCAGAGCTTTCATTTGATATATTTTATCTTATAACTGTTACCATCACCCTTATCTAGACTCTTCTAAATTAGAATAAATGTGTAACTTCAGGCTGGTGCATTCCAACAACCAGGAATCAACATGGAATCAAATATGGAAGTGACATCTTCTCTCAGCAAATCTCATATCTAAGACTCCATTCACATGTACAAGACAAGCTTAGATGCTTATTGGAGAGGTAGAGAAAAGGTGAAGCTAATAATAATGATAGGGTGATTGAGTGGGGGAGGAGAACCAAGAGGATTTCTCACAGTGGATATAAATTATTACTGTTAGACAACTTCTCAAATTTACAGCAGAACTACTAGATTCTATAACAGCTTTGTTCCTTATGCCATCTATCTTATAAATTTGCAAGATTCTTTTTTTTCTGCCATGTATATGTATACATTTGAACTCCACTGTGATGTTTTTCTGTGTCTTATATGTGTATGTATGTGGGTATATGTATAATGATATTTTTCTAAGTGCTGAATGCAATGAAATTTCATTTTAGTGTATGCTGATTAGTGTACATTTAAAATGACAATAAAGATTCTATTCTGTTCTGTTCTATGCTATGCTATGCTATGCTGTTCTATGCTATTCTATACTGTTCTATGCTATTCTATTCTATGCTATGCTGTGCTATTCTATCTATTCTGTTCTGTGCGGTGCTGTGCTATTCTGTTCTGTGCTGTGCTATGCTGTGCTGTGCTATTCTGTGCTATTCTATTCTATTCTGTTCTATTCTATTCTGTTCTGTTTTGTTTTATAGAGAGTGTTTTTGAAATTAAGAACAACTCCCTCTTCCATGATCTGTTTTCAGCCTATCATACTTTGTGATGTGGCATAAAACAAATTCTTTTCATTCAGATATTATTACTGGTTGGAGATGTGTTCATCTGAGATAATAGAGATCTGCATGAGTTTTGCTACAAATTCCACTTTTAAAGATAGATCTTAATTTACTTCCCAAAACCCTTCTCTCCTAGAAGGCTCACTTTTCCAAATTTTACACATCTACTAAGACTGTCAGGAAGATATTTGAGCCACTCCACAAATGCCAAGAATCCCCTACAACAGAGGTCTCCAACCTTCGCAATTTTAAGACTTGTGGAGTTCAACTCCCAGAATTCCCCAGCCAGCTGTGTTGGGAGTTGAAGTCCACAAATCTTAAAGTTGTCAAGGTTGGAGACCGCTGCCCTACAAGCATTCTATTTCCTTTCTCACTGAATCCTTAGCACCTGAAAAATGATCCAAACAGTATTTCATTTCAGAATTATTTATTTATTTAGCGCATGGTGCAACATACATGGATTTACAACATATATTAACATTTTACTTAGATTAAAAGCAGAGTAAAATATTAATGTCAAAAAGATCTATATTCAGGTACCAATGTCTACACCATCTAACCATTGAAGTGCAGTGTCATGTATCTGAAAAAAAATATCAGAAACTGGACCAGTATATGCCCTCACCTCACAGCTGGTCATGATGTGAGCTACAGTTTGATGTGGGACTCCACAGTCACATTGAGGGAAGGATGCTATACCCTATTTATACAGTGAATCCCGATATCATGTGAGGTGTGAATCCTATTCAGGGTTGTCCATTGCGGGTAAAGTAGTTCAAAACATGGCCCTTTTTTTTGTGGGATCATGTATATGTGTTCCATTTGGCTGTCAACTTTGAAAATGAGCATGGCTATGGCCATCTTCCTTATTCATTTTCAGTTAATACATTGAAATAAAAAAGGGGGAATTGCCAGGTACTTCTCTAATCAAAATAAACCTTTGTCCCATGGGAACCAAGGTCATCGGCTGCTCCTGAGACTGCAGGCTGGGCGTTTTGTGAAAAGCCCACCAAGAAGATGTATTGGGGAACGTAGTTGCTTGCATAGCCTCAGGGGTGGGATTTCTTAACTTTTTATTGGGGAATTGTTACATGTGTCTTCAGACTTGGTTTCACTTTTGACATGCTAATACTTTGTAACTAATAAACATGTTCTTTGAGGAATTTCCAAGCCTTGGAGTTCTGCTTTATTTGTCTCTGTCTGTTGGAACCATGACATTGGCTTTCCATTGGGAGCTGATGTTAAAATTGTTAAGCAGATGTTGTGCAATTGTCAGTGTGGGCTTCCTATTGAGCTATGATGGTGCAGTGGTTAGAATGCAGTACTGCAGACAATTTCTGCTGACTGCAGCTGGCTGGCTGAAGTTCAGTAGTTCAATTCTCACCGGCTCAAGGTTGACTCAGATTTCCATCTTTCCAAGGTCAGTAAAATGAGGACCCAGATTGTTGGGGGGCAATAGGCTGAATCTGTAAACTGCTTAGAGGGGGCTGTAAAGCAGTGTGAAGCATATAGAAGTCTAAGTGCTATTGCTATATTTGAGCCTTCGAAATGTTACATGGGAAAGGTCGGCGTGCAGCAGTAGGAGAGAGTTATTCATAATATTCTGTGCTCTCTCACTAGCACATCTTGCCTTCATAGAGTTGGCAATGCTACGTGGCTTAGAATAGGAAGCCAGCAAGTCGGAGTGGTTTTAATACATCTGCTTATAATCCTAATGGTGTCACTGAGCCTGGCATCTAGTGAGAAGGAAGAAGATGTAAAGAGCAGAAATAATGATGAGGTGAGAATTTCCTCTGCCCAGAACCTCCTTGTCTCAAAGGTTCCACATAACTGCTTTTCAGTTCTGTTTTGAGCAATTGCTTCTGGACCACACAGAGGCCAAAAATTAATTGGCTTACCTGCCCCCCCAGAGATGATAGGAGAACACAAAGGTAGACTATTCCAGGTTGGCCAGGAGAAAGAAGGATTCTGGGATCACATTCCAAACACAATATCAAAGAGCACCAGATTGAAAGGGTTTCTTTTTGACTGCAGTTCATTTTCCAGCCCAGATTTGTTCTATGTAAGAGCTTTTTCCTGTTAGACCTACAGTGATAATTTCTGTTGGAAATTATTCCAGTTTTTATTATGGGATTACTTTGAGTTTATTGTGACTTTAATTACCAATATTTTGACAAAATTCTATTTTGCTCAGCTTCTCATTTTTGTTATGTTTTTTTCTATCATATCTGTTAAAATTAATTTTGGTAAGTTAAAATACCTGCTTACCTTTTTACTGTTGTATTTATAGAAGTGTATAAGTCTTTTGAAAAGTCCAAAAATGTTAGGGGAATAGGAGGCATTTTTAAAAATGCAAACTGATAAGAATGCTTGCTATTTTATAACATTTCCCTGAATACATGTATTTTCTAGAGATTTGGGCCGGGCTTTTTCCTTAAAATAGTTTCTTCTTCTTCTTTTTTTTTTTAAATAAATTTTTATTGGTTTTTTAATTTTTACAGAAAAAAAATGCTCAAGTCAAATCATAATGTTAATATAAACAATCATTCATAAACAAAACATAAATACATAATTCAATCAATTTTTACAGAAAAAGAAAAAAGCTCAAGTCAAATCATAGTGTTAATATAAACAATCCTCCATAAACAAAACATAAATACATAATTCAATAATAACTCAACTGAAACTAATCAACCACATTTACCAAGCAAATAACATAGCTGCTCGGTACCCCCACCACCACATCCCCTTAACCCTAACCTTCCCCCCTCACTTACCAACTATCTACTTACTTTCCTTCTTCCTTCTCTATACTCCACCCACCTATCCCTACTCATCCCCCCTCTTACCAACTTTCTTTCTATTTACATATGCCTTCACTCCTCCTTCCTTTTTCCATCAGATGTGGTGCCCAGAGGCCACCCGAGCAAACCCTTAATAACTATAATTATATATTCTTACACCAACCCCAATTACAGTTGAGAAAAACATAATATATAACATTATAAACCCCCCCTCCCCCCCCCGACTTCCCAGAATGAATACAGGGTAAAACAAAAGAAAACCCAATACATCAGACAAAATTATTATATAATCCTAACAAGAATTTTAAACTATATGCTAAATACAATCTCTACCTACATTTATTCAACCTTATCAATTCAAATAAATAACTAATCCATCAATCAATCCATCTAATATCAAACCTTAAATCATTTCAATCCATTAAACATTAAACAAACAAATCATCTTGTTAAGAATAGCAATTTTCATTTACATATCTAATCCGTCAATCTAAGTCAAACCTTAAATCACTTCAATTCATTGAGAGGTTATGTAAAATCACCCAAACGGCTCAATTTAGTATATATCTTCCAGTAATCACCCTCTTTTAACATTCTAAACGATCATTTCAAACCATTAGACATCAAATAGATGAATCATCTTTTAAAAAAAAATAAGCAATTAGTATCAATATACCCCTCAATTCTAAAGAAATACGTTCTTAATCAATTTACTATATATCTTATAATCTTAGATTGCCCTTAATTCCTTATATATAATTTTAAATTTCACTTCTTCAATCAACTTCTGGGCTTTCTCATCTATCAAACAAACCTCCATAACAAATACAGTCTATTAATTCCATTTCTAACTTACATTCCTTCAACCTTATCAAATCACTTAATGCAAATCTACCTCATCTATCAATCGATCTAATGTCAAACCTTAAATCATTTCAGTCCAAGTACATTCTTAGTCAATTTAATTATTTCTTCCGTTACTCATCTTCTCTTACATCTTGCTCATAATCTTGGTCCTTAAATCAGTCCACACTTTTTTAAATTTCACTTCTTCAGTCGAATTCTGGGTTTTTTCTTCTGCCAGGTAAACCTCCATAACAGAGCCTCCCTTCCAAATAATAAGTCTCTCTTTTTTACTTGCAATATCATTTGAATCCATATAAACCATCTTAACCTTTGCATTAATCCTCTGCTTCTCTTAGCCATAGAATTTCGTTGCAGTAACATTTCAAATCTCTGTCTTTGCTTTTCCTGTTCCTCCACACCATAAGTAGATTGCTTCTTAAACTGGGTCAATTTCTCTTTTTTCTCAGTTAAATCCTCTTCTTGCTGCTTATCTGAGAGGAATGGACATCCCCTCCTATCTTGAAACAAATCCTCTTCCTCCGCTCCATAAATAAACTGTTTATCAAGCAAGATCCAATTCTCTTTATCCTCTTTATTCTCAATACTGTCCTCTTCTTGTATGGGTTGTTTTATAAAATGCTCAGCAGTCAGTTGCAGATCAATTTTATTTGGAAGAGAGAGTCTGGTTAATATTTCTGTAGTAAATTCTTTCACTATTGCACACAATTCTTTTTTAAATTCTTCTTTAAAGTCATCAATACGATCAAAAATAGGTTTAACATTTAAATGTAAGTTCCACTCCATTTTAAATTTTAAAACAATCACTCTGGCTTTATTCAAATTCCTACAGCGGTTTCTCTAGCTTCGCTTACGAGAAAAAGGAAAAAAAAGATGGAGATTTCACTTTCACTCTCAAGCACTTTCCTTTAACAGTGAAAGCAGTGAAAGCTATACGCCATTTTGAATGCATTATGTTGATTGTAAAAGTTAGAAATATATAGCCAGAAATACAATAAAAAATACTTGCAATCCAATAAGAACTCCTGTATTCATTCCGTCTGCAAACAGTCTCTCTTATGTTCTATTTTTAAAAGCAGAAGTGGTCACGGTGTCTTTCTCTGTCTGATGACAGAAGCGTCTCTGGGCAGGAGCGTCTTCAAGAGCTTGGGGAGCTCTCACTCTTGATCCCTGAAAACTTTTTCCAGGGATTTTAGAGGAGCTCAACTCTGCTCTTGATGCTCTTCACCTCTTCTTCGCCCGAAGAGGGGATTTTTCACCGCAAAAAAAACAGCTGGTGTTCGCTATTTTTTGCGGCTTTACAAACCCAGGGAACGGAGCCTCACAGAGGAGACTCTAGCGACGCTGGCGGTGCCACCGGAAGCTCAAAATAGTTTCTTCTTATAGAGACACTTATTCCACACAACAACTTCCGTGAGTGCTTATTGACAACATAAGGCTAAGCTTCGTGGAATTCAAGATGAATACATGTTCTTTTCTTTCTTCCAATACATTGTCACCATAATCAGGATTTAAAAATGTAAACACTTACGGTAAAAGATTATGCACTTTAGGCTGGAATCAGAATAATATATCTTATCTATATCAATGCTATATGCCTTCACACCAATGATGAGGCACGACCACAAACCAGAAGCCAGACCACAGCTGCATCATTAGTCACTTTAAACCCCTCCAATCCATACATGAAGCAAACTGACACCCACCATGAAGATGAGGCATGACCATGAACGTGAAGCCAAACAACAGCAACACAGTTCACCATCTCAAATTCCCCTGAAACTCAGACTAACCTGAGCACAACAAAGCCCCCACCCAAACAGAACACTCACCCATCCAATCAGAGCACAGCCAAGCCCCTAACCAATCAGAACACACCTCCACCCAATCAGAACACAGCCAAGCTCCCACCCAATCAGTTCATACCCCCACTGGCAGTTAAAGGAAGAAACAGCTACGATCACACATTGCTCCTAGAAGCACGAAGCCGAAAACACCAGCCTGAAGATGACGAATGGGACTTCGTCAAGATGTCGCCAAGACACTTCCAATTTTATGCGGGAGAAAACCTGAATAACCAAAGACCTACATACATATATGTAGGTCTTTGTTAGTAGTCAGGGAGTGGATATGTGTGTCAAGGGTGCAATCTAAAAAATAACCACTTGACACACATATCCACTCCCTGACTACTAACAAAGTGGGACAGAGCCTGTGGCTTGAGGCTAAAGCTTCTGCCTAGCATGCAGACTGCCCAGGTTCGAATCCCAGAAAGGGTGAATTCTGACTGAAGAGAGGTAAATAACTCGAAATAGCTATCTCAGAAATCCCTTATTTCTTTGTTAACAATTTTAAAACAACACATATATATTTGTGCTTGCAGATGGCTCTGGGTTGAGCTGAAACAAGCAAAGGAAAGAATGATTTCTTCCTCCCATATTTGGGTTTACAGGGTGCAATCTAAAAAATAACCACTTGACACACATATCCACTCCCTGACTACTAACAAAGTGGGACAGAGCCTGTGGCTTGAGGATAAAGCTTCTGCCTAGCATGCAGACTGCCCAGGTTCGAATCCCAGAAAGGGTGAATTCTGACTGAAGAGAGGTAAATAACTCGAAATAGCTATCTCAGAAATCCCTTATTTCTTTGTTAACAATTTTAAAACAACATATATATATTTGTGCTTGCAGATGGCTCTGGGTTGAGCTGAAACAAGCAAAGGAAAGAATGATTTCTTCCTCCCATATTTGGGTTTACAGGGTGCAATCTAAAAAATAACCACTTGACACACACACACACACACACACACACACACACACACATATATATATATATATATATATATATATATATATATATATATATATATATGTATGTATGTATGTATGTATGTATGTATGTATGTATGTATGTATGTATATATGTATATATCTATATATGTATATATGTATATATATCTATATATATACACACACACACACACATACATATATATATATATATATATACATATATATACATATATATATATATATATATATATACATATACATATACATATACATATATATATATATATATATATATATATATATATATATATATATATATATATATATATATATAAATTCAAATTTTCTTTTTTGACAAAGAGGTAAAGAATTAAATTGGGAGACTAAGATGGCCATTTCCTGTATATATATATATATATATATATATATATATATATATATATATATATATATATATATATATATATATATATATATATATATATATATATATATATATATATATATATATATATATATATATATATATATAAATACAAGGATACAATAGTACTTGTCTTCAATGAAAACTTGGATCACATGTAATTATATCAGTCAAATTTACCACAGCATTGCTGATAATGCTTGCTGAATATTTTTATTACTTTCTCTTTTTCAGTGAAACATATTTTTTTCTTCTCTCTTTTTAATGCTGAATTTTTGAAGGCAGAAATAAGCTTCCCAACCCTAATCTCAATTCTGAACCAACTGCTTATCTTCATGTTTTTCCTATCTATCAGGAACCTTTGCTGTCATATAATAGAATCAGACTGTACATCGATCTATATGGAGTGAAGAGTTAAAAGTTTGCAGGAAGCCTGGTTTTGAACATAGATTGCTCTACACATAGAGTAGGAATGGAAACTATTTACAGTGCTGCTGTCAAATCCTACACTGTTGGGACAGATCAATGAAGTCAGAATTACAGACTGCAACAAGAAATTGTTAAAGCTAGTCTTGAGTTAATTAATCTTGGAAATTGAAAGAAATTTCCCAACTTTTATTTTTAGGGAGTTTATTAAGGCAGAGTCTTGAAAAATGTGAAATATTCCTTCCATTGTTGGCACTTATAAACCAAGCTACCAATGGACTCTCTTGATATCTCCTGATTGGCTATGTCTAATTTCCTTTCTGTCACTTTCCTAGACTCCCAACAGTCTCTTGTAACTCCCAAGTTTTAGGTACTATGCTAAGAGTAGATACCTCGTGCCTTCAAAGGAGCCTTAAAATAGCCAATTAGGGACCGAAGTGTCATAGTTTCTAATATATAGCAGCACTGCACAATTGCTTAAGACCTGCCCTATTGGCTACCAACCTTGCATTCATTTGTAAGAATGTTTCAGCTTAGAGCCAACGGAGAACTTGTTAAAAAAAAAACTTGATTCTTTTTCTCCTAAATGTCTTTGATAGAAAATTAATGCTAAAATATTATTGAACTCTAGGAAAGTCATTGTAATATACAGTATAAACAGGATTATAGTATTTTTCAGAAAATGAACAAAATATAACTATGTTTGGTAAATAATGCTTTTCAACTGTTTATGGAATGTTTCAGAAATTCTTCTCATAATCCAATAGAGAGACCATTTAAGTGACATCAAAGAAGAATTATTACCGGTAGCAGCAAAAGTGTTTTGTTTGTTTGTTTGTTTGTTTGAACTGATATTCCAGTTTGGAAAATATTGCAAATACTTCATTTTATAAGTAAGGTAACCTAAAGGCAAAATGGATGGGTATTTTCAGTCTGCAAAATATACATTCCAGAAATCCAAGCATATCCCATTCTGGTCATTCAAATATAGACCACACATATTAAGGATACTGCATAGTCACTTTTACTTCTTTCACTTTCCTTGGAGTCTTCTTCTTTCCAAGGAACTGAATAATTTAGGTGGAGACTTTCTATTTCTATCTCTCCCTAATAGCCAAGCATCTGGGAAGAAAACTTTTCTTCTTTTTTTCTCATCTTCCTCTGCCTCTTCTTCCTCTTTTTCTTCTCCCTCTCCTTCCCTTTCTCCTCCTCCTTCCCCCTCCTCCTCCTCCTCCTCTGTTTTTGATACAACTGTCTCTTTCTGAATTAGGCTTAATTGTAGTTTAAAATCTTGACATCATTACCCTCGTGTATTTAGTAATTTTCCTTTCCTATCTCATTCAGAATGAATTTCTAGTAGGCCTTTACATACACACTTACAGATTTGGGAACTGTATCTGTCAGATAAACCCCACAATTACTTAAATTTCCTATAAAATTTACCAGAGAATTGCCTGAGCAAGAGGAGAAAACTTCCAAGTAATTCAGTCATGCAAAAATTGCCATCCTTAAGTACGGAGAGATTTTACTTAAAGGTATCCGCTTAAACTTACTCCAAAGTTCCTAAGCATGGTGAGCTGCAATCTGGAGATGAATAACTGGCAGAATAATTAGAAAAGGTCTTTATGTTGAGTTACCTATGCAGATATAATTGCATAATACCATTAAAAAATTCCCTAAAGGGAAAATATTGAAACCACAGAGCAACAGAATAAAAATAAACTCCTGCGGAGCAATTATTGTTCATTAACAGACTCCATCTGCCATGGGATTTCATGCATTAAAGGACAGTAGCATTCTTAGCAGTTAAACATCCAGGTTAGTTCTTGAAAGCTTATGATTAAAGATGTTTCCAAATTCTGTATCTTGAAGTTCCAAATTATTTGGTTTTATTTCTAAAGTGAACCCAGGGAGCACATTGTTCCTCACCAATATGTGTTCTGCTTTGTTTCTTCCATTTTTGAATGATGTGCCAAATGCTCTGTAGTCAAACTCATCAGAATAAATTACAGATAACGCTGGATTTAGACACTTTAGAAATAATGTAAAGGGATTAAAATGGACAGGTGCTACTTGGCATTATACCCTTAAAATGCCTCATCCTCCAGTGCAATCTTGATTTGGAATTAGTGGACTTATTCCTTAATATGTGAGGGATAGGACTGCAAGTATTCATTATTCAAACATTTTACTTTTTTTCAGACTTGACATTTATGTAACATTTCATTTCAGCCTTAAAAGGTATTAGTAGTTTGTACATATGGATATCATTATATTAATAGATGTGACCTATTTACAATGATTGCAGTTCCATCTAACCTGCTATCAATTCCAATACTGCCATGAATAAAAAAAATAGATGAGTGGCTCTAATAGTTGATCAGGAGGGATATGAAAAGTGGATTAAGAGAGCTGCATCACCACCACTATATCATATCATCTCAAACTTCCTTGCTGCAATGCTACTAATGGCCAGTTTAGACTATAGTCAAATGAAATGGCTTTTTCAATGAGGAAATCAGAAGTGCCTTAATGGCTGGGGCTGGCTTATAGCTCAGTATTGGAGCATTGCTGATCAACTTTCCTGAAGCCCTTTCTATGAGTAAGATATCAGTCCTGGTGGCACAGTGGTTAGAATGCAGCATTGAAGGCAAACTCTGCCCACAGTTGGAGTTCAATCCTGATGAGACTAGAAGTTGACTCAGTCTTCCATCTTTCTGAGGCCAGTAAAATGAGGACCCAAATTGTGGTGGGCAATACACTGACATTGTAAACTGCTCAGAGTGCTGTAAAACCACTATGGAACAGCATATAAGTCTAAATGATATTGATATCATAATGGAGATGACCAGGATTCCCTCTGTGTTTAAACTGTGTTAATGCCACAAGTTTATGATGTCACTAGCACAAATGTTACAAAATAGTTGAGGGGACGGTTTCTGTTGTTACACTCTAAATTTGCTGAAAAAGGTATAAAAGATGGGCAAAGCCAATAAATTAAGCAAATGAATAAGAGAAAATTACTTAATGTAAAGACAGTCTAGTGGCATTGATTTCAGAACTTTAAGCTTCAAAGAAGACTCAGATAGAATTGATACTGGAAGGCCTTTTCCATTACTACCTTATAAACTGATCACAATAATTTAGCAAGTTCAAGAGTTTGTTGTTGTTGTTCAGTTGCTAAGTTGTGTCCGACTCTTCCTGATCCTGGTGGACCATAGAATGCCATGCCCCCTCTCCTCCACTGTATTCCAGAGTTTGCCCAAATTCATGTTCATTGAATCAATAACATCTCTAACCATCTCATCCTCTGCCGTCCCCTTCTCCTTTTGCCTTCAGTCTTTCCCAATATCAGAGTCTTTTCAAATGAGTCCTCTCTTTTCATTTGATGGCCAAAGTATTTGGGCTTTTGCTTCAGTATCTGTCCTTCCAAAGAAGTCAGATTTAATTTCCTTTAGGGTTGACTTATTCGATCCAAGGGACTCCCAAGAATTTTCAACAACATCACAGTTTGAAAGCATCAATATTTCAGTACTCAGCCTTCCTTATAGTGCAACTCTCACAGTCATACCTTACTATAGGGAAAACCATAGCTTTGACTATATGAACCTTTGTTGGCAAGGTGACATCTCTGCTTTTTAATATGCTATCTAGGTTTGCCATAGTTTTCCTCCCAAAGAACAAGCGTCTTTTCATTTCATGGCTGCAGTCACCATCTGCAGCGATTTTGGAACCCAAGAAAAATAAAATCTATCACTGCTTCTATTCCTTTGTCTTCTATTTTCCAGTTCAGGAATTGCTTCTGTCTAAAAATCAGTGGTTACCTTTTGCTGGAGATCTTGAATTAGGTTGCAATAAGCATCACTGTTCAGATAATGTATCCCTAATTATGACTGTAGCCTTCGGACAATTGTATGGTATTGTAAATAGGCATGAGGATTGTGTTTATGGAAGGAAAAGAATAACTGTATGGCCAATGAGTTAATATCTTGTAGTGAACCATATTAATTTCCTCTGTTAATTAGGTTTCTTATGGTATACAATATATGGAAGATCAAAGGAATGGCTATGATAAAATACATCAGTGGGATGTTTTTTTTAAAAAAAGAACTCCTAGAAATAGCAGGTATAACAACTGTGCTATTCTGGTAAACAAAAGAAATTCCACCTGAGTGGCTCTGAGTGGGCCAAGGAACACAATATGTGGGAACACAGCTAGGAAATGTGGTGAGAGAAGGGTAGGCAGCATATTTGCAAAAATAATCCAGCACATGGCAATCATCAGCAGATGCCCAGCCAGCTCACAGCTCGCAAAACATGCCTTATTCACAGGTTATAGCATAAACACAGATGCAGCAAAATGAGTCACTGGAGTAAAACAAAAATTCAAATTGGACACAAATTAAGCTCTGTGCACATGCATGACAAGGAATCCATTGAGCAAAACTAATTTTATGCGAGTGCCAGAATGGCTGTTTTGCATGTTGGAAATGAAACTGAGGCATTGGTAAAAGGACCGTAGCTCAGTGGAAGGGTTCACACTTTGCATAAATAAGCTCCATGTCTTTTCTTTGACATATCCATTTAAAAGGTGTCAAGAATCGGGAATGTGTTTTTTAAATGACTAGCAAAAAGTGAAGTTTTTAATGATCTTGCAGATGAGAATGTACAAGTCACGGATTCACTCATTAAGAAATAGTCCAGTTTTACATTGTGAAAATAAGTATGATGTGAATAGAAGACACTCGTATGATGAGTGTTATCAAATGTTCCTTGGATTTCTTTAGACAGAAAAAGGATCATCAATTGATCTGTTTGTATACATTCCATGTTTTTCAACTCAAACCTATTTAAGATAATAAGAATATGACCCAGATCATTCTGTAGTATCTTTGAAAATAAATGGAATAGTCTGTGACTTATGCTTAAACTATATGTTTATTATTGATTAAGTTTCTGTATTGCTGCAATCTGTATATCTATTCAAAATAAATAGATTTTCCCCCCAAGGAGATATCCAACAACTTCCATTCTCCAATCATACCAATAAAAAGAGATAAAAGAATACTTGTAGCTTAAGATTGAACTGTGGAGCCATTGATGATTGGTGGTTTTTTTGCAGCACCATGATGTTGCCTACTCAGCACCAAGGACCCCATGATTATGTTGGAGAAAAAAATATGCAAAGGAGGCTAGGACTCTGTCCATCTGTCGTTATTTTTCTTTGTTGTTCTTGTTCTGCATAAGAATGCTCTAAAAACTGAACACAACAGGACCAAATCTGGTATAGAGAGACAATAGTTGGGTTGAGTTTTAAAATGAACTGTATTAGACTGGGTCTAAAGAGAAAAGACTAGCCTAAACTATTCCTCACCCATTGAAGGGAAAGGAAAGTGTGTGATGGATCAAAAAGTTGTCAGCTGCTCCATTCTAACCATCTTTCTCTCCACCCTCCAATCATAAAATCCAAAACAGATCTAATGAAAGCAGGAAACTTCCAGAAACTTCCAGAAAGCAACCTCCTATTTTCCACATCTTCTTTTGTACTCCTTCACTTCATTCCCATCTATTCATATCATTAACAGAGTAAGTTTCCCTTGGACCACATTCATTAAAAAGGTTGAACATTTCTTTTTGAAACCTAGGTGTGGGCAGAACAGCCTAGCTGTGAAATGGTCATGTTAAGTTAAATGATCAAGTTAGGAAGTAACTAGACACAAAGATAGTTCTCCCCCACCCCCCCCACCCCCATGCTATCACTCTAATACAGTGCTTTTCAACCATTTCACCCATTGTACCACTTTTAGGATATGGCAATATCCAAGTACCAACAGTCGCCTAGCAAGGTGTCAAAATCTTGATGAAAAAAGTGATGAAGTACAGGTAGTCCTTGACTTACAACAGTTCACTTAGTGACTTAGTTACAATGGCACTGAAAAAAGTGCCCCCCAAGCCACAGCCAAGCAAGACACCTGCCTGCCTGCCCGGCAGCGCTCTTCCTCCTGTCCGAGTTTTTCATTGTTGTAAGCATTTCTGTTGAGGTTTGGCAGTGGGGGTGGGGTGGGGGGTATTTGGTTTTTATTCCCCCCCATTTGCTGGGTGGTTGCAGCAGATTTTGGTCCCTTCACATGACCCCGGGACACTGTGACCATCATAAATATGAATCAGTTGCCAAGAATGTAAATCACAAGAACCTGAAGATGCTGCAACATTCCAGCTGATTGGAGCTTCTTCTGGGCTCAGTGGAAGCACCAGGATCAGCACCGAGCTCCAGCTGAGCCCTGACAGTTCTGAAGAAGCGCTGATCCTGGCTTCCACTGAGCCCTGACAGCCCTGCAGCTCCAGCCATCTCTCACTCAGGCTTGTGCGGTGCTGCCACTGGTTCAGCTCATTCCCCTCCCCGCTACCACTTTTCTAGGATGGTCACGTACCACCTGCCAGGTGCCAATGTACCACAGGTGGTACCCATACCACTGGTTGAAAAGCCTTGCTCTAATAAACACCTGCCTAAAGCTATTTATCCATGTAGTGAGGCTGTAGGATAATTGCTATTATCCTTCTCATCTTCTCATCTTTCCTGCATCTTCTCCTATTGGTACCTTATGATTAATCACTTGTTTGTATCTTATGATTTATGATTGTATCTTATAATTTATGACCTATGACTTATCATTTTGTTGTTTGCATGTACACCGAGAGCTTATGCACCGGAGACAAATTCCTTCTGTGTCCAGTCATACTTAGACAATAAAGAATATTCCATATTCCAGTTAGAAAGTTTTGTAAAGTCAGAATTAGGGAAGTGAAGCTTATTGGCAGATACATATTGGGAAACCTCATCAGAAATAGAATGGTGTGCAAGAAGGTCCCAAGAATCCTTACTAGTACGGTAGTAGTGGTGGTCATAGGCATTTGGAACAAGCAAAAAAAAAATCACAAGAATCAAGACATCACTGTGCCAAATTACCTGATGATGCATCTGTTATCTCTCATCCTGTAATGATGCCAGCTACTTTTATAATCCAAGTTTAATTCTGGAAAATTATGGGTTGTTTACATATTTCCCCACTGGTCCTGTGGACTAATGTGATGAATTAAAATGATTACTCTTCCATCACTGGCAAGCAATAAGCTTTGCAGCAAAAGTTTCTCCAAAGTGTATTTATTGTACCCACCAGGAAAATGTAATTGCACAATAGAGTATTTGGCCTGGCCTGGCTTGTTTTATTTTATTGTTTAGATTGGCTATGAGTTCCTTTTATCCAGAGAAATGGAGCGAACAGCTTACCTCTCCAAACTGTTGTAAGATCACATTGCGGCTTGCTAATAAAGGAGTTCCTTAGAAGAGGTGTAGTAATAAAAAAAGCAGTGCTGAGGGAGAAATGTTCACCAGCAAGTCACTCACCGGTGATGCGATGAAACTTTAAGTGTTAATGGTGGCCTCCAATCTGCTTCAGAGATTTCATTTTCAAACTGAAGGGCACATGTGCTAAATGTTGGTAAAAAAGCATTGGTGAACAGCTGGAAGTATTCATTGCAACAGCTGTTCAACAACTTATCCCACTAGTCTTCCCATATATCATTATCAATTGGGAACATGGACAATTAGCATGGAGGTCTCTGTAAGCACCTGTAGATTTAAGAGACGTAGCAACATTTTCAGTCTGTTCCTCCCAGCTACAATAATCTCTCTTCAATCACCGGCATTGCGGAAGACCCAGGATCTAATCCAGCCTCAGCTAAATACCAGCAGTCATATTTTTGTTATCCAATTCTATTATAGAATCAGAGTTGGAAAGGACCTAAGAGGTCATCAATTCCATTCCCCTATACTACACTACAGGATTCCCTGCACCACTCTTAATAAATGACCGTCCAAACTGTAAAAAGTGTTTTCTTTCTTTAGGGTTAAAAAAGTTGAAGTAATATAGATGATTTCCTTAATATGAATTATGATAAAGATTAATGAGTGAACAGAAGTACATATTATTCCCCACAGCAAAGAGAAGCAGAGATGGTCAAATTGATTATTCTTTTATCCTAAGAAGAGAATATATCTAACCTTGTTGCTATTTTGAAATTGCTTCTGGATTTTGTGCTTGTAATAAAAAAATATGAAATTTTGATTTTTGTTTTTGCTAATTAGATAGGTTTATTGTTATAGAAATGGTTTGTACATACTGTTGTGTAAAAGTAAAAAGTTGTGGTTGTAATGTTATCTTCTACTGTGCTAAAGAGTGAAGTTGATACCTTTTTCTTTACTTTTCTCTCTTTACACTATTTTTTCTCTTCCCTCCCCCTCCTCCTAATTTTCTATTATTTTTTTAATTTCTCTTTGTATTTTATATTTTGATAAACTATTAAAATGCAATTGATGACCATCTAGCATCTGTTTGAAATCCTCCAGTGAAGGGAAACAAATTGTCTATAGCTGCAAGGATTAGACCTGTGCAGACAACGGTTTTGTATGCGACACTCTATGAACACAAAACAGAAGCATTGACACTTTTTAATTATGGTGTCAGAGAAGAGTCTTGAGAAATAAGTGAGATAAAGCTGAGAAAATTGGAATTAAAGAGAAGAGGCAACCTAAAACAAGCTGGTAGATGGTAAATTCAGCAGTGATGGTAAATTTATTTATTATTTTATTTAATAAGTAATTGCATAATTATTTGTTAAGTTGTTAAATAATTAAAGCACTATTATTAATAGTAAATATATTTATCAGGGTAGTGCAACGTTAGAAGAGTTGAAGGGTCAGGTAGAAGTGAGTGAGCCTGGAGAATGTTTAGATTGATGGTTCAGATCAACACTGACTTGATGGAATATAATCAAATCAGTTTACTAGCCTTATGTTCATAAGGTCCAAAAACTGGCTTGCTTTTTAAAAAGTCCATTCTGATTTTCCATGCTGAGACTAATCTTCATAAAATATACAAATGTGTCCTGAGCCAACTATTGACATTAACCTCTGATGTAATTAAGATTTCAATATAATTTATTATGGCAAAATACTTTGACTCTTCAGCAAATCCAGCTGTTTACTTACATGTTGGCTGAGTTTAAAAGCACATTTAGAATTGGACCTCTTTTGCTAATTTCAGTAATAGCACAAATACAATCCTCGGTACAAAATGCTGATACAGGTACGATGGAGTAATAAGGTCTCAAGTGTATTTTCAAAATCATAGAAAGCAGTAATTCCACTCCATTCAGCATTGGTCAGATTTCAGCACAAATGTTGTCCCCAGTTCTTGGCTCTGTGCTTTAAGAAAAATAGTAAAATGACCAGGTAGAAAGAATACGTCTTTAAGGCAAAATGGAAAGAACTGGTTACACTGAGTTTTGTGATGATCAGGCAGGGAGATAATTATTATCTTTATGAATAGGTCCATAGAAAGAGGACCATGATGTGTTCTCAGGCACTCATAGTTGAAAAAACCTCCCCAAATCTCTTAAATTAATGGATTTCAGTGAAAACCTTATCAGAAGGTTGGTAATAGAACCAATTATCTAGGGCAGGAGTGGGGAACCCTGGCCCTTTTATGAGTGTGGCTGGCTCAGGAATTCTGGGAGCTGAAGTCCACAAGTCATAAGCAGGCCATGGTTCCTCAGCCCTGATCTAGGGAGTTCCAATTCTCTTGGTGCCTTCTGGGCAATCATCTTTGGAGATGTCTTATTTTAGATTTCTCCTCAGAGCAAGTGAATGGACTTGATGGCTTCTGAAATAAAAAAAATCTGCTCACAAATGAACAGAATGTCTTCAGGGAAGTCCAATCCACCATTGAATCATTATCTTGTACTAACAACCTCATCAAAAATAATATAAAAAATCTCCTCCTCCTGCTATAAATTGTTTCTTTCATAGATTTCAAAGCAGCATTTAATCTTCAAAGTAAAATTGTGAGGAAAGTTGGAAACCCCTTTTATTGATCAGCATCTAATTTCTTTAATACAAATGTTTCCTGAAGGTACATCAAGATATACAGTAAATCTAGGGCCATTCCCACAGTGCTATCAAAAAATGTATAAATGGTGTAAATCAGGGCTGCATATTTTCCTCACTATTATATTTATTCCAGAGTGAGCCACCTCTAAAACATGGACTGCCAATCCCCCCAGATTGCAGGAATCCATATTTCTGTTCTATTCTCTGCAGACAATGCAGTGAGTCTTTCAAGAACATATCTTGGCTTTTAAAAAGCACTAAGGACAGCTGCCCTGGTGGCCTATATAGCACCTATATAGCTCCTTCCAGTTTTATAATTCTTTTATTCTGTAAAGAGGGGACACATAGCTAAACATTAGTGGCTTACAGCAGAACCCTAACTCAGAGATATGCTGGCTGAGTTAGTAATCTTTAAATGTATTTTTGCTGACACAAATATCCTTCTGATGGAAAGCATCAGGACTCACCTGGGAGAGTGCTGTTTTTTATTTCAGAGGAGGCAAAAAGGGCTAAAGAAGCTTCCTATCCAGAACCCCCCCCCACACACACACACTCTCACACAGTGTTGGCAGGGTTAAGACTTCCTTAGGAATCTATACAATTTCCAATGGAGTGACCGTAATAAAATTTTCAAAACACAATTGGATTCCTATGACAACTTAGCCAACTTAGTTTCTGCCTGCTACCTTCCTATGCAGCTCTTTAATTATATCAGGCACCTTTTTTATAGTTTGAATGGTTATCTGGAACAATCCCTTTTCTCATTAGTACAGATATGGGTAATCTTTAACTTACAACCACAATCAGGACTGGAATTTCCATTCTAAGTCAGTACAGTCATTAGTTGAGTCATCCTGTGATTGGACCTAATTTTACAATCATTTTTATCATGGTCATAAATCACGGTGTTATAATTGAAGTTAAGCGGTTGCAAGTGTGAATGCAGCTTAATCAATGGTAGGTTTTGCAGGTTCTTTGTGGGAAACTGTAGTTATTCACAGTCAGTATAGCTAATCATATTTGTTATCTACCAATTTCTCCATTGTTATCATCCTATTTAAACCCACTGTGGAGAAATGAGACATTCTTATTTGTTCAGCTACTGGGGTTGAAATAGTGCTTTGGTAAAAACTGAAGATGTGAAAAGGGAGGTTTCCCCTGTTTTATTTTTAATACCCTATAAAAAAAAGGTTGACCAATCCATTTTTCGTGTTTTACCCCAAAATTTGCTTGTCTGTAACTTTTTTGTAGAATGAAGTGTATATGTACAAATCACACTGAAGACTTCAAGAACAGTAAGGGCTGCTAAAACAGCAGAGCACAGTATAACAGATATTTTAAGAAGCATAAATGTTTATGTGGTCTTCAGATTTAATTTTAACGAAACACTAAGTTATGCAAAACTATTCTTTACCCTGAAGGAAAGGGAATATGTTAAATTGTAATTGACAAATTTTATTTATTGGTTGATTTTTAAGAGTGGTATGAGGAAGGAAGCTAGGCATCAGACTGTGGAATTAAATATTCCCAAGAATAAATGAATTTTAACTTGTGCCAACTTTTGCCCTTCAATTGTGTTTTTCCCATCTTCCCTTTTGTGTCACCTCATGGAAACAGGACACAGTTTTTTCCTTTACAACCCTGTAAACCCTTGCATTAGGGTAGAATCGGGGCAACTGAATGAAGCTGAGCATTTACTGGCTGGATGCCCTTCCTAACACCTGGAAGCAGGTAACAGTACAGAACTGAAATATATATTATAATAGCTTTTATGATTTATCTATGCAATGCTTTTTTGTAAAAAAAAAAAAAAAGGTGCCAGAACTCACACACGTCATACAGCCTGCCTTGCCTACTCTATAAGGTTCCATCCAAAAAAGGTGCCGGAACTCCATTCTGGGCATTCTATGACAAAAAACCCTCCTGTATCTATGCATAAAACTGACCACATGACTGATTTATTTGCCTATTAGCCAGTGAGTTATGATTACAGTGGAATTGAAAGCATAGTAGAATAGTACTATGAAAAAAAACCTCCTGTGTTTTTCCCTTCATGGCCTTTGAAGAAAGAGAAATTGCTTCCTCTTCATCCTTCACTACACAATTCTTCCAATGTTTGCAACTTCTGTGACTAAACATCCTTACAAACGTTAGAAACATTAAGAGTTCCCAGTACAATAGCTTGGAAAACCTGAAAGTTATACCGGTAATTACCACAGGAATTTTTAAAAGATAGAATAGAATAGAACTGGAAGGGACCTTGGAGGTCTTCTAGTCCAGTCCTCTGCTTAAGCAGGAAAACCTATACCATCTCAGACAAGTGACTGTCCAGTCTTTTCTTAAAAACCTCCAGTGATGGAGCACCCACGATTTCTGAAGACAAGCTGTTCCACTGGTTAATTGTCCTCACTGTTAGGAAGGTTCTCCTTAATTCCAGGTTGCTTCTCTCTTTGATGGTTCATACATTCCTATAGCTGTCACCAAGAAGGTCCATGATCAGGGCCATCATAATATATGTGTTTTGTTTGTTTGTTTATTCAAGTTGTACAATCTTGTCACAGTGCCTGGAGGCATGGGAGTCTAGATGAGGAACAACAAGTTTCAACTCAATCCTAGCAAGTCTGAGAGGCTTTGGTTACACTCCCTCAGATGGAACCAATTTGAGGGTCCTCCTGGACTCATGGTTCCTCTTCAAGGAGCAGATGGCAGTCATGGAGAAGAGAGTCTTTGCACAGCTTTGGATTGTGCATCAGTTGCACCCATTCTTAGACTCATTCTTAGATCTCTCATAGTCAGTCATGCCTTAGTGACATTATGATAGGGGTACAGCAGTGCCATATCATGGGACTGCTCTTGAAGAGTATTCAGAAGCTTCTACTGATGCAGAATGTAGTGGCATAAGCAATAAGGGCACGTGTTATTTCACACATGTGATAACATGTTCCTTGAGTTGCACTGGCTACCAATATGCTTATAGATGCAACTCAAGGTGACTACTTTTCATAGTTTGGGGGTGAGTTATTTATAAGATAGTCCCTGTTTTTATATATATACTATACAATCCAGCAACCCAGCATATTTCAGGTCCTGTTTTGTAAGAAAGTATTGTCTAGTGGGGCCCAGGAAGAGAACCTTTTCAGCTATGGTGCCTGTCCTCTAGAATATCATCCCTCCAGAGATCGGATTGACCCCAACCCCGCAAAAGACTTTCCAGACCTGTACTGGAACAAAGGATCCTCAGTATGGAGCTCATTTCCTGATTGTGCTGACTATATGATGTTTTTGCCATTTTCTCTCAGCGGTTATGTGTTTTATCTTTTTTTAATCGTTATATTATTTTTAATATTGTTAGATGGCCAGAGACATGTATTTAAGATGGGTACCCATGTAAATCTAAAACAAAAAGGATATAACCCTGGTGGCACAGTGGTTAAAGTGCAGTATTATAGGCAAACTCTGTCCACTGCCCCGAGTTTGATCCTGATGGGGCTCATGGTAGACTTAGCCTTCCATTCTTCAGGTGGTAAAATGAACACCTAAACTGTTGGGGACAATATACAATTTACATTTACAATATACATTTGGAAGTTTATCAGTGTCCTGAAGGTCACCTGAATGGTGGAAATGGGTGTGGATCACTTTGGTGACCCTGAAGGCACAGATAAACTTCCAAGTGGCCTCAAAGAATGCAAAATGACCATCTGTCTGCCAGGAATATAAATCCTTCCATTCCCCACCATCCAATCAGAGCTGAAGAAGCTTCTTGGATGAGATGCAAAATGTCTTCAAAGAAAAACAAAGAAAGTCCAGTTGCCTCTTGAAAAAGCACCTTTGGGGCAATGAACTAATCCAACCCAAGTTTCAGTATGGGCAAGAGATTGTGTCTTAATATAGGCAACCTCTGATCTCTACTGTGCTTCATATTTTTCAATTCCTACTCCTTCCCCTTCCCAAAATGGAATCATATCCTCTTTTTTGCTTGCTTGCTTATTATTTATTTATTTATTTTGCCTAAAATCAACATTTCTGCCTCTTTGATTGTGAGTAATGTAGTCTTGTATTGCAAAAGCCATATTTTCTTTGATAAAATTCCAAACCATCCATGCCTGTGCACTCTAATGAATGATGTGTCTTCTTTCTCCACCTGCTTTAATGTTACTGTAAAAGAAAACTATTTCTGTTTCAAGATCCTCTTTTTTCATTTTTGTTTTTCTTTTTTTTCCTTCTTAATATGTACTTAAAATCTTTTCAGAACTCCAGCTTTGGAGCTGCTTCCTGTATACAACCATGCAGAAGAGAATTAATGCTAATCTTTTGCCCAGCTCAAGGACCCGTCTCTTTTGAAAATATTAATATAAATGTAAGAAGAGTGGAAGAAGGAAGGGAAGAGAGAGAGAAGGACTATAGTGTACTTTCCTTCCCTTAAAATCATTTTAGTTTAAATATTTTATCTAAGTCCTTTTAAAAAATTCTAAGGTACCCAGTTGCTTGGTGACAATCTAGGCAGGCTAAACATCTATGCAATGCAAGAACATAGGAAAAACTGCTGTCAGGCTATAGGCTCATTAGGTCATACTTTTGTGTGATACAGCAGCCAACTGTACGGGAAGATCAGAAATATGGATAGGTAAGCTTTCTTCCACAATTGATCCCTAGTTGCTAGTATTTCAGGTATGCCACCTGTAATTCAGGAAGCAGTAAGCTTCTGTCAAGACTGGCAGCACTCAATAGTCCGAGCTGCCATAAATTTGTCCCGTCCTTTTTAAAAAGTGTTTAAACTGGTAGCCACATCTGACAGTAGCAAATTCCATCTGTTGTAGAAAGAATAGCTTCCATCTCACCCGAATTTCTAGTTTTACTCTGCTACTTAGCCATGTGCTTCCACTGACTAAAAAAGGATGTATTGAGAAATGGTCTAACATTTTATTTATTTATTTATTTTATTTATTAATTTAATTTCTATGCCGCCCTATTCCGGAGAACTCAGGGCGGCTCACAACATGATAGAAATTACATTATATACATAAATATAAAAACCCTTAATTAAAAAAGAAACCAATCATTCCACAAACATACACTGGCTAGGGGCAAGGTGTTAGCTGCCCCAGGCCTGCCAGCAAAAGTGTGTTTTAAGCAATTTACGAAAGGCGGAGAGGGTGGGGGCGACACGGATCTCTGGGGGAAGTTGGTTCTAGAGGGCCGGGGCCGCAACAGAGAAGGTTCTTCCCCTAGGCCCCGCCAGGCGACACTGTCTGGCTGACAGGACCTGGAGAAGGCCCACTCTGTGGGCCCTAAGGCTTCTTGAGGAGGGGGCGCACAATTGCCTCCTTGCAGGGAGCCGGAAAGGACCCCTCCCTCAAAGAAGCGTTGACAATCTCCTGAACCCAGCCCCGCATCACCTCCCTGCTGGCCGAAACCAGCCAGGAGGGGCACGGGTCCAATAAACAGGTGGCGGAGCTCACAGCTCCAATGGCCTTGTCGACTTCATCAGGTGCTACCGGGTCAAACTCCTCCCACACAACGGGATCAAGATGAGTCCCTGTCATCTCAAGACGAGTCCCTGTCATTTTCCTGCAAGGGTTAGGATAGTGTGGAGAGAAAGGGGAAATCTGATCAGAAACACTATAGTCTTCTTTGAGTTTCTTACCCTGTCCATGCTTGTCAGTCTACTGTAGGTAATCTGATGGTAAGATGTTAAGCTTGAAGAAATGGCAGCAATAAGAGGAAATTGTCTTCAGTCCTATGTTTTACAGTGAATTCGCCCACCAAGCTAAGTAGAACATTTGTCAATAATTTAATGTTTAACCTAGGTAATTAAGTTTGGTCATGAGTATGTAGATGGGCTCCTGGTAGAGCTAACCACTTCAATTATCATCAGCCAATATTGTTCTTCAAACATTGTCCTTTTTCAATGTCCTCTTGTAAGAAAAATTGTCAGATGTTTCTTCCCATTGCAAAGTGATTACACCTCACTTTTTGCTGTTCTTTGGATGTTCATAGTTTTTATTTTCAAGTATATCCATGAAGTTTGTCTAGACACAGTTTGCACAGGGGTCACTTGAAGATCCTTTAGTGTGTAACTCATGAATGTGGCCTCATTTGAGTTCATTCACTGAGCCCAAATAATTGTTATCTATTTCAGGTATTATCTAATATAGTAGACAAGGTACTCTCTGTTTCTGAATATATGCAAGTGCTCTTTGGGCTATTTCACGGGCATTAAAAATATGTAGAAATCAAAGGGAAGATTATGTTGTTTAGTATAGAAAAGTGAAATTATGTTTTATAGATCATACAGCTTTAATCACCATCAGCTCCACATATCCGGTAAACCAACTCTTCTTATATACCAGAAGCAACTCTTTATCCCATTTGATTTAAGATTCTCAACTTTCTTGGGAAATAATTTAATTCTCACATAGAATAGAATAGAATAGAATAGAATAGAATAGAATAGAATAGAATAGAATAGAATAGAATAGAATAGAATAGAATAGAACTGGAAGGGACCTTGGAGGTCTTCTAGTCCATCCCCCTGCTCAAGCAGGAGAACCTATACCATCTCAGACAGGTGAATGTTTAGTCTCTTCTTGAAAATCTCCAGTGATGGAGCGCCCATGATTTCTGGGTGTAACTGTTCCACTGGTTGATTGTCCTCACTGTCAGGAAGTTTCTCCTTAATTCCAGGTTGCTTCTCTCTTTGATCAGTTTCCAACCATTATTTCTTTTCTTTCCCTCTGGGTACCTTGGAGAATAGTTTGAGCCCCTCTTCTTTGTGGCAGCCCCTCAAATACTAGAATACTGCTATCATCTCTCCCCTATTTCTTCTTTTCTTTAGACTAGCCAAGCTCAAGTTCCATAGCCATTCTTCATATGTTTTAGTCTGCACGCCTTTGATAATCTTAGTTGCTCTTCTCTGAATTTTTTTCAAACTCTCAACATATTTTTTGTGATATGGTGACCAAAATTGGCTGCAGTATTCCAGGTTCGATCTTACTAGGGTTTTGTAAAGTGGTACTAATACTTTGTGTGATCTTGATTCTATGCCTCTGTTTATAGTGAGAAAAAAACCATGAGATCAGAAATTTTGGCTGCTGTTTAAAACAATCAGCTTTGGTTATACTTCCAAGTGTTCCATAAATTGTAAGAACCTCTTTGGCCATTTCCCCATTTAGTTACTTAACTCATAGCATAATAACTTATAGTTTTCTCCAACCGTAATTGAAGTGACATGAAAAACTATCCTCATTATTGCAACTTTGGAATCTAAAGAAGTGGCTAGTAGGGAAATTACTTTAGTCAGAAATGTGAAGTCATCTGGTCCAAGGTCAAGGACATTGGAAATAGAAAGCATGGAGATTTTGTTTTCAGATAGACAGAAAAACTATATAGCTAACTGATGAATTTATGAACTAGGTCATAAGAGACACAACTCTGGCCATTTACTGCCTAAATGCCTACACAGCTCAGACAAAGAAGATGTGATAACTGTGTGGGTTGGTTTTCCTCTCCCTGCTTTTAGATTAGGCACATATGATCAGTTACCTCTAGCAGTTATTACAAAATTGTTAAGTTTTAATGTATACGTAACAATAAATAATGGGCATATTAATATTCAATGTTAGTAATGTTTACATGTACATTTATTTTTCTCCTAGCCCTACTCAGTTCATATTTAATCTCAGATAAAGACTAGTCTCGTCTATTTCCCCCACACACACTATTCCATCCTCCATTAAGTCAAATGCCACTTTAGATCCTTGGAGAAAAGTGGAAGTAATTTCTATGAATGATTCTGAGATCCCAACTTTACTGAACTGGAAGTTTAAAGCTGCATCCCAAGTCATCAACACCAAAAGTAATGGCAAGATTCACATATTACTTAGCCATGTCCCAAAGATGCTTTTCAGCTGAATATTCAAGTGATCACTAAGAGTACCGATAAACCCCCAAGTGGCCTCAACGACTCTCAGAGAGCTAACAACTGGCCTGCTAATGATTGAATGACTGCAAGGAACATAAATCAGTCCATTCCCTATCAGTCAGTCAGAACTGAAGAAGCTTCCTGGATGAGAAGTGAAATGTTTTCAAGGAAAAAGCCCCAAGAATTCCAGTTGCCTTTTGAAAATTACCTTTTGGACAGTCATGGCTTGGATGATTGAGAATCTCCATAGACATTTGCTTAGCCATGTCTTATTTTAAACATGATTTGCAGAAGAAGACAAAACTGGTTGGGATCACAATTCATACAATCCAGAATTGCTGGAAGCACACAAAATGTAAGGTAAAACCAATTAAACTACACTTATAGCTTAGTGCAATGCATGCGTCCAGACAACATGTGACTTCTCTGATAGGAATCTCTTTTGTCAAAAGTTTCAGCCTTTATCTTGATTGTCTACATCAGCGGTTCTCAACCTGTGGGTCGCGACCCCATTTGGGGTCGAACGACCATTTCACGGGAGTCGCCAAACAATGCAGTCCGCCATTTTCCCCCCTTTTCCTTAGCTGTGCTACTCCCTCTTATTCTATTGGCTTTTGAAAGCCAATAGAATAGACTCTCTTGAATAGAGTCTAATTCTATTGGCTTTCAAAAGCCAATAGGAATTGTCCAGGCTGTCTCCGCCCTGCTGAGCCCACCAAAAGTCCCAGTCTGCAAACGGTGCTGCAAGTTGTCTGCAGCGAAGGTGAGCTGTCTGGAAGTTTCCACCCCTCCCTGCTGAGCAACTACTAAAAATGTAAGTAAAAGAGGGCCAGGGGTGGGAGGTGGGAGGCCGGCGGGCGCAGGGAGGGTTGCTGGCGCACATGGGGCCCGGCGGGTGCCTTACCTCCCTTGGGCTGGTCCAGCTGGTGGCTCAGCCGGTGGTCGCCCTGCGCCGTCACTGCCCCTTGCCAGCTACGCCTTGGCTGGTGCAGGGGGCGGCATCATGCATGCGCGGTGCTCCCGGGCAGGGAAATAGTCCTTGACTTACGACCGGTTGGGTAGTCCTTGACTTACGACCGGTTGGGTAGTCCTTGACTTACGACTGGCTGGGTAGTCCTCGACTTACAACCAGTTGGGTAGTCCTCAACTTACGACCGGTTGGGGGTTGCGGCATTAAAAAGGTTGAGAACCACTGGTCTACATAATGGCTCTGAGAGACAGATCCCTATGTTAAATTACAGTTAACCCTTAACTACATTCTTTCCAATTTACAGCTAATATTCTTTCCTGCAGGTAATACTGATGTTTCTTGTCAACTGAATTTGACATGCACACACACTCATATGCACACAAACAAATACACAAATTGTTATGATAAACCTTTGAAATAATTCTGTTTGCCTGCCTGAAATCTCTGGTGTTAATTCACAGTTTTAAAAAGCTGGTGTGCAGAAAAGGGAGAGGTGTCTGATTAATTGCATATTTTCTCCAGAAATATTAATAAAAGAAACCAAACATCTTAGAAAGAAGGGAAAAGCTTGGTTTTAATCTAAATAAG
Source organism: Bothrops alternatus (assembly GCA_034064705.1). Lineage (NCBI taxonomy): Eukaryota > Metazoa > Chordata > Lepidosauria > Squamata > Viperidae > Bothrops > Bothrops alternatus. The sequence goes on from JARGCV010000081.1 coordinate 24,011,074, forward strand.
ATTTGTAACGGGCACACATTGTAGTATTCAATTAAATTAGTAGAATGGATTATTAATGAACGTGTAACAATAAATGGATCACATACGTTTTAAGCATTACTCTTAAGTCTATTTATTTTAATATACACACACACTTTATTATTCAATTCAATTTTTTCCTAAGCAAGGGATATTTTTTCCTCTAGTGACCAACATAAAACATTGAGTTAAAGCACCAATATAGGAAAGTTCATTACTCTTGGTTTGTTTATCAGTATTTATACCCTGCCCCAAGGAGTCTGGGCAGCATTCAACAATAAAAAAAATAGAAAAGATACATCACACTAAAATCCACTAGATAAAACATCTATGAAAGACACTGTCAGTCCAATAAACATGAGCTAAAGATGGGTTTGGTTTATAAGAGTCATGCAAATGTGATGAGTAGTACAGACATTTGATAAATAAATAAAATATGAGCAGAGTGGGAACAATGCATATCTCTGGGGGACAATACTACAGAGTGATCTCCAGGGAGAAATTTTGTCACCTGCTCCATGTCTCTTGTAATTCTTGTGAGTGGGAAAATGCTCAACTATCCCTCTTTAGATGACTGCGCCTTCAAAAAAGATTTATTTGTGGCAAGCTGTTGCCTGAATTATCATGTTCTTCTTTCATTTTTCCAACTGTCTACGCAGAGAATCAGTATTCTTCCTTCCTTCTCTCTCTTCACTCATACATTTCCATAAACAATAGCCAAAGTATAATATTTGTATACTATATATACATGCTATCTTTTTTTTTTTTAGTGTGGTTGTTTGGCACAATGACTTGAGTGGGCAGCTTTGTGAAAAATCTTGAACTGAGTTGATGGAACTTCCATCATCCTCAAATGAAACTTCAATGAATTGTTAAAATCTGGACTAGGACGGGGGTCTTCTCCCTAAATGGAGAACAACACTAGCATTTCTTCAGAGGCATCCACAAAATTGATGTGGATCCAGGGTTGGCATATAACAAACCCAGGATTATTTATTTATTTGTTACATTGATATGGACACCCTCAAAAAAGTCTCACAAAAGTGACTCTGGGTTGTGTACAATAAAACCAACAATTAAAAACATTCTATAAAAAAAATCCCTCTTAAAACCATTACATGTAAGTAAAGACAAAATCACAAGAAAGAATGCATCACAGTATTAGACACGATACAGCTGGTGCACGTTAATCAGGCCTGAAAAACAATGTTTTGAGGGATTTCTATAGGGCAACTAGGGTTGGGGTCACCTTGGGAGATATGATTTCTAAAGGGTGGGTACCACAGCAGAAAAGGCTCATGTCCTTAGAACTCCTCATGTGGAATTCCTTTAGCAGACAGGACCCAGAACATGCTTCCACTGCTGAACCTGATAGGATAGATAGTTGTAATCAGGGAGAGGTGTCCTTCAGATATAGCAATAGCAACAGCACTTAGACTTATATACTGCTTCACAGTGCTTTACAGCCCTCTCTAAGGGGTTTACAGAATCAGCATATTGCCCCCAACAATCTGGGTCCTCATTTTACCAACCATAGAAGGATAGAAGACTGAGTCAACCTTGAGCCGGTGAGAATCAAACTGCCAAACTACAGTCAGAGAAGTAGTGTGCAGTACTGTATTCTAAGCACTGCCCCACCACGGCTCATATCCTGAATCCATGCCAGCTAGAGCATTAAAGGTCCAAATGAGGATCTTAAATTGGACCCAAAAGCAAACTAGTAAACAATGCAGTTTGTCAGAGCATGCACAGTCTTATTGCACTGAGGTAGCCTAGGAGTAAATGCAGTACACAGTGGTTTGTATTAAATGATGGATTATATTACAATATCTACAAATATACTAGAAACAAAATACATACAAGTGGTGAAACAGCAAACTCCAATAAACAGCAATTACAGCAGTCAAACAGACAGAAGAGAGAAAAAGACTCCAGCAAAAAACTCCCCTTTTATACTCAGACCCTTAAAGGGATTCAGGGATGCTTACTCTTAAAGGGATACAGACACAGGCTCTGCTGAGCCATTCCTATCATTGCATCAGCCTTATTACATTACATCAGCTAGTTAGCCTTTAAATTATTACATTGACACAGTTCATGGACCAGAATTGTAGCATGTGTCCTTCTAAGACAGGGGTGTCAAACTGCTGGCCTGTGGGCTGGATGCATCATAGCAAAACCGCGCCCACCCCATTGCCGGCAAAAAAAGTCACGATACGTTGCGACACATCATGTGATGTTGCAAGTTTGACACCCCTGTTCTAAGCTGCTTTGTTTTACACTAGCTGAAGCTTCCAGATACTCTTCAAGGGAAACCTCGTGTAGAGTACATTACCATAGTCCATTCTGTCATTCCGTTTCTTTTTTCTGTGTTGTGATTTCACATGCATATGTGAAAAGCCAGAGCATGGATAACAATAGCAAAACACTGCCTTCAGCATTTTTATGACAATATTTGGGTGTGTGTGTGTCTGTGTGTTTGACTCGTTATCTTTCCATACATAGCATCTACGTTCACACAAATTATAATGATTCTTGTCTATTATGAAGTTAAAATAACAGAATAACAGGGTTGGAAGGACCTTGGGGGTCTTTTAGTCCAACCCTTGCTGGTGCAGGAAACCCTATAAAATTTCAGACAAATGGTTGCCCAATCTCTTCTTAAAAGCCTCCAGTGTTGGAGAGCCCACAACTTTTGAAGGCACATTGTTCTACTAATTAATTGTTCTAACTGTCAGGAAATTTCTTCTTAGCTGGTTCATTTTCTCCTTGATTAGTTTACATCCATTGCTTCTTGTCCTGCCTTCAGGTGCTTTAGAGAATAGGTTGACCCCTCTTCTTTGTGGCAACCTCTTATATATTGGAAAACTGCTATCATGTCACCTTAGTCCTTCTCATTAAACTAGATATACTCAATTCCTGCAACCATTCTTCATATGTTTCAGCTCCAGTGTCCTAATAACCTTTATTGTTTTTCTCTGCACTCTTTCTAGAGTCTCAACATTAATGTTTATATCATGGTGACCAAAACTGGATGCAATATTCTAAATGTATTATATCCATTTGTTTTCAACTGGAGGGTACCAAATTAAGGGGGGGGTAGCTTATCACATGAATTAGCCAAAATAAACATGTTTTAGATCCATATGGGTAGCTTTTGTTAACCGTTATTATCACAATCAACCAATCTTCATTTCATATACAAAACTCTTTCCCCCCTCCATTATAGGATAGTTTAGATGGCACCATCAATACTATTAACAGAAATATATGTAGGGTAGATTTCATTATCCATCGATGAGTTTAATCAGGCTAGGAAATTTTATAATTCTTAAGGACTTCTTAAGAACTATTAAGAAGAAGGATTATGAAATTTCCTAGTTGAGGGTTCAGTCATGTCAAGTCAAGTCACATATAAGAGCTGTTATGACGAAATTATTTTACCTGCTCATCTGCACAGTCTGCTCTGCCCATCTTTTCTCACAATTTCATTAGTGAAATTGTGAAATGAGTAGCTTGTTTTTTCCTCTTCCTCCTTCTTCTTGAAACTGACAAACATTCTACCAATTTCACTTTCTAGTTCTTCTGACAGGAAAAATGATAAAACTTTTCCTTTCCTTTCCTTTCCTTTCCTTTCCTTTCCTTTCCTTTCCTTTCCTTTCCTTTCCTTTCCTTTCCTTTCTTTCCAAATGGAAAACTAACAAGTATAAGAGGTAGGCAGGGGATAAAAGTTCATGCAAAAGGCCTATTGTTGGAAACCACAGGTTCTCAAAGATCTAGCCATGGAAAAGGCAATGATAGGTGCTTGTTTTCTTCTCCCTGGGGACAAGGTAAAGAAGCAAGAAACCATCAGTCAAGGACTGCGATAATTGTCAATCCTAAGGAACAGTTGAAATCTGGATAGTTTCCATTAACTTTCAGCATGAAAGACAAGCAGCTTAGAGCTACATGCAGAAAAATCTTACAGTCTGGAGGGTGGGCTTGCTATTACAAACAGTTTCAAGGAAAAGTCTTTATAGATTCCTGCAACTGTGCATTTGAATATAGTTAAGATGATAAAATGAATTAACTTGAAGTAATTTCTTAAACAATACAGAAGTCCATAAAAGTAATAGTTATTAATTACCAGTTAATATGGAGAGAGCTGGTAAGGCTGGATGAATGTGGGATAGGGCTTCAGTCGCTTATGCAAATGTTGGTTGTTCTTCTGGAGTGCGATAACCTGTTCAGTTAATTTTTTGCTTTAAAAAAGCATTAAAAAAAGCAAGATGATGCTCCTAACAGGAACCTTTGCTTTGATTTCTTCATGCCAGCTAACAGTGTCTGAGACTTAGACAGTAAAGCCATGCAGAATTAATTACAAGACTAGAAGCTGCAGGTCAAGAGTTCCTTCTCAGTGAAAATGGGAAATAGATTATTGGATTGGAAAGTACAGGGATTTAAGACAAACTATGCAGTGTCCTTCAGATTAATATAACTATAACATTTTTAATTATACAAGGTGTTTTTGAAATTCTTGTCTCGTGTATCTTCAGAAAAAAATCCCCTATGGTTATTAAATTTCTTTTGCTGGATAGACAATTTTGCTATAAGCTGGAGATATCAGCAATGTTTTATGAAAGCAAATATTTCTCTGTATGTTCTACCTTTTAAGGACCATCAGTTGTTAAATTAATCCTCTTCTGTGCATGTGCTTTTTGTATGCATACCATATAACATTAATATCCTGATACAGTTCTTGATCACCATTACCAATCTTATTTGCGTGATATTACATTTTATTTTATCCCAATCTTTAAATTTTAAATATTCAAAATAGGTTCCTGCCTCCAACAGATTCTGAGAAATATTTTTTACCTCCTCACTTGGAGTATATTTGCTAACAATAGTTCGTAATTTTGTCCCTGTAAAGCTATATTAAAAAGTGTTAATTGTTAAATCGTGTTTTTTTTCTGATTTAAATTCACAAACCTGCACTTTTTCACATAGTGGTAGCTATATTAGTCAGTGGTGATTAAGATGGTTTGGAAAGGAATGGCAAAACCTGGGGGAGAGGTAAAAAGAGGGATCAATCTAGAACCCCTATGTAGCCACAAGTGAACTAAGTCCAACTGCCCTTGAGTGCCATTAACCCTTATCTAACTCTAACCAGGTGCTGACAGTTAGCTGAGAAGATTCCGGTGCATAGGCCATTAACATTTGATCAGATTAATTCAGGGGTCTTCAAACTTGGCCCTTTTATGACTTGTGGACTTCAACTCCCAGAATTCCTTAACCAGGCACGCTGACTGAAGAATTCTGGGAGTTGAAGTCCACAAGTCATAAAAGGGCCAAGTTTGAAGACCCCTGAATTAATTGAACCTTTATGTGTGGACCTGATCTTTCACACCTTACAGATACTGGACAAGGATTGGGAAGGTCCAGATCCATTTCCACCATCAACTGTGGAAATTCACCAGATATTTATGAAGCTATCATCTGCCTGTCTGTCTGCCTGTCTGTCTGCCTGCCTGCCTGCCTGTCTGTCTGTCTGTCTGTCTGTCTGTCTGTCTGTCTGTCTATCTATCTATCTATCTATCTATCTATCTATCTATCTATCTATCTATCTATCTATCTATCTATCTATCTATCTATCTATCTATTTAAAGTTTACATAGCTGCCCAACTCATACACAGGTGACTCTGGGCAGTTTACAATATTGCTTTCCCTTAACCTATTTCATAACGGTGTTAAAATTAAGAGACATCTCCATATAAGCTGTTTGAGTTCAAAAGAAAGTTGGGGTATAAATATAAAATCTGTGATTTGTGATTTTTTTTAAAAAAAATGGCACCTGGTTAATCCAAAGCTGAATGAAGAACTAGAACTTATATTGTTCTGAGCAATGTGGCATTGTCTAAACAGAACGAAACAAAACTTTTCTCAAACCATGAAATAGTTTACTTCTTTTTATTAGCTACTTCATGATGCTTCTCAAAATAATCTCCCCTTTTGCTAATTCAAGATTTGTCACACTTTTCATTAGCTCTGTTGTTTTCCTTTAAAAGAGTTGGTAATGAGTACTTGAGGCAGTGTTGGAGCCTAAAGTATCTTTTTTTTTTAAATGTGAAAACATGCTTTTTATTTGCAGTTTTTGATGAATATGAAGAAACACATTTCAGATTTGGAGATCTCATTTCAGAGAAACAAGTCTTGAAAGTATTCGTCGAATTCTTCCTCCCTTGTTTTTTCTTCTGCATCCTGTGGTGGACCCCTCCAGAAATCTGCCTCAGAGGGACCATCTTCCTGATCATCACTACCTTCATCAGTTTCGTTCGATTCTTCCAATGATGTTGCACCTTCATGGATCTTTTTTTTCTTTGCCCTGTGCCTGTGCGGTGAAGATGTTCTTTTACCCTTTAAAATTTTGGAACTTTGTTCTTGGTTGTCTTGCTTCTTTCCTGGTTTGACCTCCCTTTTCCTGTGATGAAAATTTAATTTGAAAGAGCATTCTGGACAGAGTCTTAATTTAACAAGTGCATTTTTCTTTTGCTCATGTTCAACATAACCAAAATTCACCTCCCAGCTCTTTAAGCCTTCTTTTTCATCACAATGTTTGCTTCCACAAGAAAATTGCCCTTTTCCTGATATAACTTCTTGCTCATGCCTCCATCTAAATCCAAACTTGTTCCCTTTGTATTTTCTCAGATCTGCTATAAAGTATTCTTTGAATAATTTATCATAGTATTTCTTGCTCAGCCTCTTCTCCCAGTTCATATCAACTTCATCCTCTTCTCTCCACAAGAGTTATAAGGGTTCTCCCTTATAACATCAAGATCAGTCTTATCATTTTCTCCTGAACGTTTGAAGTCTTCTTTCTTACCACCATAGTATAAAATGTAATCGTTTACAAACTTCTTATGTCTTGCATAGGCATCCATTGCTATTAAATGGAACCGTCTATTTCTGGCTTCTTCCCTGTCCCACTCATCCATTGCCACCTGTCTGTGGGCCACCTTGTCGTGCTTGTCCTTCTGGAAGGGCTTTTGGAGTAAGGCATCTTCACTATTTTTCTGTTGGCAAAATTTCTCCACTGTTTCATCATCACTAAAATCAGAGTCATAGTCCCCATGGCCAAGTATTGCTCTGGGCAGCTTCCTCTCGGGGGCCTCCATATCACTTCCCAGTCAGTCCGCCTTCCCCGGCGCGGCCTCGTTCACCACTTCAGCCTAAAGTATCTTTATGCTGATAGAAAGTTCCTTCATTCCTGGAAACAGTTTGTCATCTTCTGCAGGAACACCATAGAACATCATTCATAGACAGGACTCTGACTTGTTTCAGAGTTTACGTAATCTTGTTCACAAGCAAAAACATTACTGTCATGGTTCTGATAGATGAAACTGGTTAAAAGAACTTCAAGGAAAAACTTTCTTCCTTAGAGAACATTTTATTTAGGAAACAAAATATCGGTACATACATAGGTGAACTCAAGACTAAAAATCCCCTCCCCCTGTTACAAAGTTACAGTTGCTATTCCCACCCCAATTTGCTGTCAGTAATCACATTGACCAATTGTTACAAAACACGGGTCTCGTCCCAGCTCTCCAGCCTGCCAAAACGTTATCTGCACTGACCTTGGTTCTCACACATATGAATTGTTTTGGCTAACTGAGAACTACACAACCCCTCCTCCTCCTTCATCTAAAATCTCTAAACTAAAATGTGGCAACAAAGACAAAATGAAAATGGCTTCAGTTCAGTTTGTCACAGTGTTGACAATTACATTCATAAGCCTCCACGATTAATTTAACCTTTCAAACAAGGTTAGCACTCTTTCCTTAGTCATAGTTATTTCAATCTAAGTCCCCTTGCTTCTTTGCACTCGCTTGAGGCACAAAAGTAAAGATTTCTTTAAGTTAAACTCCATATTTGGCAATTGCCTTCAGCATGTTCAGGTCATTTGGGGGGGAAGGGGAATAATGCAGAAGTTATTTGTTATTGCCTTTTTGTTTTTTTGTTTTTTTATTTCTCTGTCTAACCCTGAAATTTTGTAGTGTCTCCTATCCAACTCTCAGCTGTCTCAGGATTATCAACAGCTACCATTAATCTGCAAAAGCTGTCTTCATAGTTCTAATTAAGCAAGTTGCAGGTTGCTATTTATTATATTTTTTCAGAAATGTAGAAGATAGCATTTTCATGGTGCCAGTCTCTCCCAAAAGAAAATATAATTTCAATAATAGCAGTAGTAAAGAATAACAAGTCAGTGCAGGCAAGACAGTAAAACAAAAGCAAAGGTGACATTCAAGTAGCATTCAAGTGGGTCTTCCTGTGGCATCAAGACTTCCAGACCTCAATTTAGAACATGGGAAGATTAGATTCTAAATCGTACAGGAAACTTTTAGAAGTGGACAACTTCACCAAAGTTGCCCCTTAATATACACAGGACAGGGTTAAGTAGAAGGATTGACAGCTGTGTCATATTTATAAGACCCTGTTTGGAAGTAACATTGATCATAGTTAATGAGTTCTAACTCCAAAGCTCATATACTGTATCAATTATTTGGTACAAATAAACAGTTGTTATTCTACTTTTTCTTGGACTATCACAGATACTTTGGGGGAGGATGGAATATGGATGAAAAGATAAATCAGAAACCTACTTTCTTCTTGTTTTCCCTGCAGCTGTTTTTACTCAGACTAGAAAAGTAAATTTAATAGACAAAAGAGAAAGAAAGGAAAAGAAGGCAGTGGGCAGGGGCGCCAGTCTGTCCCAGAAAACAAATGCATGTTGAGTTCAGACAAACTAACCAGACTAAAAAGTGGAGGAAACAACCAGCCTATTAACCTCAAGAACCCGTACCTGGTTGTTTTTCAAAAGAGAAGTACAAGACGTGTTGTTATGTTTTGGCTTGCCTTCTTATGGAACAACAAGCAGGACACTTTGTTTTATTGTTAACAAAGAAATACTGATTTAGGTCAGAAGATAATCCAACTGGAAGCCTTATGTTTTAATGAGATATTTGCCACATACACAGACAGCCAATCGATCTTGCCAGCAATGACAAAGGAGAAATAGTCTCACTAGCCAGTTTCTTCCATGTATTCCAGGCTCCACTGAGTTTTACCACATTAAATCCAACTTCTTATGTGCCTTTCAACATCTGTTCACAGCTTAGAAAAAAGGCTTCTCAAGTAATGAAAATCCATGCAGCCTTATGTAGGATGTGGGGCCTCTGATACACAAACCCTCTGCAGGCATGGAAAAAAAATATGCACTGCAGTACTGAAGTAGAGTTACTCAACAAAGTAGCCTTTTCTTGAGATTTTGCATATGATTTGCTACAGGACATTTCTGTAATGAAGAGAACACTGATTTTGATATCTGCGCAGTTTAATTTGATTGGGTTATGTAGGAATCAACTCATGAAGGCTTTGTCATTATTAATGGACAGAAACATATGTTTAGGCGATGTAAGTGTACAAGTGAGACTATTGCTGCACTAAAAAACATGATTTGTTTCAAGGATAACTAGCCTTCCATTATTTAAAAAGCCATATTAAGATATCCAAAGCTATTAAACAATTTTGGGGGGAAATTGCCTGTGTCACTAAACCATCTACCATTATCAATCAAATTCTATTCTCTAAATGGATATAACACCATCTACTACTTTATCTTTTCATTAAATTGTGAGAAGAGCCCATTGCAAAACAATAAGCCACTCCCCCAAAATATATAATGGGAATGGCAATGAATCAGCATGATTATTAGGCTGTATTTGTTGGTGCGAGATATCAAAAAAATAAAAATGGCGGTTGTGTGCAATCAAAGCTCCTCCCCTTTGTATGTCTGTGCCACAGTGATACAAGTATAAAAGAGTAGGGCTTTGATCACATGATTGTCATTGCCACAGTGACTTTTTAAACCCCCTTTTTAGTTTGTTGATGTCTCTGCTCATTCTTGTACTCAGGTATGCAATTGTTACTCACTCCAGAGAAGAGAAACTATAGGCCAACTGCATTCCATTCTCTCCCCTTCACCTCTGGATAAGTATATGATCCTTCTGAAAGAAGATGGGTGGAGTAGGGAGATAAGGATGTAGGCAGTTCTTTTTTATAAGCAAAATCTGTCATGAAATGTTTAATGCGGGCCATTTCCAATTTCCTAGATTCCCATTATCCTTTCCCTTCCCGCCTACTTTTTACACTTAATGGGCTAACCTAAAACCCAGACGTTAATATCTTAGAGAAAGGTAAAGCTGGTTTATATGAATGATATTTATCACTTTAATGACTTGAAACTAAACAGCTTTCTAAACACTTCTGTTGCACTTCTATAACTTCATTTCTATTCAAAGCATTGTGCTGCCACTATAGATGGAGCACTTTAATAAAATATTGAGATTAGTCAAGAAGAAAGCTGAAAGATAATGTTGGATAACTATATTCCAAACCACTATGTGAATTCCTGTAAGGAAAAGTTGAATAAAAATTGATAAATGAATGAGACAATGTCTAAATGGCTGTCTCGACATATAAGAGATTGAATATGAAGCAACAGTAAAGCTGGGTATGACAGTGAAAGACTACAGATAGCAACTAGGATTGCAGTTCAATCTGGCCCCTCAGTTTGATTTAACTTTAAACTGGCTTAAAAAAATCTTGTCTAGCCTGGATGCTTTGGTAGCATTTTGCTTAATACTCAGTGAAACAAATCTTCCCCTCCTGCTATGTTCTCCCTGATTTCCTTGTCAAGAAAATAATTGTTAATCACCATCTTGGATAAATAAACAGTTTTAGGTACACATACTGTACACCACGGGTGTTAAACTCGCCACGTCATGTGATGTGTCGTGAAGTATCGTGACTTTTTTTGCATTGCCAGAGCTGGGGTGGGCGCGGCCTCCATGTGATGCAATTGGCCCATGGGCCGGCAGTTTGACACCCCTATTGCACACAGTTAAATTTATATGTACAAAGTTAAATCTCCAAAATTTATAGATATTTAGGAAGAACAGTCAGATATGTTTTTTTATGAATTTCTCTGTTGTTGTTTTTCAATGCCAAATACAGCAGAATTTGTTATGTCAGGTTTTCTGTATTGGCATAATAGTTATTTGTTTGTTTGTTTGCTATGCACATGCTATATACTTCCATTAGTCTTACAAGCAATATCCCTTGTATTTGATATTTGAACTATCACAGTTCAAAATGAGAGACAGAAAGCAAGTGAGAGATGATAGACAGACAGACGATGATAGATAGATAGATAGATAGATAGATAGATAGATAGATAGATAGATAGATAGATAGATAGATAGATAGATAGATAGATAGATAGATAGATAGATAGATAGATAGATAGATAGATAGGCAGGCAGGCAGGCAGGCAGGCAGGCAGGCAGGCAGGCAGGCAGGCAGGCAGGCAGGCAGGCAGGCAGGCAGGCAGGCAGGCAGGCAGATGATAATAAAATCTGTTTGCCTGATTTGAACAAGAGACATTCTGCCTGTAAACCAGTAATTATGGTGATAATCCTGTAGGAGACTCTACAACTGATATTATTCAGGAATAGCAAGGCAAATGTGCTAAAGGTCCTGTGAGGTAGATGGGCTGGCCTAAAAAAAGTAAAGTCTAAGCAGCATTACTTAAGCCAACAGAAATAGGAATATAAAGCATAAAATGGGTTTGGAAGTTCCATTTTTGAAGGCCAGTGAAGAAACAAGGTTAATGTTTTCCATTTCTGCTATACTGGCATTTCAGAAGATTTCAGAAGATTGGCAAGGAAACAGTGTTTTTTTTCTTTTCCACATATCAGGTATAGGTACAGTTCTGGGTAGAAAGGGTTACTTAATCAACCAAGACAATTTGTGTGCTTAACTTAACAAGCTTTGCATTGTAAATCCATCAGCACATGGGATCAGAAAATGTCACTTAGGAAAGTTTGCAAATTGCATCATTGTATTGTAAATCATTCTCACCCTTGAGTCTATTTGTACAAATATTCCTACTTATAACAATAATCTAATTAATCTAACACCTGCTGAAGGGAGGGGGGAACAATGGCTACACTCTACCAATGTTTGTTTCACTTAACAATATTCTTAGCAAATAATCACTTATCTAGGTTCCTGGCTTACTGACATCCTCAAATCATACCCAAGCGTTTGCTGTGGTAGCAATGATGCCTTACTTCAAAATATCTCTAGCATGAGTTCTGCTGTCTAAAATTATGGCCAAGTCACTGATAAGGTGTAGTACCAAGCCATTTCCAGATATTTCTGCTAGCTCCAACTTTCGGCCTTTTCCAACTTCTGGAGTTTCTAGCAATCTGAAATGGATGTAGATTGATATTTCTTTCTCTGTAATTTTCTTAATATTTATTCAATAAAATCCTTTTTGACATTCCACCCTATTGTTGCTGAATGCTAAAAGGCTGGTCACTAAGATGGCACCTAAGATTCTTATCTGCAGATCTGGTGCTTGCAGTTTTGTGAATATATATTACTTCTATTTATAATTTCTGCTTTCTTTTCTACATATTTCACAGAGACATTCAAATCAGCCTACACTATGGGTGTCAAACTTGGTCACATCACGTGACATATTGTGATGTATCGTGACTTAATTTGCCTTTGCGGAGCCAGAGTGTGTGTGGCCTGTGCATGACGCATCTGGCCCGCAGGCTGTCGGTTTGACACCCCTGGCCTAGAGTAACTAACTAGGCAAAGGAACTAAGATATCTGTAAACTTCATTGTTATAATAGAGATGGCAATTTCTGCTTCAGCTGAAGGAATTGAACACAACCTTTTTTTTTACTACAGGTAGCTCTCAACTTATGCACACAATTGAGCCCAAAATTTCTGTTATTAAGTGAGACATTTGTTAAATGAGTTTTGGCCCATTTTACAATCTTCGTTGTCATAAAGTTGTTAAGTGAATCACTGCAGTTGATAAATTAGTACTCTGTTTGTTAAGTGAATCTGCCTTGCCCATTGGTTTTCCTTGTCACAAGGAGGTGATCATGTGACCTTGGGGCACTGCAATGGTCATAAGTATGAACCAGCTGCCAAGCATCTGAATTTTGATCACATGATCATGGGGATGCTACAAAGGTCCTAACTGTGAAAAATAGTCATAAGTCACTTTTTTCAGTGCTGCTGTAACTTTGAACACTGAAGGAATTGTTGTAAACCGAGGACTACTTGTACTCTGTTCTCATGAGAAGGTATCAAAGTTCCATTTAATAGGCAGTATTATTCTCAGAGTCCAAAATAAATGCATTGTTTTGTAGGAAGGACAAGCTATGTAATAATAAATGGATCACATGTGTTTTAAGCATTATTCTTAAGCCTAACTTTTATAGGGTAATATTATGGAAATCAATCAACTCTTTATAGCCCAAACTAAATTTGCCAGTTATACTAGAACAGAGGTTCCCAACCTTTCTAGGTTGGTGGACCAGAGGGAAAGAAAGGGGCAGGCGTGGGGCCGTGTTTGTGCACACAATGCTGGGGGCGGGGCTAGCACCCAGGTGGCACTGGGGTGGGGTTAGCACCCATATAAAGCTGTTGACGCACAAGCACCCCCATGACATTGGGAGGGGGCCTAGTGCCCGCATGACATTCAGGATGGGCCTAGCACTGGTGCAATGCTCAGAGCAGCACTAGTGCAAGAGTGTGCGTGCATACATTTATTTATTTATTTATTTATTTATTTTGGACTTATATGCCGCTCCTCTCCGAAGACTCAGAGCGGTTTACAACATATATAAAAATATTCAATCTAAGTCCAAATTTAAAAAAGCATTAAAAATAAAAACACATTCATCATTCACACAACAATCCACAATCATCCCCAGGCCTGCCGGCAAAGATAGGTTTTAAGATTCTTCCGGAAGGCCGGGAGGGTGGGAGAAACGTGGACTTCAAGGGGCAGTTGGTTCCAGAGGGTGGGCGCCACAACAGAGAAGGCCCTCCCCCTAGGACCCACCAGACGACATTGTTTCGCTGACGGGACCCGGAGGAGGCCGACCCTGTGCGCTCTCACCGGTCGAAGGGAAGTATGTGGCAGAACATGCATGCACTGGCCAGCCATTCAAACAGCCTGGTGGCCAAGAGGCCACGGCCCGATAGTGGGCCACAGCCCACAGGTTGGGGATCCCTGCACTAGAATTTACATTTGGTTATGTATTGAATGAATTTCAAACATGATAGTGGAGCATGTGTCTGCTCTAATTTACTCAGAGTTGCTATTTTATGAAGAAAGAACTAATCCACTGCAGCAATGCAATGTGTCCAAGCAAGAAAAGGCGATTCGGGTTTTAAGGAAGCTGGGACATTTCTTCACCTATCTGAGCACTGTTCTTGGAAATCACCCTCCAAATTCTGATATCTTTCAAAAGAGACAGAAAGCTTTGTAAAATTCAGTCCACTCCTGAATGAAGGTGAATAGACATGCGCTAGGATAATGCTGCAGGATCCAATCTGGGTTGGTCACCAGGACCAGAGATTTTGTTTGCCAAGCTTTCAGACTTGTGCTGACCTCCAACATGAATCCAAAAGCTTGAAAGAGTAAACCTCTGGTTCCAGTGACTGACCCAGATTGGATCCTACCTCAGTCCACTCCCTCTGGTTCATCGGGGGGGGAGCCTTTTGGTCATTGCCCCAGCATGTTGCAAATGACACCTCACTTTTCCCTCATAATTTTGTGCAAAAGTGATATGGTGACAAACTCAAATCCTACCTGTATCAAGAGAATGTTTACAAGTTTAAAATGATTGTATTAAGTTGAATAGCATTCAACTTGAATTTTTTCTTTGTTTACATTTACAAATATATACTTAATAAAAAAATTTAAAATAAAAAAATAAAAAAATTGGTTATTATGAATTAGAAGTCTTTAAGAATGAAGAATATGGTCAGACATAGGGACATAGATATTCTCAATGTTTTTTCTAATGATATAGTGTTTTATTTTTTTTCTGATGCTACTGATTGTGAAAGCCATAGAAAATTAAAAATGAAAATAATCTCAGATACTATAATAAGTTATATATCATTTGCAATGCTTAACTAACCATAAATATTAGGGGTTTTTAGTGTATTATTTTTTTCCTCACATAATTATAGACATTTTATCCATCAACCTAATTAAAGGTGTTAAAAATAGGCACCGGCTCTTAATTAAATGTTTTAATTGCATTTCTCTTCGCATCCCTGAAGTACAGTAAAAAAAATCAAAGAGTTTTTTAACTATATGCTTCAATGAGTCTGTGTTTTTCTAAAAAAAATAAAAAATCAAGCCTAAGATATTAATAAGATCACACACAATTCTCATATTAATAATATAAAAACCACAGGGTTTTAATATTGGAAACCAGATGGTTATTCAAACTATATTGACAATTACGTGGTTTGTTGCTGTTCAAGAAATATGTTTGATGAGACTCACACTTTTAATGATTGCTGATCTTAATGTTTCAGTTGCCTGATAATGTTTAGAAATTGGTTTAATTGCTTTAGTTTTTATGAAATTCACTGAAATGAGAAAATAGACATATGGACGATATATCCATTCACAGGATAATTATTTAAGATGTGTGTATGTCTTTAAGCTGGCTCCTGATAACTGCCTGGACAAGTCCCAGCAATTTTCTTGCCAAGATTTCAGAAAGGGTTTTCCGTTGCCTTCTTCCTAGTGTGACTGGCCCAAAGTCACTTAGTTGGCTTTGCACCTAAAATAGGACTAGAGTTCATGATTTTCCAGTTTGGAGACTGATGCTTTAATCAGTACATCAAACTGGCTCTTATTTAAGAAATGGCACTGCATTTAATAACTTAACGTTTCCTTGCTAGATTGTATTACAGCTTCTTAAAACTTCCTGTAGAAAATGCTTCTTATAATGTTGTGTGAAGTCTTGTGCAGGTATTTGTAGGACAGCCTAAGCTCATTCCCCCTTCTACATGCAGAGCTGTAAATCTGATTCATTGTATTAGCACTATTTTATGCTGTTGGATCCTGAAAGTGAAAGAAACTCATAGGCTTTTATTTTGCCTTCACTCACATGGAGATGTATTAAGGACCATTTGTATGATGGTGCTATTTACCTACTCCAAGACACACTGGACCGGATCTAGCCAAACAGTATAGGGGAATGAGTAATGTTTGAAGCAACTGATGACAACATTGGAAGCTTCACTGGGTAAATACCACACATCCTCCTACAGTTTGTGAATTCCGTTTAGGAACTCTCTGCAATTTATTTTAGTAAGTTCAATGTTTTGAGTTAGATATTTAGCAGGCCTGAGTAATCACTGCACTCCTACAGGTTGGCATCTCAGTAATTAGCATGTTCATAAGGACTATAAAAGATGCAAATGCAGAAGGATATATGCAAACCCTAACATCTGTTCCTGTAGCATTTTTATGTACATTTCATATGGCCAAGAAAAGCTTACTGAAGAAAGTGTTAGCTGTTCAAAATTGGTGATTTGCATTTTATTCAACCAGCTGATCAATTTTATATCTGACAAATGGTTACTATATCGGAAACTGTCCATTACAATTAGAAAGGCTGTTTTGATTCTGCACATACTATTGCCTACAGGTTTTTCCCCAAAAAGTTTTCTAACTTTCTGCTTTTTATTCTTATGTAGCCTTTTGTAGCCAAAAGCTGTCTTCTGCATTTTAAATTCTAGAACATGATAGCCTCATTGGGTTTGAAAAAGACACACTGTTTTTAATAGATATTTTATTGACTTTCTATTTTCACAAACAAGTGCTCAATAAACAACATGATGACTGAGTCCATTAATAATTCGGTGATACATATAAGTTTTTCCAACTAAGTCCAATGTTACACCCGCCAGTACATCCTCTCTACACACTGTTAACAGAAATCAGAAATGGGAGGCACTGCCTGCTCAAGTAGGAGACCCTATACCATTCCAGACAAATGGCTGTCCAGTCTTTTCTTAAAAACCTCTAGTGATGGAGCATCCATAACTTCTAAAGGCAAGCTGTTTCACTGGTTAATATTTCTCACTGTTACAACAATTCTTAGCTTTAACTTGCTTCTCTCTTTGTTAGTTTCCATCCATTGCTTCTTGTCTTGCCTTGAGGTGCTTTGTGGCAGCCCCTTAAATATTGGAATACTGCTATCATGTCGCCCCTAGTCTTTCTTTTTACTAGATTGTTATGTAGTTCATCTGTGGACATGGAGGTGGCTCTGAAGTCTGAAAGTGCAGAATCTAGCAAAATAGGGATACTGAAAGTTTATTTTTGTAGTAATTGTGGAGATTCTGGGATGCTGCTCATGGTTTTTTTTATCAATTTTCTCCAGTGGATGTCTTCAAAGCCAGTGGGAACTTAATAGCAGGAGCCTCGCCAGTGGGGTCTAGTTCCCTTGGCTGGATGTCACCGTGGCAAAGAGTTTCTTTCACAGCATCTTTGTAATGTTTGCATGGTCAACTTCGACATTTCTTCCCAGACTCCAGTACACTATAGAGCAACTGGCAAGGAATACAGCAGTCATCCATTCTAATGATGTGTCCCACCCAACTCACCTGGACTCTGATCATCAGGGACTTCATGCTGGTGAACTCTGTACCATCCAAGATCTTCAGGCTGGAGGCACAGTCTTGCCAATAAATGCCAAAGATGTGGCAGAGAGTGCACATGTGAATATTTTTTCCAGTTGTTTGATCTCCTTTGATGCAGAGTCCAAGACTCACATCCATTTAGAAGAGAAGGGATAACTACAGTTCTGTAGACAGTTCTGTAACTTTGTGGAGATATGGCTGCTGTGTTGATTGTATGCAACTGCCCAGTGCCTGTCTGGCCTTGCAAATCCTGGAGCCAATTTCTTTATCCAAAGTCCCATCGCTTGACATGATACTTCCCAAGTATTTGAACCTTTTACATTTATCAGCTGGGTGTCATCAGACACGATTTTTGTATATCTATGATATGTACAAGTAAGTAAGTAAAAAAACATTGCATCAAAGAATAGGTACCAACTGGTTCACAGAAACTGAAATGGGCATTATGTACATGTTTGCATGAAAAGAAATCTATTAAAAGGAAGACTGAGTCTTCCTGTTTCTCTGAATGGCAAGAGGGCTATGAGATAATGGTAGCATTTTTTTTTTGACAGCAGAATAGAAGTTGCTTGCCTTCTATTTTATGGTTGCAAAGAATTCCAAGAGTGCAATGAAAGAGTGTGGAAACATTGCATGAATTTTAAGTAGATTTACCCCACTCAAACATAAAGTAAATATGGATGGTCGGTTATTTTCATAAATTATATAGAGAGGTAAGCAAATCAAATCCCTTTCACTTCTTACTTTACACTGATACATTCATACTCTTTCTTTGTAAGTCTATATTCAGATGCCATCATAAATCTTAACCTAAAAAAACTGCTATAATGGCTCTGAATATTGGCATCAAACTGTTCACAAATGAAGGTGTAATGTCCTATTCATAATTAGTTATAAAAAAACAAAAAGGAGAAATAAGCCAAAATACAGGCTTAATACTCTTTCAGAATCAAATTTCTCCTCCTCCTACAATGTTCTCTGCCATGCCAAATTATGCTATGCTTTTATGTCACCCTTAAAATAAATGTGATTTATACCCACTAAAAGTCTAACTAAACACTCCTGTGCTATTGTTTCATGTTGTCAAATTAATTTTAAGAATATATATGGGATCAGGTGGATTTTTTGTAATGACCTTCTCATCGATTTATAGAAGAAAATCTTTATTGTTGGCTGGTCTCCAACCTACCATTTCTTGATAACTTTGTGGAGAGACCTAGAAATGATCCTGAATAAAGAAGGATAATTTGAGTTCCTTTCAGTTGTGATTCAAGTTGCTTTGCTCACTTTGATATATGTGTTATGGCAGGATTTAAGGCGAATGCATCTCTCCTAATCCTGTTAAACTTTTAAGGAATGCTTGATGCCATCTGCAGTGCTAAAATCGTGGACCATCTGTTAGGGTAGGTGATTGAAAGATCTATTCTGAAATGGCTCTGCTGCTTTCTCAGTGAGCAATTGCAGTTGGTGTCTTGGAGAAGGTGAGACCAAGTCCTGCTATGGTTTATATATCCAAGGCCTTGGCTCTCTTCTCATCTTTTGTAATAGCTAGATGAAAACTCTGGGGAAGATCATATGTTGATTCTGGTGAGATGGGCAGCTATGTAAATTTGATAAATAAATAAAAATAAATACATTTAATGTGCTACTACTACTACATTCATGTCAGAAGCATCTACCAAAGTGCTTCCAGGTTGAAATTTAGTATCATCAATATAGTAATCATACCTACTTCACTTTCCTATTTCAGATTGAACAGGAGATGATGTGGAAGAACTAATCCACATGCCTGTAAACTGTGTGATACTGGAAGAGGTGAAACAGTCCGAGAAGTCCATCCTTTCAAGATGGAATTACTATTGATATAACAACTTTTTGGTTCTGTTAATGTTTCATTGATTGCTCCAAATGAAACTGTATTTTCCCTGAAAATGCTGATGGAAATGGCGGGGAGGGGAGGATTCTCCCGATCTCATATCTCCTGCTGGAAGATATGCTATTAGTACTTATTCATAGACCAGGAGAGGTTTGAAAAGTAGCAATAGCAATAGCACTTAGACTTATATACCGCTTCACAGTGCTTTACAGCCCTCTCTAAGCAGTTTACAGAGTCAGCATATTGCCCCTGACAATCTGGGTCCTCATTTTACTGACCTTGGAAGGATGGAAGGCTGAGTCAACCTTACGCTGGTGAGAATCGACCTACTTCACCAGAAGTAGCCTGCAGTACTGCATTCTAACCACTGCGCCACCATGGCTTCAAGTACCTGTCACCTGTCATTTAAACTACAGTAATTTTGGTGGAAGAGGGAGATGTCTCTAAGGGAAACCCATAAGTTGCAATTGGCATGGAAACCAGTTGTTGAACAATGTGAGTCAGTTGAGCAGAATGACATCTATTTTTCAGGATCTATAATGATAGCCAGTAGACTTTCAATTCACTGTCCTGGCTGGTACCTAAAAAGTCCTATAGTCCTTTTTAATTTTTTTAAACAGCCTTCTTCCTGGTAGAAACTGCCAGTTCTACATTGTTTAGTTGGGAAGGAAGACTGCCACTGTCACCCCAGATAATCACTTTCTCAGGGGGGAGCTCCTTCATTGGTTAATAGCTTAATTTCTGAGGCCGACCCACCTTTTTGTCTTTAGGAAACTAATAACATCACTCCTCTTTCATAAGGTGAGGAAGGTTTTATTTATTTATTTATTTATTTCTCGAACTTATATGCTGCCCTTCTCCTAGGATCCAGGGCGGCTTACAAACAATGCAATAAAATTATAACAATAAAATTAATCATATTAATACAACATACAAGCTCAGTCAACTCACATTCACTGATGGGGGGACATTCCTAGGCTCAGGGTCGGAGCACAGCTCATACACCCCAAGCCTGTCAGCATAAGTGTGTCTTTAATAATTTCCGGAAAGCTAGGAGGGAGGAAGCAGTACGAACCTCTGAGGGAAGCTGGTTCCAGAGGGCTGGGGCAGCAACGGAGAAGGCCCTAGCCCTGAGCCCTGTATCTTCTTATGGTGTTTCTTATATTCAAGTCCAAGAAATGCTTTGCTCTCCCCAATTATTACCAAATTTGAGGGTCATACTCAGAAATGTTACATTCACTTTTTTAAAAAAAAAAGGGGGGGAAGGGAGAAGGATATTACCACTTCAGTCATATTCCAGGTTTCCTTTTTCAAACCACACAGCTGTGTAAAGCTTCATCTCGGATCTGCTATTCTATTATTTTATTATAATTTCTCGCTACAATAATGGGTTTGCTGCAGCAATCTATTTTCTTTCTCTTATCTGTAATGCTGGTCAAATACCATAATAGAGACATTTCAATTGCAATTTCAGTGGAGGACAGCAGTGTATATAATTTTAATGTTGGACTGTTTTCCTTTAATAGATGCTTGAGTGCATATACCGGTATGTATCTGGTAAGATATTAGGCTGCACAAGATGATGGCAGACAAATATTTGTAATAAATAAACACCAGTTCCTTGGAATGCATATGTTTCTGAAAAGCCTATGAGGTGCAGGGCATATCTGTTTTGATATGGCACAGTTTATAATGCCATACGTTCCCCGAGTGACACAGCCTTAATGCCTCCTCCACATGTTCTAGTATTTCCAAAGCAAGAAAGAAAGCAGGTTGTCATTGTGACTGCTTTTGCTTTATTTTCCTCTTGAAAATGGTTTGTGAAGTAGTTTTCTTTCTCTTTTCTATTCTTTAAAGAATTGTCTACTCCAATTATATCAATTTTCCCCTTTTCCAATTCAGCAATTTGTTTTAACAAACATGTAGAAGGGTGGTTTGTTTGTTTGTTGTTTAACTTGGTTGTGAATAGAATATGTTTAGCCTGACATTTAACTATTCCTGCACATGAAATAGTTGTTGCTTTTAACAGTGTCTCTCCTATTTATTTTTCCCTGTAGAATGGCATTTATGAGCCAATTCTTCTTGTTTCTTGCAACCATTAAGTGTGCTATTGTCAGGTTGAATAAGACTCCTCATTTCCTAAAAGTTTGGTTTCCCTACAATTTATTTTAAAAGAAGCATGGATTCCTAAATTCTCCATATAATTATTATACCGTTGAGTCAACTTTCAGGATATTATGTAGAAACATTTTGGCTACCATATATTAAATGGTTGTGGCCAGGTTTCGTTTGCTTTTGTTTTTTCACCACGCAGTATCTTTGTGATTGGTTCAGCAGATGGGTGAAAGGCACCAATATAGAATTAATTATTCAAGCAAACAAACAACCATCAACTACAGAAACATTTATTTCCAAAGTGGTTGGTATGACTCCCATCAGGACTTAGATTAGTAAGGGGCATCACTGGTGTTATTGCCATTTAGGAAAATATTAGCTGCCCAGAGTCACCTCTAGATGAGGTGAGAGGCACACAAATCTGATAAATAAATAAAAAATAAGTAAGTAAGTGAGTGAGTGAGTGAGTGAGTGAGTGAATAAATAAATAAATCTCAGCTGATCTGTGAGGCCAAATGGCATATTGCGGGTAGCACATTGTATGACTAAAGTTGTCAAATCCTTCAAAATGCGAGGCAAAAACAAAACTGAGGGCACATCCAGCATCACAAATAATTAAAAAAAAGTTCATACTATACCATACAATCCTACTGTACAAAGCAGATCCCAGTAGATAACTTTGTTCAGAAGTAGTTGAAAGGTCTAAAGCTAGATAAGCTGAAGACTAAGGCTTTTCAGTTGTCCTTATTTATTTATTTGGTATATGGTGAGAGCATGACAAAGAGAGGTAAACATCTATCCACAGTCCACATAATTATCTACAAAGCTACTACGGAGGTACAGCAGTGGCCTCGTAATTGGATGTCTAATTTAGCTCTCCAGGTGATCACCTCTTATGTTGCTTTGTGCAGTTCTTCTAGAAAACCAGAGAATGCACATTTATTTATTTATTTATTTATTTATTTATTTATTTATTTATTTATTTATTTATTTATTTATTTATTTATTTATTTATTTATTTATTTATTTATTTATTTATTTATTTAGATTTTTATGCCGCTCCTCTCCAAAGGACTCAGAGTGGCTAACAACATAAACAAAACAAACATCTCAGCATTTAAAAATAAAGAAAAAACCTAAAACCAAATCTACAAAACATTTAAAAAGACCCCCCAAACACATTCATCATTCACACACAATCACAGTCATCCCCAGGCCTGCCGGCATAGATAAGTTTTTAAATTCTTCCGGAAGGCCGGGAGAGTGGACAACTGTGGACAATCTTGCACAATATGTTTATTAGTTTGCATATCGGCACCACAATCACAACAAGGGAAATCTTTCCATCCCCTCTGATACAGGACAGAGGCATTTCTTCCAGTATCACACCTAATTCTGTTCAATGTTGACCAGACAAAGTAAGGCAGGTCAAAACCGTGATGTTTGGTAGAGGGATCACTAATGGTCAGGCCATAAGAAGCATTGTAGCCTGATCATTCCTGTCTCCAAGCATTCTTGGTGTTAAATGGAACAAATGTTAAGCGAATAGATGTTTTCCACGCCGGCCTATGGCATTTCAATCTTGTGATGGATTTCAGTTGTCCTAATTATAGGAACAAAAAGCAAAGGCTTCTAAGTCTTTGCAGTAAAGAATCCTAATCAGGGCAATGCCAATATTATTATACTGAGGGAGAGGCATTTCTCTTAAAACTACATTCTATGGTTCCTAAGGGTCATCAGCATAGGAGTCTACCCAGAAGGAGGTGAGTCTCACAACATCTACACAGAGGGATGGCAGTCATGGTCTGCAAAAGTATGAAGAAAAGTTTGAAGCATTCACCAAATAATGCACCCCATCACCTTAAAGATAAACACAACCCAAGCTCTCAGCCACACTGGGAAAGAGCTTTATTGTCTCATCTGTATAAGCTTTGAATGTTAGATCAGACTATTTAATATAGAGGGGAAAAATCTATGTGTTGTATGAACTGAACAAGCAAGTTATGTCAAATATATTTCTTATTAAAATTGAGTTACCTCCTAGCACAACAAGCCAGGGATACTAATGCACTTTTCTAACAATGTTTGCATTGGTCTGAAGCCAGGCATATTTTTTTTGGAACGGTATCAATGGTATCCTTCAAATTGTACTTCATAAGTTCATCAACTTTTGAAATAATGATCCTTAGAAAGTATACTTCCGTTGCATATCTTCATTCCTTTATTGTTTGATTCTAATAAACTGTTTGCTTTTATATAAGTCTTCCCTCAGTGTATTCCATATGGTAGTACCGAAACTCAGTACACTTAATGACTTCTAGTTTGTGTTCCCTGAATTCATTATCCCTATTGTTTCATTAGCATGCTTGCTTTTAAAATAGTGTGATGGGGGTGAGAGGTTGAATATATTCCTTTGCATTGTTGGCAGGTTTACTTCTTCCTACAACATGTTCTCAATTCCCAGGATGCTTGTTTCTTTTCTTTCCCTTTATATTCAGTGGGCTGTTTTTGTTTTGTTGCATTTTGTTTTTTTCTTTTAAGGAGCCCTTAAAGATTTGCTGTCTTGTCTGCCTTCATTAGCGTGCTAGGCTCTCCTGGATCTCTATTTTGATTCATTGATAATGGTAATTGAGATTACAGAAGGCAACACTTGAGGCTATATATGACATGCACTTATAATAGAATGGTAGTTCTAAATCTAAAACAGAGCTGTGGGTGGTTCTTCACAAATAAATTAATTATCTAATACTAGCCTTCAGCAAGTCCAAAAAATTCAATCATAGCAGGGCAGCCATTCTGAGAATGAATGTTTTGAGTAGATGGTTGTATTTGAAAGGATGGGCTTGGGCCACATAGATAGTCCTTTTCTTAAAGGACTCTCAGAAGAAAGTTCATTGTTGGAAGATTATTTGAGAGGCTCTGTAGTCCAAGTCCAGCTTTCAGCTCAAGAGTGTGAGAAGGGAAATCATCTGAATATGATGGTAGAGTCAGTTTGGTGTAGTAACTAGAATCCCTGAGCTCTAGTGAGTTCTACTTCTATCTTAGGCACAAAGCCAGCTAGATAAATTTGGGCCAGTCACTGTCTCTCACCCTAGAGCTGGGGTCTTCAAACTTGGCAACTTTAAGACTTGTGGACTTGTTGAAGTCCACAAGTCTTAAAGTTGTCAAGTTTGAAGACCTCTGCCCTAGAGTGAAGGCAAAGGCAAACAACGTCTGAAAAAAGAAAGCTGCTTGTGTTTTTATTAGGAATAAATTCTGAGTTAAACGTGCCAGAAAGTACATTTATAGTCCACTGTTCTAATTTTATAAGCTCCCAAGCTGCTTTTAAATAATAAAGTACAAAATATAAAAGGCAATAATGTTAAAATTATCATCACATTAAATTAGCTGAATAATGACAAACTCGGGGAAAAAGCATTTTTGCCATTTTCTTAAATATTAGTAGAATAAAACCAAACCTCACCCAGAGTTACCTTGAGATAAGATGGGCGGCCTATAATATAGATAGATAGATAGATAGATAGATAGATAGATAGATAGATAGATAGATAGATAGATAGATAGATAGATAGATAGATAGGTAGGTAGGTAGGTAGGTAGGTAGGTAGGTAGGTAGGTAGGTAGGTAGGCAGGCAGGCAGGCAGGCAGGCAGGCAGGCAGGCAGATAGATACCATTGTGTGTAGAAGGCACACAAAGTTAAGGCCAGGTATCATGTGCCAGTTCAATTAGCTTCTGAAAGTTAAAGCATATTAAAAGGACCTTTCCTGCCAATCTAAAAAACATGAAAGGCAATTTCATGCCATAAATCCTTTTAAATTTAAATTTAAAATTTCCCTTTAAATTCAAACCAATACACAATTAACAAGCAGTGCAAAACTTTCAATTTTGCACTAGTTAGCAGCTTGCCAGTCGTATTTTGCACCAGTTGCAACTTCTAGACCTTTTTCGAGGGTTGCCCGTGTATAGCATGCTACAGTAATCAAGATGGATTCTAATCATGGCATTTGTCAGTTTATTGATGGCATGTTTTTATTTTATGCTGTCTTTTAAAAACAATATGCCCATTTTGCATGCTAATTCTATTACTTTCAGGTTTGGCAGAGTGCTATCACATAGTTATATGTGAAAAGGTGTGTAAGAAAATTAATATACTCATAAAAGTATATCCCAGAATTAATCTGAAATCTATATGCTGAGTTCTCATGATTTCTTTAGATAAAAGTTGTAAATTTAAACAGTATGCCCATTAAGAGACCAGGTATAATTTTTAATGCTGATTTCAAAATATTGGAATTTAAAGTTTTGCTCATTCATCATATACCTTTCTCTATGAAATCACAGGGGGGATACAAACAAGCAAGTTAGCATCTCACCAAAACAATAGTGTTCCTGTTGTTCATAATCACACATGCAATAGTCAAATAGGGAACAGTCTTCATTAGCTCATCTTCACTTTCCCTCAACGTGCTGGCATCACTATGAACAAGCAAACTTATTCCACTCCATTCTTTTTGTCTCAGGGAAATAAGATGCAAACTTCTGTAGATATCAACTTGGCAACCTACCAAATAGTAGAACTAACTTTACATTAATCCACTTATCTCTGCTTGGATGATATAGTTAGTCAGAAGAAATAATAACCTGATGTGCTAAGTTTAGCAATTTGTATGTTGATTAATCTAGCTTAACCCATGTAAATGTGGCCAGGATGATGAAAAGGTAAATGTGTAAGAGAGGAATAATAGAAAATTGGGTTAGCATCAGAAAGATTTTCCTGGACTGGGTCTTCCTTCCCCTTCTCTACTAAAGGATCACAGAGATTGTTGAACTGTGTGTTCACATAGGCAACAAACGTATCTCTATATGTGCTCAATGTTTGGCCTGAAGACAGTTTCAAGAAGCATTGGTCCAAGGAAGCAGATGAATGAGAAAAGGTAGCCAGAAAACAGGCAATTTGTATTCCCTTCCCTACCCTATCTCCAACTGGTTTCAGACAATCTCAGCATATCAGAAAACTTACACAATATCAACCCTCAGCATAGAAAGACAAAGAGACGAGACAGGGAAAGGTTGAGGCACTTGAACAGAGATGACAACTTATTTTAGTTACAAAATAATTATTGTGCTTATACCTGACCTAAGAGTGGACCTAATATGGAATTCCTATAGTCCAGTTCTAATCTTGGTCCGTCAAGCACTAATTATTTACTGCTTATAGCAGCATCTATAAAAGGTTAGGCGAAATTATGAGCAATTCTTCATTTTGCTCATTTATCAAGGCAGATAATGTGTCAGAATAGACTGCACGTTGGTTTGACTAGAATTAAAGACCACGTGGAAAAATGGGAGTTTCTCCCAGAGGACAAGGATATTTACTGCAAATGTGACACTATTTAAACAAATATCCATTTTTACCATGTCCCCTGGGACTGACAGGCATACTGGATGACTTGCTGGCCACAAATATCCCTATCATCAATGTGGCCTGGCATTGGGGTAGAACTATGTAAGTTTATGTTTTTTTTATTAAAGTTTTTAATCTTTTAAATTAATAATTTCCCCCTTTCTAGTTCTTGCATTTTTGACACAAGACGAGACTTGTCAGGGGAAGCCTCATGCTATAAGATGGAGATGGTGTTGGATTTAAATAACTTGTGTGCAAATTATCCTGAGCTTTAAATGGGAAGTGAATAAAAGAGACAACAGAAAGTGTGGGGTTTTTGTCAGCTAAATGTAGTGAGATGATAAAACGTTTGAGGTTTTTCTTGGTGTAGCAACTACATTTTGAATTAGAATCAGGAACATGCAGCTTCTGTCTACCCTTAGATGTAAAAGTTTACTGAGTGACTTGGGACCATCACTTTCTCTCAGCCCAACCTATATAATAGGGTTGCATGGAAAAGTAGGAGTTCCTTAATTAACTGAGTTCCTTAATTAAAGATGAAATGTAAATCTGATGATAGATCAATAGATGAATAAATGGGATGAACAGGGCAAAATCAGTCAAAAAGCTTGCTTAAAAAAATTGATTCCAAGGTTTGCCATATGGATGAAATGCAGCCTTAAGACACATGTGTTGTTGGGTAGGCCTAAAAAGAACATATATTTCTTACCCTACTTTAGTTTGTCACTTTGTTGGAGGGGAAAAAAAGTAACCTTATGTACTTTGAGTAACATTATATACTTTCAAAGAGAGGCATAAAAATAGTCATTAGTATTCTTTTATCCAAAAGCAGCCTATGCATGTATAAATAAAGGCATAAAATGTCACATTTAGATTGCAAATCCAATCATGATTCCAGATTTTTTAACTTGTGTAAGAAAGGAGGGTGGCAAAGAGCTTATTGGAAAAGAGAGGGAGTGGAGACTTTCATGTTAATTCAGAAATATTAATATTGTTCTAATTTTTTAAGAAATAAATCAACTTTATTCTCAACTGAGAAGAAATTATTCTTCACATCATATAATGTAGTGAAATAATAATAATAATAATAATAATAATACATGTTCAGTCTTTCTAACTAATTTCATTGTCTCCTTCCTTCTATCTTTTAATCTTTCTTTTTCTGCTATTAAAAAAGAAATATAGTTGTTCTTGTTCCTATCAAAAAAAGTTTTGTAATGGAAATGTTGAGTTCTCTATTAATTAGTTATAGAGCTTTGGTAAAGACATTTTTTTCACTGCAATGTTTAATAGACTAATTAAGCAAGGCGAAGAAAAGAAAACACATTTAGTGTGGTATTTTCATCTATCAATCAATAGTATCATTTTTTAGCCCAAACAAATGTAGGGGTGAGGAGCTTGAGCAATAATCTAATTAGAAGTCTTTCTTAAAAGTGAAAATAAACAGTCAATTTGTACCCTCTTTTTTATGCCCTGAAGGAAAATGCTGACTATTATGTATATCCATCATTGTATTACGAAGCCCATGAAATCTACAAATAGATTCGAAGATGAAAATATGTCATATTGTTTATTACTTCTTCAATTTGTTGGATTAAGTGTTCCTGAAGTGTGGAAACTTGCCATGATTGTTTATTACTTCAGATGGCCTAATAAAACAAGTCCTTGTGTATATATTTTGAATAATTTATGGGAGACTGGAAGACATGTTTGGAACAAATCTTATTCCTCAAAGGTCTTCATCTTTGGAAATAGAAAAATCTATTTTTAAGCTTTTTTTTATATGTCTGGATAGATGGATGGGGGAAAATAAAAAATACATTTTAGAACCACAGGCATTACAGCCATTCTGGCTTCCAAATACCCAACTTCTTACAGCAGGGATTTGACTGCTTCTCTAAATACTGAATATTTCTTCAAATGAAATCATA